>JAYESA010000007.1:68506379-68683434 GCA_036927795.1 Iris macrosiphon | reverse complement strand
GATTTAAAATAGGGAACTGTAATCTATTCTAAGTGTTTGAAATAGTAGTTTCAAAATGTGATCGACTTGGGAACATGTACGATAGCTACAAGGCCTGGCTAATCATGGGTGAAGAGCATGATTAACACTTACAATTTTTATACTACAATAAGAGGTTATGATCACATTTCTTACTAACTACTTCCCCGCCCCCAACTAGTACTATGGATCCAACCATGACACGTCACGATACACGAGCAAGTCAAGTCTATCATGTACGATGTCTAAATATACATGTCGTGTACAATGTCAATACGATAATCAAGGTAACATCTCATGACTGCAGATCCAAGCTATACTAGTCCGTGTAGCACAGTGTCAAAGATTCAGTTGTAACATTTCAAGATCATTGAACTTATAGCAATTATCAAGAATTGGAAATTATCAGAGAATGTACTTGCCTTGGGTTCTTAGCTGGTATTTATGGATGTCCTGTTCCAGAGTATCCCCTGGGTAAACCAACAGTCCTATAAACATAACACAATTACAACACTTGTATCAGATGCTATCCTAACACACAGAAGAATTATATTGGCCTCAGGGCTATGCCAGGCAGGGCACTAGTCAACTCAGGGTCGTCTAATAGGAATACTTATATACATATCTTAATAACATATATACTTACAATATATCTATATATATCAAATTAAATACATATGCAATGTATATATATATTAAAAATATACTAAAGGTTATACAAAATATATCTACACATACGAATTAACAAAATACACACATAGACTAATTACATATATATACTCATATATACCAATTAAAATATACAATACTATATCCAGGTAAATATACCAATTTATTATATATACAACCCAATACGAAAATATAATCTACATATATATATTTATACCAAAATACGGTTTTATATATACCAATTTATTATACCTTGAAAATATGCTAAGTATATATATATTTAAAATACTTATAGTAGAACACGTATTTATATCTATCAAATTAAACACATATACAATATATATGTATATACATTAAAAACATGCCAAGGGTTTATAAAATATATATATACATATATATATATGCCAATACATTATATATATAATATTAAATACTAAAATACATATTTAATACATGTTTAACATTTAATGAAAAATAAAATATACATGTACATATATTAAAATATACATTACTAATTTCTTATATACTATACATATTCATGTATACCAATACATTATTTTACATATGATATTAAATATGTATATGCAAAATATATATATATGTTTGCCTACATATACATAAAAATAGAGAACATATGTATATATATATAAAATACATACACAATACTATACATTTATTAATATATACAAAATATATACTAGTATATACATTAATTAATTAAATGCTATACATATACATGCTAATATTTACATACACTTATACATTGATTAACAATATACAATTATATTCACATTAATTAAATACCTACAATACATATTCATATTATATATATATACTCATGTACATACATATGTATATATACATATATATATATCTATATATAGATAGATAAAGAGAAGGAAGAGGGAGAAGAAGAATACTCACTGGGGTGTCGACGGAGGCTCGTTGGCCGGCCGCCGGACCGGAGGGAGATGAGCCCAGCAGCGGCGAGGGGAGGAGGAGCACGGGCAGCGGGCCGGGGTCAATGGGGCCGCCGGGGTTGCACAGAGGAGCCGTGGGCTGACCGCCGGAGCAGTTGGCGCTGACCGCCGGAGGTTGTGCAGAGGTGGTCGGCCGTAGGGAACTCGGCCGGGGTGCAGTTGCAGCGGGCCGGTGGTCTGTTCGATGGGTCAGTCGACGCGAGGGAGAGGTGGAGGAGATCGTGAGGGGGCCGGAGTTGGCCGCTCGAGGGTGAACGCAGAGGGGGAGCCGTCTGACTGCGCCGGAGTGCAGGCCGTCGGGTTGCTGCCAGCAGGCCGTCGGGTTGGGCAGGGGCCGCCGGACCGGAGGGCAGCGCCGGACCGATGGGGAAGAGCGGGCTGAACCGCAGTTGGCCGCCGGCCTGAACAAGGTCGGTGAGGGGAGCACAGTAAGGGAGAAGTGCACAGTGAGTTTCCCCCCCTTAAGAGTATGAATTTTGAATCAAATCAAAATTAAAGAAGAAGAAAAGGAAAAAGAAGAGAAGAAATAAGAAGAAGAAAAAGAAGGAGAAAAATTACATACGTAGGAGAGAGGAAGGAGGCTTGTGAGGGGGTGGTATTTTCTAGGTTTCTTGGGATTAGGGTTTGATGTAGACATTATATAGGGATGACGGTGTTGGAATGAAGGGTTGGGATTGGCCCATTAATTGGGTGGTCCAGATTGAGCATGAGGGAAAATAATTCATGTAGGAAAATGCAATTTGGTCCCCAAGTAAATAATCTTTCCATTTGGTCTTGCACAATGGGGTGATGACACCTACAATTGAATAATTGCAACTTAGCCCCTTAAATTCGGGAAATTGCACAAACACATAAAATGACAAAAATTTAAATAGACTGGTATGGGCTCGATTAGCAGGGCACTGGAATTAAATTGGGATTTTAGAATCAGATAAAATGGTATCCTCAATTTAAATAGAAATAAATGCAAGTTGTGTTCAACAATTAATTAGGAGTACCTGGGGCCAAAATCAGGTCAGGTCATCAATACCAATAATGAAGAAGACTCAGAACAGAATATTACCCTAATTTGGGCCGCACGAAAAATAGGTCAAGATGGCCTCCAATTTTCGATTGGAACGCACAACGATACAAAATAGGAATTTTAAAATAACGTCCGCGACGATTTTTGTGCGGCTAGAATTAATGTATAGAGAGCACAATTATGAGTTGTAAAAATAGCAGAATTGAAGGTGGGCACGTCTAGGGCAAGATTGTGAAATTTGTTGGAAGACAAAAGTCAGGATAGTGCTCCAAATATCGAAGCAAAGGCAATGCGCAAAATATTAAATAAAATACAGTAATTAATTACACCTCCAATAAATTAATTCTAAAATAAAACAATTAACTTCAAAATTCCATAATTCCGACAGGTGCTCATCTACTGGCTTCTAGGTCAAGTCTACCAGCTAAAAATAAGTGAACACTGCATCTAATACTATATTTAATTACACATCACACATAATTATTTAAATTAAAAATATTATCATGCAATTATTTAATTGTAACTACAATAATATTAAATATTGCAAAAAGTCGAAAATACCCCTGTTTTCAGAATGTGGTAGTGACAAGTCTACCCACCTTAAAAGAATTTCGTCCTCGAAATTTAAAATCCTCATACTAGTGTTTAATCATACACATTATTATTTCCCTCAAAATTTAAATCCATTAACCATGAAATCAGGTTATAATCCGCAATGTCTTTTCACAAATAAAATTTCTGTAATTATTTGTATTCCTGAAAAAATCCTCAAAATAGAATCAAAGTCCCTTTTTATTAAAATTTCCTTGAAAGTTTGAGTTGATAATTCAATACCCGGAATTTAATATCCACTCCTCAAGAACTCAACAATATGATATTTAAGGATTCTCCAAATGTCACATCCAAATATAAAGTTCTAAAATTCATAACTTGCAATTAAATAAATACATTGATAAATCTCCCAAAATTTCCAAATTAATAACCAACTTAAACATGTCATAATCTTTCCTGGAATTAATTAGCCACCAATTATGCAATGTTAATTTCTTAACCATTTATTTAAATCAATATTTATCCTCAAATTTTAATCATCTTGTTCCTCTTGTCAAGTAATAACCTCTTCATGAATCTTTACTACAGTCAACACCAATAATCACGGTCTAAGAAAATTCTACCTATAGTCATACCACATACAATCTAGGGGGAACATACACGGTTATGGTCTCATTTGTTATGGTGTTGCAGTCTATGTATCAGGGGTACTACTAACTACATTCTAACAAGAAAATCATGCATACAACTATTGTACTAGGCAATCAATCAATCAAATAGGTAGGAACAGAATAAAGGAAAGAACAGAAACTGCTAACACATTACCTGCAGTATCGGTCTCCTCGACCGTCATCGCAAATGCCCGCCCTGCTGGGGTGGTTCCCTTTGCGGGTGCTGAGCAATATACGGTTCCACAGGTAGCCTAACTGGATCTCTATAGTCTGAAGCTGCACGCTGGCCGGGAAGATAAGGGGCTATAAGACAATCCCTTACTCGATGTCCCGCAGCGCCACAGTGCAAACAAAGTCCTAGCCTCGTTCTACAGCTCTCCCAAAGGTGACCTAGTTTCTTACAGAAATGACAAGTCTGCTGTGTCTCTCTTGGAGGCTGTTGCTGATTCTGCTCAACACGGACTGGTGCCTGGTACTGTTGTTGATGCTGATACGCCCATGGATGTTGCTGGATAGGAACTGGTGCTAGGTACTGCGGTGGATGCTGAAATATCCATGGTTGTTGCTGAATATGAAATGGTACTTGGTACTGCTGTTGGTGCTGAATACGGAGATGCTTGGCTGGTCCTGCGCTATCATTCGTATCTCTAAAAGTATCGTAACTCCTCTTAGGCCTGAGATCCAGATCCTCTTCTGCAATCTGAGCATCCATTAAGATAGCATCAAAGGTAGCGGTACGACGACCAGAAGTGCGTGACCTAATCTCTCTCGTCAGTCCCTTTCTAAATTTCCGGGCTCGATCTCCTGGGTCTCGAATCATAGACGATGCAAAATGGCTCAATCTACAGAATTCTGCAGCGTACTCGTCGACCGACATGTTTTCTTGAACCAAGTCATGAAACTGACTTTCCAAGGTTCCCAATGCCACGTCGGGAAAGAACTTCTCCTTGAAGAGTTCCTTGAAGGTCTCCCAAGTAAGTCCTTGTGCTGTAATTCTCGGCTTCGTGCGATACCACGTGAGTGCAATATCGAACATCTGACTGCCAGCGGCTTCTATTTGCAAGTTCTCCGGAATCTGGGTCAATCGCAGACTTCTCTCTATATCCTCTAACCAGTCGTCAGCGTAGAGTATCCCTTCGATGCCTTTGAACTCTCGAGGCATCATCCTTTTGAAATCCACTATAGTGCCTGATCTCTGCTACTGGCCAGGAAACTGCTGGTATTGTGCTACTTTCATCAAAGCTTGGAGAGTCACTTGATGAGCATTCTCCATATTTTCTTTCATCAGCTCGGTTTGTGCCTGGTACGCTTCTGCTTGCACCCTCTGAGCCTCAGCTTGAACTCGCTGAGCGTCTGCCGTCACTCTCTGGGCATCTACCATGCCTTGGATCAACGTAAACATCTGCGTTCCGTCAATGGGCAAACCTCCGGGAAGCGAAGTCGGTGGAGGAGGAAGGTTGTCCGTCACAGCTGCGGCTATCCTCTTAACAGGTGGAGGAGGAGGATCACCTACGTGCATCGGAGATGTAGGAGGAACTACGGATGTCTGTCCATCAGGTGGAGAGGTGGCAGACCCCTCTAAAGCTGATGTTCCCGCTCTCATAGACCGTGTCTGCGGCGACATCCTGAAGACAGATCCCAAAGAATCAATTTAGGCAAAATGCGATATCATCAAGGAAGGACAGTACAGTTCTAAGGAAGCAACATTCAAGATAAATAGATTGGAAAGAAAATCCTAGTTGTGATTGCACAGGTCAAGGTGCATCTAAGGTCTGATACCTCTATCCCCTAGGTATCACAGTTCTATCACAAACACACTCACTGCTAGCTTCCTTACCTACTGCAATCGCTGATACTAGTTATTCTTATCACTCAAGTGCATATCAAATGCAACACTCTTTACTAAATACTGCTCTCTCTAATAAAATCTTAGATGGATACCCAAGTCAGTGGGCAGTGAGATCTCAATTATACTCAAGCCAACAGATCCTTACACATGCATCTTATCTACTTATATTATAATATATTTCTCCCACTATAAAATCTTATCCTTAATTAAAATTCCTCAAATAACTCCTCGAATAAACTTTTAAAGTATAATGCATACACTTTCCTCAAGGTTAATTATTTAAATACTGAAATGAAAATTTAATCACACAAAAATCCTTACAGACTTGTCTAGGTTTATTGAATCGAATCTGAATCCTAAAAAATAAAATTTTAATAACAATATTTTAATTCCTCAAATTTCAAAATTTTTGCAATTCATTGAAATCTTCAAAATAACTTTTAATAACAATCTCAATCTTCTCAGAATCCTAAAACTTGAATTTCATTTTCAATCTTCAATTAAAAATTTTAAATCCACCTTTTGTAGTCCAATAGCTCTAATGTTAATCATTTTCACTGTCCTCATTGACGGGCATCATCAAATAATACCATAAATCAGTCTGTAAATTCATCTGGACATGAATTCAAACCCTACAATGAACCAAAATCCTAATCTAATACCTAATTAACAACAATCAAATTCAACATCAATAAGTGAGAATGGACGGAACAAGGGAATGATTTTAAATTGGAATTAAAATAAGATTCTCAGGGGTCATCCCAGGAATCTCTCAAGGAATTGTGATTGAGTATTTGCTCTCGTCCTAGTATCCTATGTCCTATGTCCTATAGCAGGCACGCAGTAGTATAACAAGGACGTCACACTACTACGACATCGCACAACTCGCGAAGTCTGACCTGCATGGGCCACCACTAAAAACGTGTCACGACCCGCACCCGGTTTAGGGGCACGAGTGCGTGGGTACGTCCAGCCTACGCCGCAGCATCGGCGGTAGAACGCTGTCAAGGTCTTGATACTATCTAACTAATGTCACGCAAGCATCCAATCTCCATTAGGAGGCACGGATGACACAAATAAGATGAACACATACTCAATCACAGGATTACAGCACGATAAGATTTTGAAACAAAAATTAAAATTAAACACAACACAAGTCCACAAGTAATATTCTAACTCAACAATATCCAAGAATCATCAAAATGCCGGAGACAAATCCGGTACCAAAATAGTCTACTTAAAGAACTAACAATAAATAATAATTCCGGCTAGACCTTCCAGAATCACAACTACTACCAAGTCTGCAGCTACTCACCATATGGTCCATAAAGTGTCGGACAGCGGTCCTCTAAGGCATAGTCTGGAAAAATATTTCCAGTCAGGAAGGAGCAAAGCAACACTCTCAAATAACAGTTCCATTAATTGATAATGTCTATAATACAATAAAATATGTCATGCTAGCTACTGAGAAGACAGTGAAATAAATGCAATGGCAATTTATGAGAGACAGGCAATGTAAAGAGACAGAAAATAGACAATATGATACAGTCAGTGCATGTATGGAAATAAAAAGAATAAGAAACAGTATCGTATACGGGTGATGTAGTATATGATTTAAAATAGGGAACTGTAATCTATTCTAAGTGTTTGAAATAGTAGTTTCAAAATGTGATCGGCTTGGGAACATGTACGATAGCTACAAGGCCTGGCTAATCATGGGTGAAGAGCATGATTAACACTTACAATTTCTATACTACAATAAGAGGTTATGATCACATTTCTTACTAACTACTTCCCCGCCCCCAACTAGTACTATGGATCCAACCATGACACGTCACGATACACGAGCAAGTCAAGTCTATCATGTACGATGTCTAAATATATATGTCGTGTACAATGTCAATACGATAATCAAGGTAATATCTCATGACTGCAGATCCAAGCTATACTAGTCCGTGTAGCACAGTGTCAAAGATTCAGTTGTAACATTTCAAGATCATTGAACTTATAGCAATTATCAAGAATTGGAAATTATCAGAGAATGTACTTGCCTTGGGTCCTTAGCTGGTATTTATGGATGTCCTGTTCCAGAGTATCCCCTGGGTAAACCAACAGTCCTATAAACATAACACAATTACAACACTTGTATCAGATGCTATCCTAACACACAGAAGAATTATACTGGCCTCAGGGCTATGCCAGGCAGGACACTAGTCAACTAGGGTCATCTAATAGGAATACTTATATACATATCTTAATAACATATATACTTACAATATATCTATATATATCAAATTAAATACATATGCAATGTATATATATATTAAAAATATACTAAAGGTTATACAAAATATATCTACACATACGAATTAACAAAATACACACATAGACTAATTACATATATATACTCATATATACCAATTAAAATATACAATACTATATCCAGGTAAATATACCAATTTATTATATATACAACCCAATACGAAAATATAATCTACATATATATATTTATACCAAAATACGGTTTTATATATACCAATTTATTATACCTTGAAAATATGCTAAGTATATATATATTTAAAATACTTATAGTAGAACACGTATTTATATCTATCAAATTAAACACATATACAATATATATGTATATACATTAAAAACATGCCAAGGGTTTATAAAATATATATATACATATATATATATATATATGCCAATACATTATATATATAATATTAAATACTAAAATACATATTTAATACATGTTTAACAATTAATGAAAAATAAAATATACATGTACATATATTAAAATATACATTACTAATTTCTTATATACTATACATATTCATGTATACCAATACATTATTTTACATATGATATTAAATATGTATATGCAAAATATATATATATGTTTGCCTACATATACATAAAAATAGAGAACATATGTATATATATATAAAATACATACACAATACTATACATTTATTAATATATACAAAATATATACTAGTATATACATTAATTAATTAAATGCTATACATATACATGCTAATATTTACATACACTTATACATTGATTAACAATATACAATTATATTCACATTAATTAAATACCTACAATATATATTCATATTATATATATATACTCATGTACATACATATGTATATATACATATATATATATATATATATATAGATAGATAAAGAGAAGGAAGAGGGAGAAGAAGAATACTCACTGGGGTGTCGACGGAGGCTCGTTGGCCGGCCGCCGGACCGGAGGGAGATGAGCCCAGCAGGGGCGAGGGGAGGAGGAGCACGGGCAGCGGGCCGGGGTCAATGGGGCCGCCGGGGTTGCACAGAGGAGCCGTGGGCTGACCGCCGGAGCAGTTGGCGCTGACCGCCGGAGGTTGTGCAGAGGTGGTCGGCCGCAGGGAACTCGGCCGGGGTGTAGTTGCAGCGGGCCGGTGGTCTGTTCGATGGGTCAGTCGACGCGAGGGAGAGGTGGAGGAGATCGTGAGGGGGCCGGAGTTGGCCGCTCGAGGGTGAACGCAGAGGGGGAGCCGTCGGACTGCGCCGGAGTGCAGGCCGTCGGGTTGCTGCCAGCAGGCCGTCGGGTTGGGCAGGGGCCGCCGGACCGGAGGGCAGCGCCGGACCGATGGGGAAGAGCGGGCTGAACCGCAGTTGGCCGCCGGCCGGAACAAGGTCGGTGAGGGGAGCACAGTAAGGGAGAAGTGCACAGTGAGTTTCCCCCCCCTTAAGAGTATGAATTTTGAATCAAATCAAAATTAAAGAAGAAGAAAAGGAAGAAGAAGAGAAGAAATGAGAAGAAGAAAAAGAAGGAGAAAAATTACATACGTAGGAGAGAGGGAGTAGGCTTGTGAGGGGGTGGTGTTTTCTAGGTTTCTTGGGATTAGGGTTTGATGTAGACATTATATAGGGATGAGGGTGTTGGAATGAAGGGTTGGGATTGGCCCATTAATTGGGTGGTCCAGATTGAGCATGAGGGAAATTAATTCATGTAGGAAAATGTAATTTGGTCCCCAAGTAAATAATCTTTCCATTTGGTCTTGCACAATGGGGTGATGACACCTACAATTGAATAATTGCAACTTAGCCCCTTAAATTCGGGAAATTGCACAAACACATAAAATGACAAAAATTTGGCGGGCGATTCGGGGTCCGGTGTTTTGTAGGGTCAGGGGACGCTGCAAGACTGGTATGGGCTCGATTAGCAGGACACTGGAATTAAATTGAGATTTTAGAATCAGATAAAATGGTATCCTCAATTTAAATAGAAATAAATGCAAGTTGTGTTCAACAATTAATTAGGAGTACCTGGGGCCAAAATTAGGTCAGGTCATCAATACCAATAATGAAGAAGACTCAGAACAGAATATTACCCTAATTTGGGCCGCACGAAAAATAGGTCAAGATGGCCTCCAATTTTCGATTGGAACGCACAACGATACAAAATAGGAATTTTAAAATAACGTCCGCGACGATTTTTGTGCGGCTAGAATTAATGTATAGAGAGCACAATTATGAGTTGTAAAAATAGCAGAATTGAAGGCGGGCACGTCTAGGGCAAGATTGTGAAATTTGTTGGAAGACAAAAGTCAGGATAGTGCTCCAAATATCGAAGCAAAGGCAATGCGCAAAATATTAAATAAAATACAGTAATTAATTACACCTCCAATAAATTAATTCTAAAATAAAACAATTAACTTCAAAATTCCATAATTCCGACAGGTGCTCATCTACTGGCTTCTAGGTCAAGTCTACCAGCTAAAAATAAATGAACACTGCATCTAATACTATATTTAATTACACATCACACATAATTATTTAAATTAAAAATATTATCATGCAATTATTTAATTGTAACTACAATAATATTAAATATTGCAAAAAGTCGAAAATACCCCTGTTTTCAGAATGTGGTAGTGACAAGTCTACCCACCTTAAAAGAATTTCGTCCTCGAAATTTAAAATCCTCATACTAGTGTTTAATCATACACATTATTATTTCCCTCAAAATTTAAATCCATTAACCATGAAATCAGGTTATAATCCGTAATGTCTTTTCACAAATAAAATTTCTGTAATTATTTGTATTCCTGAAAAAATCCTCAAAATAGAATCAAAGTCCCTTTTTATTAAAATTTCCTTGAAAGTTTGAGTTGATAATTCAATACCCGGAATTTAATATCCACTCCTCAAGAACTCAACAATATGATATTTAAGGATTCTCCAAATGTCACATCCAAATATAAAGTTCTAAAATTCATAACTTGCAATTAAATAAATACATTGATAAATCTCCCAAAATTTCCAAATTAATAACCAACTTAAACATGTCATAATCTTTCCTGGAATTAATTAGCCACCAATTATGCAATGTTAATTTCTTAACCATTTATTTAAATCAATATTTATCCTCAAATTTTAATCATCTTGTTCCTCTTGTCAAGTAATAACCTCTTCATGAATCTTTACTACAGTCAACACCAATAATCACGGTCTAAGAAAATTCTACCTATAGTCATACCACATACAATCTAGGGGGAACATACACGGTTATGGTCTCATTTGTTATGGTGTTGCAGTCTATGTATCAGGGGTACTACTAACTACATTCTAACAAGAAAATCATGCATACAACTATTGTACTAGGCAATCAATCAATCAAATAGGTAGGAACAGAATAAAGGAAAGAACAGAAACTGCTAACACATTACCTGCAGTATCGGTATCCTCGACCGTCATCGCAAATGCCCGCCCTGCTGGGGTGGTTCCCTTTGCGGGTGCTGAGCAATATACGGTTCCACAGGTAGCCTAACTGGATCTCTATAGTCTGAAGCTGCACGCTGGCCGGGAAGATAAGGGGCTATAAAACAATCCCTTACTCGATGTCCCGCAGCGCCACAGTGCAAACAAAGTCCTAGCCTCGTTCTACAGCTCTCCCAAAGGTGACCTGGTTTCTTACAGAAATGACAAGTCTGCTGTGTCTCTCTTGGAGGCTGTTGCTGATTCTGCTCAATACGGACTGGTGCCTGGTACTGTTGTTGATGCTGATACGCCCATGGATGTTGCTGGATAGGAACTGGTGCTAGGTACTGCGGTGGATGCTGAAATATCCATGGTTGTTGCTGAATATGAAATGGTACTTGGTACTGCTGTTGGTGCTGAATACGGGGATGCTTGGCTGGTCCTGCGCTATCATTCGTATCTCCAAAAGTATCGTAACTCCTCTTAGGCCTGAGATCCAGATCCTCTTCTGCAATCTGAGCATCCATTAAGATAGCATCAAAGGTAGCGGTACGACGACCAGAAGTGCGTGACCTAATCTCTCTCGTCAGTCCCTTTCTAAATTTCTGGGCTCGATCTCCTGGGTCTCGAATCATAGACGATGCAAAATGGCTCAATCTACAGAATTCTGCAGCGTACTCGTCGACCGACATATTTTCTTGAACCAAGTCATGAAACTGACTTTCCAAGGTTCCCAATGCCACGTCGGGAAAGAACTTCTCCTTGAAGAGTTCCTTGAAGGTCTCCCAAGTAAGTCCTTGTGCTGTAATTCTCGGCTTCGTGCGATACCACGTGAGTGCAATATCGAACATCTGACTGCCAGCGGCTTCTATTTGCAAGTTCTCCGGAATCTGGGTCAATCGCAGACTTCTCTCTATATCCTCTAACCAGTCGTCAGCGTAGAGTATCCCTTCGATGCCTTTGAACTCTCGAGGCATCATCCTTTTGAAATCCACTATAGTGCCTGATCTCTGCTACTGGCCAGGAAACTGCTGGTATTGTGCTACTTTCTCCAAAGCTTGGAGAGTCACTTGATGAGCATTCTCCATATTTTCTTTCATCAGCTCGGTTTGTGCCTGGTACGCTTCTGCTTGCACCCTCTGAGCCTCAGCTTGAACTCGCTGAGCGTCTGCCGTCACTCTCTGGGCATCTACCATGCCTTGGATCAACGTAAACATCTGCGTTCCGTCAATGGGCAAACCTCCGGGAAGCGGAGTCGGTGGAGGAGGAAGGTTGTCCATCACAGCTGCGGCTATCCTCTTAACAGGTGGAGGAGGAGGATCACCTACGTGCATCGGAGATGTAGGAGGAACTACGGATGTCTGTCCATCAGGTGGAGAGGTGGCAGACCCCTCTAAAGCTGATGTTCCCGCTCTCATAGACCGTGTCTGCGGCGACATCCTGAAGACAGATCCCAAAGAATCAATTTAGGCAAAATGCGATATCATCAAGGAAGGAAAGTACAGTTCTAAGGAAGCAACATTCAAGATAAATAGATTGGAAAGAAAATCCTAGTTGTGATTGCACAGGTCAAGGTGCATCTAAGGTCTGATACCTCTATCCCCTAGGTATCACAGTTCTATCACAAACACACTCACTGCTAGCTTCCTTACCTACTGCAATCGCTGATACTAGTTATTCTTATCACTCAAGTGCATATCAAATGCAACACTCTTTACTAAATACTGCTCTCTCTAATAAAATCTTAGATGGATACCCAAGTCAGTGGGCAGTAAAATCTCAACTATACTCAAGCCAACAGATCCTTACACATGCATCTTATCTACTTATATTATAATATATTTCTCCCACTATAAAATCTTATCCTTAATTAAAATTCCTCAAATAACTCCTCGAATAAACTTTTAAAGTATAATGCATACACTTTCCTCAAGGTTAATTATTTAAATACTGAAATGAAAATTTAATCACACAAAAATCCTTACAGACTTGTCTAGGTTTATTGAATCGAATCTGAATCCTAAAAAATAAAATTTTAATAACAATATTTCAATTCCTCAAATTTCAAAATTTTTGCAATTCATTGAAATCTTCAAAATAACTTTTAATAACAATCTCAATCTTCTCAGAATCCTAAAACTTGAATTTTATTTTCAATCTTCAATTAAAAATTTTAAATCCACCTTTTGTAGTCCAATAGCTCTAATGTTAATCATTTTCACTGTCCTCATTGACGGGCATCATCAAATAATACCATAAATCAGTCTGTAAATTCATCTGGACAAGAATTCAAACCCTACAATGAACCAAAATCCTAATCTAATACCTAATTAACAACAATCAAATTCAACATCAATAAGTGAGAATGGACGGAACAAGGGAATGATTTTAAATTGGAATTAAAATAAGATTCTCAGGGGTCATTCCAGGAATCTCTCAAGGAATTGTGATTGAGTATTTGCTCTCGTCCTAGTATCCTATGTCCTATGTCCTATAGCAGGCACGCAGTAGTATAACAAGGACGTCACACTACTACGACATCGCACAACTCGCGAAGTCTGACCTGCATGGGCCACCACTAAAAACGTGTCACGACCCGCACCCGGTTTAGGGGCACGAGTGCGTGGGTACGTCCAGCCTACGCCGCAGCATCGGCGGTAGAACGCTGTCAAGGTCTTGATACTATCTAACTAATGTCACGCAAGCATCCAATCTCCATTAGGAGGCACGGATGACACAAATAAGATGAACACATACTCAATCACAGGATTACAGCACGATAAGATTTCGAAACAGAAATTAAAATTAAACACAACACAAGTCCACAAGTAATTCTAACTCAACAATATCCAAGAATCATCAAAATACCGAAGACAAATCCGGTACCAAAATAGTCTACTTAAAGAACTAACAATAAATAATAATTCCGGCTAGACCTTCCAGAATCACAACTACTACCAAGTCTGCAGCTACTCACCATATGGTCCATAAAGTGTCGGACAGCGGTCCTCTAAGGCATAGTCTGGAAAAATATTTCCAGTCAGGAAGGAGCAAAGCAACACTCTCAAATAACAGTTCCATTAATTGATAATGTCTATAATACAATAAAACATGTCATGCTAGCTACTAAGAAGACAGTGAAATAAATGCAATGGCAATTTATGAGAGACAGGCAATGTAAAGAGACAGAAAATAGGCAATATGATACAGTCAGTGCATGTATGGAAATAAAAAGAATAAGAAACAGTATCGTATACGGGTGATGTAGTATATGATTTAAAATAGGGAACTGTAATCTATTCTAAGTGTTTGAAATAGTAGTTTTAAAATATGATCGGCTTGGGAACATGTACGATAGCTACAAGGCCTGGCTAATCATGGGTGAAGAGCATGATTAACACTTACAATTTCTATACTACAATAAGAGGTTATGATCATATTTCTTACTAACTACTTCCCCGCCCCCAACTAGTACTATGGATCCAACCATGACACGTCACGATACACGAGCAAGTCAAGTCTATCATGTACGATGTCTAAATATACATGTCGTGTACAATGTCAATACGATAATCAAGGTAACATCTCATGACTGCAGATCCAAGCTATACTAGTCCGTGTAGCACAGTGTCAAAGATTCAGTTGTAACATTTCAAGATCATTGAACTTATAGCAATTATCAAGAATTGGAAATTATCAGAGAATGTACTTGCCTTGGGTCCTTAGCTGGTATTTATGGATGTCCTGTTCCAGAGTATCCCTTGGGTAAACCAACAGTCCTATAAACATAACAAAATTACAACACTTGTATCAGATGCTATCCTAACACACAGAAGAATTATACTAGCCTCAGGGCTATGCCAGGCAGGGCACTAGTCAACTAGGGTCATCTAATAGGAATACTTATATACATATCTTAATAACATATATACTTACAATATATCTATATATATCAAATTAAATACATATGCAATGTATATATATATTAAAAATATACTAAAGGTTATACAAAATATATCTACACATACGAATTAACAAAATACACACATAGACTAATTACATATATATACTCATATATACCAATTAAAATATACAATACTATATCCAGGTAAATATACCAATTTATTATATATACAACCCAATACGAAAATATAATCTACATATATATATTTATACCAAAATACGGTTTTATATATACCAATTTATTATACCTTGAAAATATGCTAAGTATATATATATTTAAAATACTTATAGTAGAACACGTATTTATATCTATCAAATTAAACACATATACAATATATATGTATATACATTAAAAACATGCCAAGGGTTTATAAAATATATATATACATATATATATGCCAATACATTATATATATAATATTAAATACTAAAATACATATTTAATACATGTTTAACATTTAATGAAAAATAAAATATACATGTACATATATTAAAATATACATTTCTAATTTCTTATATACTATACATATTCATGTATACCAATACATTATTTTACATATGATATTAAATATGTATATGCAAAATATATATATATGTTTGCCTACATATACATAAAAATAGAGAACATATGTATATATATATAAAATATATACACAATACTATACATTTATTAATATATACAAAATATATACTAGTATATACATTAATTAATTAAATGCTATACATATACATGCTAATATTTACATACACTTATACATTGATTAACAATATACAATTATATTCACATTAATTAAATACATACAATACATATTCATATTATATATATATACTCATGTACATACATATGTATATATACATATATATATATATATAGATAGATAAAGAGAAGGAAGAGGGAGAAGAAGAATACTCACTGGGGTGTCGACGGAGGCTCGTTGGCCGGCCGCCGGACCGGAGGGAGATGAGCCCAGCAGCGGCGAGGGGAGGAGGAGCACGGGCAGCGGGCCGGGGTCAATGGGGCCGCCGGGGTTGCACAGAGGAGCCGTGGGCTGACCGCCGGAGCAGTTGGCGCTGACCGCCGGAGGTTGTGCAGAGGTGGTCGGCCGCAGGGAACTCGGCCGGGGTGCAGTTGCAGCGGGCCGGTGGTCTGTTCGATGGGTCAGTCGACGCGAGGGAGAGGTGGAGGAGATCGTGAGGGGGCCGGAGTTGGCCGCTCGAGGGTGAACGCAGAGGGGGAGCCGTCGGACTGCGCCGGAGTGCAGGCCGTCGGGTTGCTGCCAGCAGGCCGTCGGGTTGGGCAGGGGCCGCCGGACCGGAGGGCAGCGCCGGACCGATGGGGAAGAGCGGGCTGAACCGCAGTTGGCCGCCGGCCGGAACAAGGTCGGTGAGGGGAGCACAGTAAGGGAGAAGTGCACAGTGAGTTCCCCCCTTAAGAGTTTGAATTTTGAATCAAATCAAAATTAAAGAAGAAGAAAAGGAAGAAGAAGAGAAGAAATGAGAAGAAGAAAAAGAAGGAGAAAAATTACATACGTAGGAGAGAGGGAGAAGGCTTGTGAGGGGGTGGTGTTTTCTAGGTTTCTTGGGATTAGGGTTTGATGTAGACATTATATAGGGATGAGGGTGTTGGAATGAAGGGTTGGGATTGGCCCATTAATTGGGTGGTCCAGATTGAGCATGAGGGAAATTAATTCATGTAGGAAAATATAATTTGGTCCCCAAGTAAATAATCTTTCCATTTGATCTTGCACAATGGGGTGATGACCCCTACAATTGAATAATTGCAACTTAGCCCCTTAAATTCGAGAAATTGCACAAACACATAAAATGACGAAAATTTGGCGGGCGATTCGGGGTCCGGTGTTTTGTAGGGTCAGGGGACGCTGCAAGACTGGTATGGGCTCGATTAGCAGGGCACTGGAATTAAATTGGGATTTTAGAATCAGATAAAATGGTATCGTCAATTTAAATAGAAATAAATGCAAGTTGTGTTCAATAATTAATTAGGAGTACCTGGGGCCAAAATCAGGTCAGGTCATCAATACCAATAATGAAGAAGACTCAGAACAGAATATTATCCTAATTTGGGCCGCACGAAAAATAGGTCAAGATGGCCTCCAATTTTCGATTGGAACGCACAACGATACAAAATAGGAATTTTAAATAACGTCCGTGACGATTTTTGCGCGGCTAGAATAATATACAGAGAGCACAATTATGAGTTGTAAAAATAGCAGAATTGAAGGCGGGCACGTCTAGGGCAAGATTGTGAAATTTGTTGGAAGACAAAAGTCAGGATAGTGCTCCAAATATCGAAGCAAAGGCAATGCGTAAAATATTAAATAAAATACAGTAATTAATTACACCTCCAATAAATTAATTCTAAAATAAAACAATTAACTTCAAAATTCCATAATTCCGACAGGTGCTCATCTACTGGCTTCTAGGTCAAGTCTACCAGCTAAAAATAAATGAACACTGCATCTAATACTATATTTAATTACACATCACACATAATTATTTAAATTAAAAATATTCTCATGCAATTATTTAATTGTAACTACAATAATATTAAATATTGCAAAAAGTTGAAAATACTCCTGTTTTCAGAATGTGGTAGTGACAGCTGGACTTTTGACCTCCCCTCATGAAGGGGCCTTCCGATCAGAATAATATGAGGCAAAGGGCTGCTCCTTTGCCTCTGTTGATTGCACATGTTCTTCGGGTTACAGTCGGGTGGGTACCTTTGGTTGTATCTGCTGAAATATTGACTGTCTATTTTTTGGTACTGTTGCTTTATTATAGCAACAGTTGATGATAATGCTGGCACAGTGATGCCCTGGCGAGGATACTTCATATGCTGTAGTTGATTCTCTCGCTTTGCGCTTGTGATTGATCACGTTGCACAAGTCAAGCGAGGGATGATTCACCTTTGCACCCTTCTTATGAGCCCGGGTAGACCGAGCACATGGGTGCATAAGTGTTAACTTTGCTTCCAGACCTAGGGTTTGTAAAATAATATGCCCCAGGTTGCTAATGGAAGACTCTCTAGACTGACCCTGTCTATTTGTGACTATGGGCTGGACACATGGGCCAGTTTTGTACAACTTTCTGTCTGGGGCACGTATAGTTAGCGGCATCTGCTGACGGTCGGTCGAATGAGCAATTGCTTGAGCTTGGCGAGATCGTATTGCCCTAGACTTCTTCGTCCTAGCATGCGTCGGTACGTAGGCTGAAGAGTCTAAGTTTATATCTTTGCCCTTCTCAGCATGGCACACGAAGTCAGCGCTCCAAGAGATTCGATCGAAGACGAAACTTCTGTTGTTGTCCTGGCCGCATGTGGCCATCTGGCTGAGGATACCGACCGGTGCCACATAGTCCTCCTTATTCAACTTTTGACGTGGCCCTATGGAACGTGTCTTAGCGCTCGAACTTCTAGCATCGTAGTATTTTTCTCTGCTAGAGCTCAAGTATTGAGCACTTTCCTTGCCCGAAGAGTCTGCCACATAAAGGGCTTCAGCTCATGGGGATGAATAATGTGCATCCCGTGCAGCAGGGAGAGACGGGAAGTGCATGCTCTGTGGTTGGGTAAGGAACCATGGCCTTTGTAACCCATGTCCTGCGGGTTATCAGGTGTCGAGCACTTTTTTGTCAGAAAAGGCTGCCGCATGAGAGGCGTCAGCTCGTGTGGACACATAATGTGCGTCCTCTATAGTAGAAAGACAGACGGGGAGCGCATGCTCCACAGTTGGGTGAGGCACAACGACCATTGCGACCCATGTCCAGTGGGTCTTCTTAGGCTTTGCCAGCCTTGGAGAAGCGCAGCCCTCAGAGAGCATTTCCTCAAAGGCTTGTTGGTCGAAACGTACAATCGACATCCTTTGGGTTGAACCCAGCCTCGACGCATTGGACTACGTTACGACCTTCGCATTAGAGGAGAAGGATGTTCCCAGCAGAGTCGCCACCATATTTGCCATATAAATTGAGTTTGGAAAAAAATTGTTTAACAACAAATAAAAAAGTACAAAGAAATCCTAGACAAAAATCTAAGTACAATATTTTTTATTTCGGTAATGGGATGATGGATATCGAGTACTGCAGCGACTGTTTTACTCTGTTGATGGTCCGACGATTGAATGAGGGATGCTCTCTTCTCTTCTCTCTCACTTGAGCTTGTATGAACATACGTAGCTCGCCTGGAGGGGTATAGTCTCTGAAGCAGAAAAAGTAAACCAGCCTTTGGAACGTCTAAGTTACTCCTATTTATAGTCATCATATTGATGGACTATAGGTGTCACATGTGCTTTTATTTGGTGGCCGCAAGGGGGATCCTTTAATAGAATGTAGTTGCAACTGTAGGGACATATGATAGACAGGCTGCCACATGTTCTTCATCTTTAACATGATGTAGTTAGGTCCAAACCGAGCTGCCATACAGACGTTTGTTGGGATTTATTGTTGCTGAGGATCTGGGCAGTTTTTTTCTTTTATTTGTGTGACTTGGTCAGTTTGACACGTAGCCCACATTTATTTGGAGAAAATTACTTCAGTCACAACAGTAAATTTCATCTTAGGGAACCCTGCCACGTTGGACACATGGAGTCTAGGATGCATGGAGTCTGGAACGCATAGGGCCAGAGACACATAGAGTCTGGAAAGCATGGGGCCAGAGACGCATGGAACGAATAAAGTCTAGGATGCGTGGGGCCAGAGACGCATGGAACACATGGAGTCTGGAACGCATAGGGATGCTTGAGGGAGTAGTGGCGTATGGCACTGCTGGCGCATGCAGACACTAGTTACTTAGTGGTGCATGGCACTACTGACGCAAGGGAACACTATTTTCTTAGTGGTGCATGGCACTGATGGAACATGGGAATACTAGTTATGAAACGGTCGGCACATAACACTGGATTGGAGCAAGTCACTATAATACTGCACTATGCAGTATAATATACAAGCATAAAAAATAATAGTAAAGGAAAGGTGAACTGTAGCATGATACAAAAGAGTACCACTATAACATGGAAACAGTATGGAAGTACAACTAAGGCATATAAACAATATAAGAGTACAACTAAGGTAAGATGAACCACTAGACAATACGATAAACTGAGAGTACAACAATGACATGGTAACAATATGGAAGTATACTCAAGAGAAGATGACCACTAGACAAGTAACAACAGTAATAAAGTCAGGTGTACTGTGTTTTAGAATAAAAATTTTCTGCATGTGGACGGGTTAGGACATACGGCAGTCGATAAATGAGGTGCAACGACTGCTATCAACATTGTCATTGTGGATTTGAACATTGCGTAGACCACATGTATACTTATTATATTCTCCCTCCTGATTCTCTCACAAGTAAACATTATCACTTTAACATTAACTTTGAACTTGGACATTGAATATTAAACATTTAACATGGAATATTGAACATTGGAACAAAAATCGTTAGATGATCATGTATGATAATAACTAGTATAACTCTCGTGCATCAAAATAAAAATTAAGCCAACAATATCAAGGAAAGAACACATACAACATAAAATACCTACAATACTGGTCATAGTGATACTTCCATGCTCTGAAAAAAGATGAATCACAACTCAAGACGTCGTCCGATTTACCCCATCACATAAATTAAATAAGTTAGATCTACAAAAGTAGTCGAATAGATTCCTATTCTAATCTATTTAATTTAGAATAAAATAACCTAAAATACTAATTTAATCTAATTATATTCTAATTTTAATTCTATTCCTAGATTTTTGTTCAAAGAAAATCAACTTTATAAATTCAAAATTCGTGGACGCAAATCGAGGTGTTCTATTGACCCAAAAGTCAACCAACTTAAATCCTTGATTTTTGTGTAAAATCTTATAGATTTAAGTTCTACATGAATGCTGGAATTGACGGTTTCATTGAATCTTGAGTTGGTAACAGTTATCGCCAATATGGCACATAAATAACAGTTTTTTGTAGTTTCCTAGTTACGTTTATGTTGTACAAATTTTACATTATAGTAAACTAGCATATAGAATTTTGAGAAAATTATATGTTGTAGTTCATCGTGTCATCTTTCTGAAACTTCAAATATATCATGATTCTGAGTTCAGGATCTCACAAAATCTCAAAAATATCAAAATGTGTCAAATTATAGACAACTGATACTCCATGAATTTTCCAGAGAAATATGTTCAAGATTTATGAAAAAAATTATATATTCAGAAATTATACTACGAGATGGTTCCAACGCAAGAACCTGGGATATGTTTGGAGTCCAGAACTAGGAGTAATAGCTTCTGGAATTTGAGGAAACCCTAGATTAGAAACTCCTCAATCTCTCTCTTTATATATATATATATATATATATATATATATATATATATATATATATATATATATATTAATTATTTGGCTGATAAAACCCTAGATATAATAGTATATATATAGCGAACAGATCGACCACAACTGAGGTTGGGGGGACACATGGTGACGATCCATGTTTTCTCGCTCGGATCAAACGGTGGCTAGCGCGCATGACTCAACTAAGCTACTCCGAGTCTGACCCAGACTCAGATCGGCGGCTCACGGACCCGGTCGCGTCCACACCCGCGCGCGTGTTTCACTGACAGTTGGGCCCACCTTTCTCGGCCGCAGACGTTGATAGGCGGTGTTTGTGGTGGAAAACGAAAGAATGAAAATGTATTCAAGATAGGGTTTACACGAAACCCGCCTTCTTTGGTTTACAAACAAACTTGTATAATTTGATCCTATACGAGGATATGGGAGTACAATTTATTTAATCTAGGTAAATATTGCTATAGGTGTCTGATCTGCAGTCGATCACTTTAGCCCTTGGACCACACGATGATGAAGAAATGCCGTAGAAGACAGGAAGCAACTTCGAAGGTTGCAGAAGAGGGTGGATGTACGATGCCAAAGTCGTCGATCCCTACTCTTTGCCTGAGCTCCGGATTCTTCTCTTTCTCTCTCTCTCTCTTGACCTCTGGTTCGATCTTTCTTGGAAGTTCGACCTTGTTCGATCCTTCTTTCAAAGTTTCGACCCGTGGTTCGATCTCTTTGGAGGTTTTTAGACCAATTCCTTCGATCCTCCAATTTGTCGACCTTCTTCCTCATTGATAGAGGTCTCTATTTATAGAGTTTTAGTGACAGTGACCACTCCGTCGGTATAGAAACCGAGGAGTGGAAAATATAGCACCCTTTTACACAATGGTTAAAATAACCAATACCTGCGTATAGATGATCCTTTGAATGAGCGTGTGACGCGGGTCCAACTAAGGGACAAAATGCGTATAATTGCTACGAAGATCACGATGTAGAAGCCACGTAGGTAGGTATCCCTTGTGTAGAAGAGGTGGACGTAGAAGCCAATGTCTGTCACCATGGCGTAGAAGCCAAGCAGGCATAAAAACCGAATAGGCGTAGAAGCCGAGCGGTCATAGAGGCCGAGTGGGCGTTGAAGCCGAATGGGCGTAGAAGCCGAATGGACGTAGAAGCCGAGTGAGCCCAGGAGCTAAATGGGCGTAGAAGCCGCTGCGTACCGTGCCAGAGTGTTGATGTGGATGTCTTAGCCGAAATTACGACTTTTGAAGATATAATTAAATCCCTCGCTTTAATGCAGAGATTTGACACCATCCTGTGCATTAAATAAGGAGGCATATTTTGAAGGTCTGCAGCCCTTCTGTGCATCCGTTGCAGAGATGTGCCTCGAGAAACTGTCACCGCTCTGTGCATTAGACGTAGAGACGTGCCTCGAGAAACTGTTACCGCTCTGTGCATTAGACGTAGAGACGTGCCTCAAGAAACTGTCACCGCTCTGCGCATCAGTCGTAGAGACGTGCCTCAAGCCCGGTACAAAGTACAGCTTTTGATGTGGCAGGCAGTTTGTCTACTGCGGAGCATAAATAGCTCATGTCTACCTGTGTAGAACAAGGCAGCGTATCCCTTTGTGTACGTAAAAGCAGTTTACGCAAAGGAGATGGCGGTAAATGACAGCCTGGGTTGCAGTGTCGTGCCATCATTATAGCCGTCGTCTGGGTAGTCGAGCAGTATCCTTTTGTCAGAAGTCCAGACATCAGGTTTATTGTAGGATCTGACAGGTTCATTGCAGGATTTGTAGGATCTGACAGGTTCACTTCGGAGAATACGAAGAATCTCTCGTACACTTCAATGCTGCGTTGAAAGAGGATGGGTTTTACGCCCAGGAGTCGATGAAGCACCCTGTTTACGCTGAAGCGGCTTGGACGTACTGCCTTACGCTGATGGTCCTTTGAGTTTATATTTTACGCTATTTTTAGCGGAAAAAGCTCTGTTGCACGCTTGATGGCTCTGAAGGCCTCTGTTTATGCTGCTCTGCATCAATATGCTGCGTATAGCCATCCGGCGTATTTTTCATGCTTCTACAAGACCCCCTTTAAAGCTTTCAAATTCTTCGGAATTTAGAACGCTTTGAATGAAGCATGAACCGCTCCTTGTAACTTGAAACATTTCTGAATGGAGCGTTGAAACGGTCGATGCTGACTTTATGGCAAATTTATTGGGGACCGGTGTGACCTCTTTCGCCTATAAAAAGGCTGAGGGTTTAACCTGTTCTCCCCATATTTCCATCACCACGCAGAGATGATCTCCGGAGTTCGTCGGGTCGACCTGAGGAAGAAGGAGATCATGTTCTTCCAACGTGTAAGGAGCCGAAAAAGATGGCATTTTCGAGCAAGTGTCCACTGCAACGATGGATCATGGAAGGATATCTTAGCCTCCCTTGCTCGGGATAATCAGCAACTTTATATGGCGGTTCTTCCAGGAGAAGGGAAGGGTCATTTTAGACCACACAGCTTGCAAGCTGCGCCTTCTTCCGTTACCTCCGGGGATGAGAGCAGCAACTAGCTCTGACCTCGGGTATTGAGTTAGGTGATATATCTCAACTCAATCTACCATGGCGCTGGGCGTAGGAAAGCAGTACCCGGCTTTTCTGTTGGAGGATGGGTCTATGCCCAGTTTTGTATCCTCCCGCCGTTGATCATTGCCATGTCAGTCAGTTTGCGGCAACCGACTGACTGCTGCAGAAGATGGATGAAGAATTGTGCCCATGCGAGAACCTGGAAGAACAGATTATGGGTGCGATCTTTAGATGACGATGAGGAAGCCCTTTGTAGACGGGGTTTCCCTCAGATGTAATCATGAAAAATGAAAAAAACCCTTGTAGACAGGATTTCCCTCATATGTAATCATGATTTTGATTTTAATAAAATCGTCTTTCTTCCCTGTATATGATCATTTTTCCATACGTTGCTGTGAAGTCTGAATATGTGTAGCTTCGACACGTCTGATTCTTTACGCCGATTCTGATAGAAAGAGTATTTAGGTCCTGTCCTGTCTTTTACGCATAACTAGTGATGCGCAGAAAGTCGCTTTAGCATTCGAGTGTTTGAACTGTTCTGTTGTCAGGAATGAGGAACCGCGTAGAATTCTGAACTATTTTTCACTTCTGTGAAAACAGAATTCTTGTTTCAGACTTCATCTTTAAGAATGACTTCTCAAAAATCCCTTGGAACAGGGTCGAGGAATGGCTGTCAAACTGAGTTGCCATCTTGATAGATGAAATATTCGGACTGGAGTCTGGATGAACATCCAATTGACCCGAGAAGAGTAATTTCTCAATGTTTGAACTCTGTATGTTTCGGGTACTTGGGATATTTTGAGGTCGAGAAGGAGTATCTTCTGTGTGAACTCCTATAATCGACCGCCATGAGAACTGTTCAAATATACGAAAAGTCAGAGATCCGTAGTGTAGATGAGCTAAAAATCCTGAGTTCGTAGCCTATTGAGCGTAGAAAGCCACCGAGCGTAAAATCGTAGATTTGTAGCTTCTGAGCGTGAAGTCGTAGGTTTGTAGCCTCTCGAGCATAAAAGCTACTGAGCACAAAGGCATCCAGGCGTAAAACCATAGACTGATAGCTTGCGAGCGTAAAACCGTAGATCTGTAGCTGTCGAGCGTAGAAAGCTTCTTAGCGTAGAACTATAGATTTGTAGCTTGTGAAAAAGAAATCTTCCGAGCATAAGGTTGTGGATCTGTTGCCTCTGAGCGTAAACTAAACGCCACCGAGCGTAAGATCATCAATTTGGTATCTGCTGAGCGTAAAGTCGTAGGTTTGTAGCCTCTCGAGCATAAAAGCTACCGAGCACAAAGGCATCCGGACGTAAAACGATAGACTTATAGCTTGCGAGCGTAAAACTGTAGATTTGTTGCTGTCGAGCTTAGAAAGCTCCTTAGCGTAGGAACCGCTGACCTGCTTTTGCACGAAAAATTCTTCAAATTTGCTGACTGTCCGCCTTTCGATAATAGTGGGCTTACGTAGTACCCAATCGTAACCAAATATTAATTGTGAGATTTGGTTGGGGTTTCGAGGAGTCCGTCCGAGGATTCGAGGAGTCGACCCGAACTCTATATATATCCCAAGCTTTTGAGAGAAAAACTTTTCATCCGTCTTCTGCGAAAGAGAGCCTTCGACTGTTTGAGTTTTTCCCCTCGTTCTTTCTCTGAGCACTCCGAGTTTTCAGAAATGGCGCCGAAACAAATCACCTCCACTAAGGGAAAGAGTATAGGTTCTTCTTCTCGTTCTTCTGCCCCAGCGAGAGAGTCTTCGGTCGGGCAAGGTGAACTTTCTTCTGAGCGAAGTATCCCGCTGACGAGCAGCGCACCCGGCCTTAGAGGTAGAGCCTTTGGGATGACAAAGAACGACGAAAAATCCTTCGCACACGTTGAACGTGACTACGCTAGGTCATCTTCTGTACTGATAGCCTCTTTGAGGAAGATGACGCACGGAGACGTTTTCATTTTTTTACGCCCACATTTCTAATGTGCCAGCGTAAAAACTCCATATTTTTGCAGTTTTGAGCATAAAAGCTCTAACTGCTGAAAACTTGGTGTATACTATAAAATTTTAGCTTTACACTTGTGGATGGACCTCCGGTGTAATAACTAGAATTTTGGCAGTCTGGCATAAAGCACGGACTGTATACCGCCAATTACGCTTCTGGGTGTGACTTCCGGCGTAAAATGATCAAATTTGTACAGTCTTGGCATAAAGCACAGACTGTCGTTACTTGGTCTTTATGTTGCAAGATTTGTAATGACGTGTTTTCCTTGCACTTTTGCAGTTAACTTGCATGAGTCTCCACTGGCCGAGGTGATGGGTTCCGCTGCCGGGATGCTGCACTCAAACTATCTGGAGGATCTGTCCCACGTGACATTTCCTATCTCCGGACCCTAGTATCCCGAAGGAAGGGAGATCTTGATATCGGCTCAGGGCGAGCGGACGTTGCTGAACCTGATTAATGGAGAGCCCCTGACGTACATAGACAGGGACCAGTACATCAAGCCGGCTTTTCTCTTTGGGGACTTGATTGACAAACAGTCCCAGACGAAACCTAAGAGAGAACCCTAGGTTTTCCCCGCCGAGAGTGTGGTCTTGTATCTGCCCACGATGCCGAGAGATTCTCCCATCTCGGCTTTCTCCCATGCTACACATCCCAGGAGGATGTCGTGGACGCTGACTCCCGATCTTCACGGCAAGCCGGGGAAGATCTTTCATTTGAAAGGAGCTGGCCAGGGGTCGTTTGTCAGCCGTCCTTCCGGCGTTGTGACGGTGTTCAGGGGACTGTGCCCGGGCAGCATCCCGAGTGAAGACAGTTCAGAGATCTAGCCG
Organism: Iris macrosiphon; assembly: GCA_036927795.1. Classification (NCBI taxonomy): domain Eukaryota; kingdom Viridiplantae; phylum Streptophyta; class Magnoliopsida; order Asparagales; family Iridaceae; genus Iris; species Iris macrosiphon. The sequence goes on along the minus strand of JAYESA010000007.1, from coordinate 68,656,214 downwards.
GTCCAATTGTCGACTTTCTGTAACGACTTCATGGGGCAAAGGGGGGTATACCCCAAGGAGAATCCTCGGTGCAATGGGTGGATCATCCCAACAAACCTCCGATGGGCTTGCCTAGTTGACTGGGCCTTGAAGCATTTTCGAAGAGAGCTGGAGGTCATTGGACTGTATGCTGCTGTGAGTGCGATGAGTGTTGGGTTGCCTCCCAACCCTAAGCTGTTTTTGGCACTGATGGAGCGATATATTTTGCTCACCGGGACCTTCGCCACTTTACTAGGGGAGTTGGACTTGGCCCTCCATGAGATGGCAGTGATCTCGAGACTGCCGATGGGGGATACCCCATATGAAGTGTATATTCCCACCAACCGGGAGTTGGAGGACTCGGACCCTCGGGCGGTGGAAGTATATCAGGAGCTGATGTGCCACTACTTCGCGTACACTACTTTTTATGATGATCCTTCTGATTTGGCTCACACCACTAAGTGGACGTCCTACCTCTTCTTCCACCGGGCAAGGGTCGCCAAGTCGGAGAAAGTCTCGGGGGGCAAGAATGAGCCTGTGAACTGTTTGGGCGTGCTCAGTGCCCAGGTCGTCGAGAATCTTATGGAGGATGCTAAGGCTCCAGATCAGATTCTCAATGACGGGGTAGGAAAGTATCCTGAAGGCACTAAGGCCTACAGTTACTTGAGGCGTTGCCGCAGGCCTCTGTCTAAGGAAGCCCGGCGGGCTGGTTTCCTCTCCATATGGCTGCGTCGAGTAGTGGTGCCCGATATCGCGTCGGCGGACCGCATTCACCGGAACATCCTGTGGCCTGTGGTGCGTCTGGTGTTCGGGGCAAGACTGGGCTTGCTCCCTACCATGGTGTGCCATATACAGGCTAGACTGAGAGCCATGACTGATGGACTGCTCGTCAATAAAGCTTGGCGTGATAGCTTTCCCCGGGTAGAGTTACCATACCTATACTTGATGGGATGGTTAATTCTCCACAACTCCCGGGTGATGTCTCCCGGCTCTGGTAGTAGCTCGGGGGGTAGTTTCTTGCTGAACTACAAGGACTCTCCCTGGAACGTGAACACAGTTCTAGACTGTCGGTTGGTGCTGAGTCTCAGTCACGGCTAGAAGCTCCTCTGCACTGTCCCCTCTGTACATCGCAATCAGTCGATGATTAGGCTTGAGGATTTAGGTGGAGAGAAGACCAATCTTTCTCCGAAAGTTTTTAATTGGTTGGTCTGCATCAGACCCTCCCATTTGCTGTACAGAAGCAAAGATCATTGCTTCTTCGAGCCCTACTTACCCAGTCGGTTCGCCAGGCAGTTTGGGTACGATCAGCTGCACGTGGGCAATGCCGTCACCAGCTTCAGGTCCAGGGGCGGACTCATTGATGGAGCCAGAGGATGGCGGTATTTTATCATGGGTTGCACGGGAGCAATCTTTATCGTGCCGGTCGTCACACTCTCCACGGAGCTGCGCATCCTCTATTGGTATGCCCAGTTCTACGTGGCGATCAACACCTCCCATCGCAATTTTGACATGCGTGGAAGCTTTAGGGTGCCTTCTCCTAAGCCTGGGGGAAGATTCGAAATCCCCTCGGTTTCTTCTGACGAGGGTGAGGAGTCCGTCACTCCGGATGAGCCTCTAGTGTCGGTGCCGAGGTATGAAGTGCCTCCGCCTGCGGGGGCTTTGGTAGTCTCTGGGAAGCGAAGGGCTCCTGCTTCGAAGCAGACTTCCCCTCGCAAGAGGAAGAAGAAGACGGTTAATCGTTCTCTCCGGATTCCTGGTATTGAAGCTCCTAGAGAGGAACCTGCTGTCTCTCCTGCCGGGGATATTTCTTTGATTGGAGGTTCCTCGCCTTTCGGAGAGGGACCCTCAGTTTCGGCTGGCGGTGCTGGAGAACTCCTGCTTGAGGCTGCCGTTGCTGCCACTGCCTCCGGTAGTGGAACGAAGTCACCCCCGGGGCTGAGTATAAGGTTCCATATACCTTTATCCAGATCAGCGTCGGAAGAGACCCCTTTCGCGCCTGCGAGAGTACCTGGCGAGATTCCAGCCGATGAGCCTCGGTTGGAATTTGAGGGGGACTTGGAAGACCACCTGCCAGTGTCAGCTATCAGACCCCTTTCTCCAGGTATGATAGCCTACTTAGCATTATTAAGAAGTGATTTAGCTGTACTGGTTGCAGATGCGACATATATGTCATCGGCCCTAGGTAAATATCGTCTTTACGCCCTTCCTTTTTTAGAGAAATTGTCACTACCATATTTTAGGAAAAAGGATATTTTAGTAATTTCCTATTTAGATAAATATTGTGCATGGTAAATAATTCTTGTTGTATTATTTATATAGATGTCTTGTGAGGTTGACCTTGGTTTGACCATGTTTGACTTTAGTTGACTTTAGAGTTGATCGCAGTTGACTTTTGACTTAGAATTGATTTTTTGACCTAGAAGTTGACTAGTTTGATTTGTTCTCTTTCCGGGACCTTGTATCAATGTGGTATTCCATATCTAGGTCTTCGAGGCACCGAGTCAGACATCTGTGAGACTGTTCTTTGGACTTCAGGCGAGTATATTCTCTGATAGTTTCTTAATTATGATATCCTCTATGTTCACTGTATCTAGTATAGATATCCATGTTCTCTCGACACTATGGTTACACGAATTGGTATATCAAGATCTCGTCATGAGATGTTATTCCTTGGTATATGGTGTACATGGTGCAAGTATTATTTTATTGGTTATCTTGTATATGTACAGACATCGATTCTCGGGGAGACTAGCTATCTTCTTGGAGAATCTAGTGCCATAGCATACCGTGGTTGGATCTATTATACCAGTCGGGGGTGGGGAGTATTAGTATAGATATGTGATCAAATTCCTATTGAATAAAGTACTGGTAAGCGAATAGTGTTGATCATGCACCGCACGTATGATTAGCCAGGCCGCATTGCATCTTGCCCAAGCCGATCATATGTTAAGCTAGTACTCACACACTTAGTCATTAGTATTATTGTTTCATTGGCATATTGTTCCTTATTGTAATTATTTCCAGTATTTCCTTATTGTCTATATATCTCTTACTTCTATTGTGCATCTTGTTTATCCATAGCTATTTACTGTTACATAGTTTTTATCATTAATTAGAACTGCTGTTAGAGATGTACTCTGCTCCTTTCCTGACTGGATATATTTTTCCAGATGACACTGAGGAGTACCCTACCTATTATGGATCCCAGGATGTTGTGGGTTTAGATTCTGAGACCCTGGCTCAAGAGGGACTTATCCCAACTGAGACAGTTGACCCTGGAGTGGTAGCTTTGTAGTATGGTAGTATTTTTTTGTACTGGATTTGTCTCCAGCTTATTTTGTTACTCTTCAGACTCATTGATGTATTATTTTAAACTCATGAGTTGTATGGTGACTATTCTATTCTTTATCTGATTCGTGCTCATTTCTATCTTAGTTCTGTGATTGAGTATTCTATCATTATTGGTGGTTCATTACATTAGATAGACTATCTAGACAGCGTTCTACCGCCGATTCTGCGGCGTAGGCTGGGCGTTGTTTCCGACTAGTACCCTTACACCGGGTGCGGGTCGTGATACGTTTTTGGTGGTGGCCCATGCAGGTCTAGCTTCATAAAGTATGTGATGTCGTGGTAGTACAACAACTTAGTTGTACTACTGCGAGCCTGCAATAGGATATAGGGAATAGGCTGAGATACTCAATCACATCTAGGAAAATTCTTTTGATTCAACTAATCTCCTTTGACATTGATACTTGATCCCTTAAACTGTCCTTTCCTTGATGTCTTACATCTTGTGCCATATTGATTCTTTCTTTCGCTTTGTCTCAGGATGCCGCCTAAGACCAGATCACAGTAGGGGAGAGCAGTTTCTGAGAGGTCTGCGACATCCCGAGGGCCTGCACCAGTCACTTCTCCGGTGATTGGAGTGTCAGCTGCTTTCGGAGGTCCACCACCTACTCAAAGGACTGTGCCAGCTGTATCTGAGGGGCTTCCACCTCCACCTCCACCTCCTGTGCCAGCAGAGGCGTCACAGATGTTTACACTGTTTCGTGAGATGCTCGAGGCACAGAGGGCTCAGTCAGAGGCACATCAGAGGCAGACCGACGTTCTACGACAGGGCATCGAGAGTGCTCATCAGCTTGGTCGTGCTGTAGTTGAGAGAGGAGTTCCGATCCAGCAGCAGGTTGTTCTTCAAGTTGCTCAGCTTCGGCCAAGCAACATTCAGGACTTCAAGAAACTGAAGCCTAGGGTTTTCAAAGGGACGGAGGGCATCGTCTATGCTGATGATTGGCTCGAGGACATTGAGCGTCTTATGAGGGTGTCCCATCTTTCTGAAGATCTGAAGGTTGAGGCGGTAGGACTTCAACTGTTCGACGTCGCTCGCACTTGGTTCAGGAATGAGCCGGTTCTAGTTGACGCAGGACAATCTTGGGAGGTATTCAAGGACCTTTTCAAGAAGAAGTTTTTCGCTCGGAAAGACAGGCTTGACTTGGGGAGACAATTTGAGAGTCTCATTCAGGGGAGCATGTCTGTGGAGGAATACGCTGCAGAGTTAGGTAGGTTGAGCCGATTTGCAGAGTACTTGGTGAGGGAACCGGAGGTTCGAGCTATTCGTTTCCGAGAGGGTCTAAACTGGGAAGTAAAGATTCTCATTTCGTCTTTTTATGAGACATATTCGGAGATACTTGCGGAGGCACGCAAGGTTGAGCGGGATCTGGATTTGAAGACCAAGAGAGACCGTAATTCTTTTCTGGGGGCCAACGACAGTGCAGTATCTGCCAAATGTTCTCATTTCCAGTCCAGACCTTTCCAGCAGCCACAGCAGAACCAGACTCCAGCTAGAGCACCTTTTCACCAGGTACCTCAGCAGCAGAGACAGTTACAGCAAGCTCCATGCAACTTCTGCAAGAAGCCTGGCCACATCTGGGAAGTTTGCAGGAGGAGGCTAGGAGTTTGTTTGTATTGTGGTACTGAAGGGCATCAATCGAGGGAGTGTCCTCATCGTGCAATTCAAGGAGCAGCTCCAGCTCCGAAGACACAGACGAGACCACCTGCAGCACAGCCGAGGGGACCGCTTCCGACACAGCAGCAGCATTTTGTCCAGCATCAACAGCAGGGAGGTGCTCGATAGGGATGAGCATTTGCTATGACCGTCGAAGAGGAGGAACCCACCGGAGATGTCATCGCAGGTTCTATTCTTCTTGATTCCATTCCAGCTTTAGCTTTGTTTGATAGTGGTGCTTCCCATAGTTTTGTATCTGTTTCTTTTGCTCTAAAGCATGGTTTGGTAGCTGAGACTTTGCTTAGGACTTGCAAGATCATGACCGGGGGAGGCATTATCCTGGTTAATGATATTTGCAAGGATCGAAGAGTTACTCTGGGAGGCCGGGAGTTGAGTGCGTGTCTACTTGTAATGCCACTTTCGAGCTACGATATTGTACTCGGGATGGATTGGTTAAGTAGGCACCGTGCTAGCATAGACTGTAGAGGAGGTAAAGTTTTGTTTGGTCCGCCAGGAGAGCCAGAGTTCGAGTTTGCTAGAGGAGCTGCGGAGCAGGGGGAAGGCATTATTTGTGGAGCTATGGTGGAAGACAAGGAGTTGCCGCATCCGTTGATAGCAGAATTTTTGGATATGTTTCATGAGGAATTGCCAGGATTGCCGCCAGATCGAGATGTTGAATTTTCTATAGACTTGGTGCCAGTGTCACAACCCGCACCCGGGGTAAGGGTACTAGTCGGAAACAACGCCCAGCCTACGCCGCAGAACCGACGGTAGAACGCTGTCTAGAAAGTCTATCTAATATAATGAACCACCAAAAGATAGTGTACTCAATCACAGAACTAAGATAGAATGAACACGAATCAGATAAGAATAGAATAGTCATCAACTCATGAGTTTAAAATAATACATCAATGAGTCTGAAGAGTAACAAAAAATAAGCTGGAGACAAATCCAGTACAAAAGAATACTATCATACTACAAGCTACACTCCAGGGTCAACTGTCTCAGTTGGGATAAGTCCCTCTTGAGCCAGGGTCTCCGAATCTAAACCCACAACATCCTGGGTCCATAATAGGTAGGGTACTCCTCAGTGTCATCTGGAAAAATATATCCAGTCAGGAAAGGAGCAGAGTACATCTCTAACAGCAGTTCTAATCCATGATAAAAACTATGTAACAGTAAATAGCTGTAGATAAACAAGATGCACAAAATAGATACAAGAGATATATAGACAATAAAAAAATACTGGAAAGAAATACAATAATGAACAATATGCAAATAAAACAATAATACTAATGACTAAGTGTGTGAGTACTAGCTTAACATGTGATCGGCTTGGGCAAGATACAATGCGGCCTGGCTAAACATACGTGCGGTGCATGATCAACACTATTCGCTTACCAATACTTTATTCAATAGGGATTTGATCACATATCTATACTAATACTCCCCACCCCCAACTGGTATAATAGATCCAACCACGGTATGCTATGGCACTAGATTCCCCAAGAAGATAGCTAGTCTCCCCGAGAATCGGTGTCTGTATATGTACAAGATAACCAATGAAACAATACTTGCACCATATACACCATATACCAAGGAATAACATCTCATGACGAGATTTGGATATACCAATCCGTGTAACCATAGTGTCGAGAGAAACATGTAAATCTACACTAGATACAACGAACATAGAGGATATCATAAATGAGAAACTATCAGAGAATGTACTCGCCTGAAATCCAAAGAACAGTCTCACAGATGTCTGACTCGGTGCCTCGAAGACCTAGATATGGAATACCACATTAAAACAAGGTCCCGGAAAGAGAACAAGTCAAACTAGTCAACTCCTAGGTCAATAAATAAATTCTAAGTCAAAAGTCAACTATGGTCAACTCTAAAGTCAACTAAAGTCAAACCAAGGTCAACCTCACAAAAAATCTATATAAATAATATAGAAATAAAATACAACAATTTAGGAATAAAAATTAGATCCCAAATCATACTCACACAAAGTATACTACTAATACAAATAATATATACCCTAAAATAATATATATACAAACCAATATGTATACAAATAACATAATATATTATTACAAATGTTATACCTCACAAAACACATATATACACATATATATATATACAATAATAATATATAAAATATAATTTAAAACTGTCAAAGCGTCACTGAAAACAGTGAACAAAACAAGATAAAATAAAACAGGTTTAATAGTGACAGTCTTGACTGTCACTGAAAATTCGTCGCAGAAACTCCATATACAAAACCGCTGCTGTCACAGTTTGCTGACAGTTTCAAACTGTCACCAAAAAACGTCGCTGAAAGGTTGCCGCTCAAAACTGCCGCAGCATTAATGACAGATCTGTCATTAATGCTGACCACTGTACAGCGGCTGCTGTTCAGACCAAATAATGACAGTTTCACTGTCATAGAAACCACTGTCACCAAAACAAATAAAAATATAAAAATATAAATATATATATATAAATATATATATGCAATAATAATCACAATACATATATATAAATAAATAATTATATACTTATATATATATGCATATATAAACTTATAATTAAATACTAATAGTTACAACACATGCACATATTAATGTTCATATTTTACATGGCTAGAAGTACACCTAAAATATATACATTAATATACAAATAATTATAAATAATATAATTACACAATTAAACACATAAATATATTTTATAAAACATTTATGTATAATTTATACTATTAACACAAGTACATATATAATTACATGCAAGAAAGCTACATATTATATTTGTACATCATATTAGCACACACACAAATATATAGATCTATGCTACAATAATTACTATAATAAATACACAAAATAAATATATAATATCTATATATATTTACTAATTATAATTGAAGAATTTAAACCATACATAATTAGATCTATTCAAAAATCCACACAATTGGAGAGTATCACACCGTATCCCACTAGATCTAGGATATGCATGTGACACGAGTCCAACACACAACCAATTGTACCCCGAAGGATACAAACAAATCATAAATAATATTTATGAATAAATCAAAGTGTTAAAAGTAGATCTATGTGTCCGTGTCAAAATACGACATGTTCAAAGCCCCGTGTCGGAGGGAAAACCCCCAAAATGACACGTATCACCAAATAGTTGGGATACGAACCACATGTACCCAAATATGGACACGACACTAGCCCCAAACACATAAACACATGCCCAATTGATCTATAGGATCAATTGACACACACAACAAAATGTAAATTCGGAATTCCAACAAAATTGACACAAAAAGCACCATAACTTTCTCCATGGGTCTCCTATGAACACAAAACAAAGTCCTATGGGTAGTACATACATATAGGTTAATTTTACATAATTAAATCTCAGATTTAGAAGCTATTTAAATGGGAAAATCTGAATTATACCTATTGGAAGATGGATTCCCAATGAAACCTCCAATTGAGAAGAACTTGCTTCCAAATTGTAGATCCTTGCTCCTCTTTGTAGATCCTTGCTTTCTTCTTCTAGATCCTTGCTTCCTCCTTCTCTAATGGTGAATTGGAAAGAATTTGGAATGAATTTGGTAGGGAATTGGAATGGAAATGGAGGGAATTTGGGAGTGGAAAATTCTAGATCTAGATTTGGAATGAGAATGAGAGGAGAGAGAAATTTCCCCCCTCTTTTAATAGGCCGGCCTTGCCCCTCTCCCAAGTAATTGTAAAATATCCAATGTACCCCTTGGGGCCTCTCATGAAGAAATAATTGAGGAAGGAAGCTTCTAGTCTAATCACTTAATTAATTTAATCCATCTCCTTAACTATGGACTTTCTAAATGGGCCAAATCTAACTATTTAATTCATGTTGGTCCATGGGTCCAAACTACACTAGTTGGGTCCACTAAAATAAGTCCAAAATAATTAAATAACATCCAACAACAATTAAATAATACAACAAAAATTATTTACCATGCACAATATTTATTTAAATAGGAAATTACTAAAATACCCTTTTTCCTAAAATGTGGTAGTGACAGCCAGGTGCAGAACCAATTTTGCAGCATGTCTATAGAGTAAACAACAGTGAGCTGGTCGAGTTGAAGAAGCAGGTGGACGAATTGCAGGATAAGGGGTTTATCAGATCAAGTTGTTCACCATGGGGAGCCCCGGTATTGTTTGTACCAAAGGTGGAAGGATCTTTGAGGCATGGAGTTATATTGTGTGTGCCTAGTGGGGAGTTGCGAGAAGAGGTATTGCAGGAAGCGCATCGCTCTCAGTATTCCATACATCCAGGTGCTAACAAGATGTATCGGGATATGCGAGAGAGTGTGTGGTGGTATGGCATGAAGAGGGAAGTGACACAGTTTGTATCCAGATGCTTAGTGTGCCAGCAGGTAAAAGCCGAGAGGTAGAGGCCAGGAGGGTTACTTCAGCCATTACCCATTCCAGAGTGGAAGTGGGAACACATTACTATGGATTTTGTGTCTGGACTTCCACGATCTCCAGGAGGAAAAGACGCGATTTGGGTCATTGTTGATAGGTTGACCAAGTCGGCCCACTTTTTGTCTTTCAAGGTGGGTTTGTCTACGGAGAAGCTGGCAGAGATATATGTGAGGCTGATCGTTAGGATACATGGAGTTCCCGTCAGCATAATCTCAGATCGGGATAGTCGTTTCACTTTTCATTTCTGGAGGAGTTTGCAGGAGAGTTTGGGCACTCAGCTCAAATTCAGTACTGCATATCATCCCCAGACAGATGGGCAGTCTGAGCGGACTATCCAGACTCTCGAGGATATGTTGCGCACTTGTGTACTAGATTTTGGGGGTTCTTGGGAGGACCATCTCCATTTGGTAGAGTTTGCTTACAACAACAGTTACCAGGCCAGTATAGAGATGTCACCTTTTGAAGCTCTATATGGTCGGAGGTGTCATACTCCTTTGTCTTGGGACGTTGTTGGAGAGAGAGTTTTGCTTGGGCCAGAGATGGTTGTGGATGCAGCGGAGAAGGTTCAATTGATCAGAGACAGACTTCGAGTGGCACAGGACAGACAGCGGCATTAGGCCGATAGCCATCGGAGACCTTTGGAGTTTGAGGTATAGTTTAGATTTTGTTTGTGCTTGTTCTTGTTTGTTATAGATTAAGTTCTTAAGATGGTGTTTTGTTCTAGGTGGGTGGTTTGGTGTTTCTGAGGATTTCTCCGACACGAGGCACGATTCGCTTCGGTGGAGGCGGAAAGCTTAGTCCGCGATTCATCGAACCTTTCACTATTCTAGAGAGGGTCGGTGCAGTTGCTTATAGACTAGAATTGCCACCTGCATTGGAGGGAGTGCACAACGTGTTTCATGTGTCGCAGTTGAGACGATACGTGGCAGATCCTAGTCATGTATTGGATCACTCAGAGATAGAGGTGGGCCCTACTCTTACCTATCCAGAGCAGCCAGTTGAGATTCTGGATCGGAGAGAGAAGGTGCTGAGGAACCAGACTATTCCTTTGGTATGCGTCGCATGGAGGCATCACTCTCCGGGGGAGTCTACCTGGGAGAGAGAGGATGACATGCGAGAGCGTTATCCATATTTGTTTGTACCTTGAGGTATGTTATTATCTAGTTATGTTCTGTTCATTAGTTAATTGTGATTCTTTAGTTCTGTTCTGTGATTTTTCTGGGGGTAGTTTTCATCTTTAAATTTTGAGGACAAAATTATTTTAAGGAGGGTAGACTTGTCACTACCACATTTTAGAAAAAAGGGTATTTTAGTAATTTTCTATTTAGATAAATATTGTGCATGGTAAATAATTCTTGTTGTATTATTTATATAGATGTCTTGTGAGGTTGACCTTGGTTTGACCATGTTTGACTTTAGTTGACTTTAGAGTTGACCGCAGTTGACTTTTGACTTAGAATTAATTTTTTGACCTAGAAGTTGACTAGTTTGATTTGTTCTCTTTTCGGGACCTTGTATCAATGTGGTATTCTATATCTAGGTCTTCGAGGCACCGAGTCAGACATCTGTGAGACTGTTCTTTGGACTTCAGGCGAGTACATTCTCTGATAGTTTCTCATTTATGATATCCTTTATGTTCACTGTATCTAGTGTAGATATCCATGTTCTCTCGACACTATGGTTACACGGATTGGTATATCCAGATCTCGTCATGAGATGTTATTCCTTGGTATATGGTGTATATGGTGCAAGTATTATTTCATTGGTTATCTTGTACATGTACAGACACCGATTCTCGGGGAGACTAGCTATCTTCTTGGGAAATCTAGTGCCATAGCATACCGTGGTTGGATCTATTATACTAGTCGGGGGTGGGGAGTATTAGTATAGATATGTGATCAAATCCCTATTTAATAAAGTACTGGTAAGCGAATAGTGTTGATCATGCACCGCACGTATGATTAGCCAGGCCGCATTGCATCTTGCCCAAGCCGATCATATGTTAAGCTAGTACTCACACACTTGGTCATTAGTATTATTATTTCATTGGCATATTGTTTCTTATTGTAATTATTTCCAGTATTTCCTTATTGTCTATATATCTCTTACTTCTATTGTGCATCTTGTTTATCCATAGCTATTTACTGTTACATAGTTTTTATCATTAATTAGAACTGCTGTTAGAGATGTACTCTGCTCCTTTCCTGACTGGATATATTTTTCCAGATGACACTGAGGAGTACCCTACCTATTATGGATCCCAGGATATTGTGGGTTTAGATTCTGAGACCCTGGCTCAAGAGGGACTTATCCCAACTGAGACAGTTGACCCTGGAGTGGTAGCTTTGTAGTATGGTAGTATTCTTTTGTACTGGATTTGTCTCCAGCTTATTTTGTTACTCTTCAGACTCATTGATGTATTATTTTAAACTCATGAGTTGTATGGTGACTATTCTATTCTTTATCTGATTCGTGCTTATTTCTATCTTAGTTCTGTGATTGAGTATTCTATCATTATTGGTGGTTCATTACATTAGATAGACTATCTAGACAGCGTTCTACCGCCGATTCTGCGGCGTAGGCTGGGCGTTGTTTCCGACTAGTACCCTTACACCGGGTGCGGGTCGTGACAGAAATTAACATCGTGTCGATATTATCTTTTTCGTCTTCTTTTCAGGGGCAGATGTCTACGGGGAGAAGAGCATTGAAGCGCTTTTTGGCTCTGCTTCGGCTTCTGGTGGCGACACGGAGGTGCCTGAGTTTGAAGAGGAAGCATCTTCGGGTGCCGGCTCGTCCCGAGTAGTTTCGTCATCTCAAGAGGAGGATGAGCCTGTCATTGTGACATCGCCTCCTGCGAGTATGCCGATGACTTCGACTGTCGTTGTCGCATCTACCTTGGTCGCACCACCTGTCGAGGCGACGGCCGTGGCTACATCGTCTGCAACCATTCCTGGAGGGGAACTCGCCAATATCGCGGCCACTCCTGGCATTTAATCAGATCTGGTTGCGCTGATCGAGCAGTATACCAGCCTCTTTTACACCAGTTTAAAAATGCTGATATCAATGGTGTTGGCGAAGAATCTAGACTTCGAGCGTCTGAAGAAGGCTTCTCAGTTTTCGATCGGGGCGGTCAGTGAGTTCGGCGATTCTGGGGTAGCTGACGCCCTGGAAGCGATGATTAATGGTTTGGAGCAACCTATTAACGAATATTTGCAGCTGACTCGGGGCAGCCTTGAAGCTGAGGTCCAGGCCAGATACGACCTCATGACTGCGCGGCTTACTAAACAGCTGGAAAGCCTAGATAACTCCATCAAAATACATAAGCTGGAGATGGATGAAAGAAAAGTTGTCGTGGAGGAGGCTCTTGCTCTTCAGACGAAGTGCCAATCCGAGCATGAATGGAACGTAGCGAGGGCCCGCAAGTTGAAGGAAAAACTCGCTCTGGCAGAGGAGTGGGCTTCTCAGTTATTGGCAGATCTAGATGTAGCGACTGGCCGACTGAGCACAGCACGACGGGATCTGGAGCATGTAGAAGCTGCCCGTGCTGGCTCTCTTCGGGCAAGGGTCGAGCTTTCCTTTATGAGCAATCATGAGGCACGGCTGGAGCGGGCTCGCGCTGATGCCTTGGTTTCCAGGAATGAAAGGATAGCTGCACTGGTACAGCTGATTCGCGATCTGACCGCTCCCCCACAATGATGTACCCTTTCTTCTTTTTGCTTCCCAAATGTAATTCTGCTCTTTTTGGGAATAAATAAAGTAAATCTTTTCTGACTCTGTGGACCCATCATTTCGGAATGTAAATAACAGGTTTGGGCGGGAGTGATATCAGAGGTAGCATGGACGTGATAGACTCTCGATAAACTTTTAGCAGGACATATCTATTCAGAGGTCATACGGACATGATAGAATATGCTTTGGTAGGATATATCTATTCATAGGTCATACGGACATGATAGAATATGCTTTAACTAAAGTTTGTAGACAAGACACTATCAGAGGTAATATGGACGTGATAGGTATCGCATTTTCCAAATTAGTCGAACATATCTATTCAGAGGTTATATGGACATGATAGAATATGACCCAACTAGTTTCGTTTTGGAAGTAGTTTTGTCAGAATTGAGATTCTCGCTATATTCCACTTGAGCAGAGGAGGTTAAGCAAAGTACCTTTTCAGGAATTTACCGTTGATAGGAGTCATTAACAGGTCTCCATTAGGCTGGGCTAACCTGTAAGCGCCGTTTGAGAATGTTGTCTCGATCACATAAGGGCCTTCCCATTTGGGCTAGAATTTGCCTTTACTCCTGTGAGTAAGGATCATCGGCCTTCTTACGGCTAAAACTAGCTCGTCGACTTTGAACACTCTTTCCTTTACTTTATGATTGAAAGCTCTGAAAATGCGTTCTTGGTAGAGCGCGATGTGCTGTTGAGCTTGGAGGCATTTCTCGTCTAATCCTTCTAGCTCTTGAAGCCTTAACAGGTCATTCTTTTCTTGAGTCAGCTCATTAGTCACGGCTATCTTGAGTGACGGGATCTGGATTTCAATGGGGAGAACTGCTTCACTCCCGTAGACCAGTAAAAATGGGGTACAACCTGTCGGTGTTCGTACCGTTGTGCGGTATACCCAGAGACATTCGCCTAGCTTCTCATTCCAATCTCTCTTGTTTGAAGAGATGAACTTCTTCAAGAGTTTGATAATGGTTTTGTTGAAAGCTTCCGCCAAACCATTAGCAGCTGGATAATATGCCGTAGAGGCAATATTATGTATCCGATTTTTATCGCAAAATCGGTGAAACGCTTGGCTGATAAACTGAGGCCCATTGTCGTGAATTATCCTCCGGGGTACCCCGAAGCGATAAATAACGTGATGCTTGATGAAGCTGATTACATTAGACGCCTTTACCTCAGTAAGAGGGATCGCCTCTGCCCATTTGGAGAAGTAATCTGTGATGGCCAGTATGAACCAGTGACCTCTGGAAGAAGACGGGTGAATAGGACCAATGATATCCATACCCCATGCTTCGAAAGGCCAGGATGCAACCGTAGGATGTAGATATTCAGATGGTTGATGTATGAAGTGTGCATGAACCTGACAGGCTCTGCATTGTCTTGCATAGTTGATCGCGTATGCGATCATAGTGGGCCAGTAATAGCCCATTCTCCTGATACGATCCTGTAGCTTAGGACCGGGTTGATGCGCTCCGCTCACTCCGTTGTGAGCTTCCCGGATAATCTGCTGTGCTTCGTCGTTAGAGAGACATCTCAATAGCAGTCCGTCATAGGTCCGGCGATATAGGCATTGTGAAGATGCATCAAAGTAGAAGCGTAATGATCGTCTTTTGACGAATACTGCTTCTTTGGGGTCCTCCGGCAAGATTTTGTATGCCAAGAAATCTATGAAGGGACTTCTCCAGTCTCTTCTAGGGGGATCTGTGTTCACAGCGTAGCTGCGTTCTATGTGAAAGTTGTTCTTCACACAGAATAAATCTCTGTTAAGAAGGATTACCGAATTCTGCCTTCTTATAGGAGTGGCTAAATCCGCAGCTAGACTGGCTAGGGCATCAGCTTCCAGATTCTGAGATCGAGGTACATGCTCTAGGAAGAATCCTTTGAATGTCATGGCTATCTCGACCGTTGCTTGGTGATAGGGGATGAGGTCTGGATTCCGGACTTCATATATTCTCCTGACTTGATTGACAATGAGCAGAGAATCACCGAAAGCTTCCAGGGACTCGACCCCCAGCTCTTTAGCAACTTGGAGCCCGATTAGCAGAGCGTTGTACTCTGCCACATTGTTGGAGCATGGCTCGCTAAGAGAATATGCTCGGTAGATGACGAGTTTATCAGGAGTGACCAGGACTATTCCTACTCCTGAAACCACGTTTTCCCTAGGACCAGTTCTGGAGGCTCCATCGAAGAATAGTTGCCATGTGTCACTTTCTATTGCGAAATTACATTCTGCAACTTCATCAGGGATGTCCTCGTATAGTTTGGAGGTCTCCGGGATTGGATGAGCAGCTAGGAAGTCGGCCAGCACTTCGTCTTTGATGGACTTCTGCGGGACGTATACCATGTCATATGGTGTTAACAGCATCGCCCAAGTCGCGAGTCGGGAATTAAGAGCACTTGGCTTGCTCATCAGTACTCGAAGAGGGTTGATCCTGGAGATGACATAAATAGTCTTACCGGTGACATAGTGCCGCGTCTTCTGGATAGCGAACATCAGAGCCAAGCATTCCTTCTCCACTGGGTTGTACCGGTGTTCGGCTCCGACCATCATCCTGCTGAGGTAGTAGATAGCCTGTTCATGCCCCATTTTGTTCTTCTGTGCGAGAAGAGCTTTCTAGCAAATGATCCATCGCTCAAACGTACAGCAAGAATGGTCTTCCCATGATGGGAGGTACCAGAACTGGCGGACTGGTGAGGTAGCGTTTGATATCTTCGAACGCTTGCTGACAGGTTTCGTCCTATATGAAGGATACACCTTTCTTCATGAGATGAGAAAAGGGCTGACATCTCCCCGAAAGGTTGGATATGAACCTCCGGATATAAGCCAGACGGCCTTGAAATCCCCGGAGTTCCCTCAGATTGCGGGGCGATCGCATTTCTACGATGGCCTGGACTTTGTCAGGGTCCACTTGGATGCCTTTGGCGGTGATGACAAATCCCAGGAATTTGCCACTAGATACACCCAGAAAGGACTTCGTAGGGTTCATCTTGAGTTGATGTTGGCGCATTAACTCGAATACCGTCCTCAAGTCTTGAATGTGATCATCTTTGAGGCAGCTCTTGACGGCTATGTCGTCTACGTAACATTCTACTGTTTTGCGTAAATGCTCATGGAATATGTTACTCATAGCCCGTTGGTATGTAGCCCCGGCGTTCTTCAATCCGAAGGGCATGACCGTATAGCAATATACCCCCAACGGGGTCCGGAAGGTAGTGTGCTTCTCGTCTTCAGGATGCATCTTGATCTGATTATATCCTGAGAATTCGTCCATGAAAGACATGTGTTCAAAACCACAGGTGTTGTCGATCATGATGTCCGTGATGGGAAGAGGGAACTCATCCTTGGGGCAGGCTATATTCAGATCTCGGTAATTGATGCAGATACGTATTTTCCCATTTTTCTTCATGACTGGGACAACGTTGGCGACCCGGTCGGGATGTTGTTCTTCCCGGATGAAACTGCAGGCTATCAACTTCTTGACTTCAGCTTCGATGGCGTCCATCATATCCGGGCAGAACCGGCGTTGGTGCTGCTTCACAGGCTTCGAGTCGGTCAATATATCGAGTTTATGAGTAGCCACCTTCGGGTCAAGGCCTGGCATGTCCTCGTAATCCCATGCAAAGACATCAATATATTCTTTTATCAGCTGGTTAACTTCTTCCCTTTCAGCTGGGGAAAGATTATTACTGATAAATATCGGCTTAGGCGAAAGTTCACCCCCAATATCAACCTGGATAACTTCGTCTTTGGTGGGAGGTTCCCTTTGCTCGAAGCGGAATTCCCACTGCGTATCCATTCGTTGGGCCCAAGAGTCATTCTCAAACGGCTCAGAAACCTGTTCATCTGCTTCAAAGGGATCTGTCACTACCATATTCACTGATAATGTTTGTTCGAGAGCATCAGGTGAGTCAGAGGGTGACGAGCCGTTCTGAGAAGAGGAAAAGATATCCTCGTCCGACTTAGAGGAGGTGGCATACCCTAACCCGAAATAAGTTCGTTGATAGTAGGGGTCGTCGTGCAGCGGCGTTCGTCTGCCTCTTCCGTAGTTGAGGCCTGGCTTCCGCTTCAAGTCGTAGCCCATATTTTGCATGATCCTCAACGCTTGCGGGCTGTATTGGTGAACTTGTATTTTTCCAGCATCGTCATTGAAAGAATCTTTCTAGACAGTCGGTTGATTGCGCATGCGGCCGAAGACTATTGAACGCTGACTGTTGCAGGTAGGCGGGACAATGAAGATAGAATCCTCATGTGGTCCATACATCGTGACGATGTTGGATGATGACGCTACTTCCCAGACATACGGACGGTAGGAGTTCATAACTTCCAAGAATTTTTGTGCTATGGGTTCTACCTCGTCATGGGGAGTGGATTCCTGATTTGGAATTTGAGCGTCAATATACTGGAAAACTGAATGTTTATTATTATCTGGAACTCCGTTCCTGGTTGCATTTACATCAATCGGCTGCCTGTTGCGCCGAAGGTTGATGACCCAGGGTGGAGGCTTCTGGTTCAAAGTGATCACTAGAGGATCACTCCCTTTTCCTGACCTGGTCTTGTTCAGGTGAATCCATGGCTTTTGGACGAGTGGTTCGTCCTTTCACTCTGATTGACAGCGGTAGTGCGGCAGAGGGTTCTCCTGGCTCCCGGTGGGATTCCTTCTCTGCTTCACCTGACACTTCTTCCGTGTGGTCTTGAGAGTACAACACGGCATCGGAATAGTAGGATTCTACTCCTTTAAACGGGTTTAGATTAGCAACCTCCGTTTGTACTGTTCCTTGGGGGTCTACATATTTAAGATATTGATGTAGAGTTGAAGGAACGATGTTGTGGTCGTGGATCCACGGTCTTCCCAGCAAAATATTGTAGGACACCTCTGAATCGATGACGTAACATGTGGCCACCGATCTGAGGTTGCCAATCTGGATCCTTAGGCGAATTTTTCCCAACGGCTTACTTCTTCTGGCATTGAAACCCACAATTGTAGTGGAGGTGTAAGCTAATTCGCTGGTAGGAATCCTCAGCGGTCTGAGCAGACTGTGAGGGATGATGCTGATCGATGATCCCGGATCTATGTGAATCCGATTGACCTCCATGGAACCGACGTACCCGGTGTAATAGAGGGGCCTGTCATGCTTGTTATGTTTTAACAGCATGTCGTCTTGAGTGAAAGTGATATTTGGGACCACCTCCATCTCACTGTGGCATTGAGGACACGCCACCGGTTCTTCATCGAGGGTCTTGAGCTGGGTCAAGCATGCCTCCGCCTGCATCAGTGCTTCACTCAGAGCTAGACGAGTGTCTTGGGAGAGCCTGAGTAGCTTGAAGATGGACAGCCTGGCTGGTGTATTAGCCAGTTGGGCCAGGATGTCGAAGTTGTAAGGCTTCTCTAAACCTTTGTTTGGAATATTTTTCACAGGTTTATCAAAGCGCACTTCTCTTTGCTTCCCCTTGTTCGTCGGAGTTGGTTTTGAAGGGCTGGCATCTGGTACGACGGGGCCTGGTCCTGAAGGTTTGGCAGTTAAAGCATCCGTCGTTGCATCTTCCTGACTTGCTCCGTAGTCGTTGAGGTAGGCTTTCCCTGAACGGGTTGCAGCAAATACCTCATCTTCGTCTGATGCCGAAGAAGTTGCGACCATATGGCATGGTTTTGCATTTGGAGCTCTTTCTAGACGTAGCCTTAGTAGCTTTAGTCTCCTCCTCGAGCTCTGACACCAAATCCGGATGAACCCACATAATCTTGCCCTGCCGGGTGGTTAGGGTACCAGGTCATGATTTTGACCCCTAGCTGGAGGAAGATTGACGATGTTCATCGTGGTCCGGGAAATGGGTGTGACACCGTCCGAGACTTCTTGGGAAGGCAGATTGCTAAACCGCAGAGAGATCATGTTGGCCGTGATCGTCTTCTCGGTGTTGTGCAGAGTGATGGCCTTAGCATCGATTAACCCCTGGAACTTCCCTTTCAGTATGTAACACACCTTTGTCGGGTGGTGTACGTATCTGTGGAAGATGCAGTATTTGGGGTCGTTAGTACTGCCGACTACTTGGGGCCGCCTTAGCTCCGGAAGGGTGATATTGCCACTTTTGACGAGACACTCGAATATACTTGGGATATCGTCGTCGTCGAAAGAGTATACTTCGACGGGCCTGGAGGTCCCGGGTCTCGCTTGTGCGGTTGCCGCAGTCTTTTGCCTGGTCGTATTGATCGCCAGAGCTTCTTTTCCTTTGGAGCTGCGAGGATGGTCGCTGCTGGGAGATGACCTCTTGCCTCTGTCAGAGGAGGAGATCATGATGCCATTGTCGCGCGCCTTGCGACTGTTGTCTTCGGCGGCCACGGCCGAGATAATGAACGAGGGCCAATCATGGAACTGATATGGTCCTGTAAACACCGAGACTACGGGAAGGAGATTTTTCCTGCAAATGTCTACCAACACAGAGTTTGGAACTCCTGGAGGCATCTGTAGCGTGGCCTGACAAAAATGTTCGATGAAGGTACGAACGTCCTCTTTTTCCCTCTGCTTGACTTCGATAAGAGAGAACATAGACATGTCCATTCCTTCCTCATAGAATCGCGTGAAGAATAAAGCTTTGAAGTCCTTGAAGGAAGTAATGCAGTTGTCCGCCAAGCTACGGTACCACTGATATGCTACTCCTGAGAGACAGCCTTTGAACACCCGAGTGAGGAGGGCGTCGTTCCCTTGTAGCAACACCGTCATCATACTGAAATAGTTCATATACTGACTTGGTGATATTTTTCCCTCGAACAGAGCCATAGTCTGAGGTTTGTACCTCGGAAGGAAAGGGACCTCTTCCCAGATAGCTGGGTAAGGCTGGTTGATTCCCAGTTTCTTGAGCTGATCTTTGTGCTTCAAGGCGTCAAACTGGGCTTTCAACTCCCGTACTGCCTGCATCAGATTTTTAGTTGGAAGCGGGACTACGGTGTAGTGCGGAGTTGGTTGTATCGTGACTCCAACGGAAGGTAATATATTCTCCGAGTGAGGAAGCGGAGGAACTACTGACTCTTGATCTAGAGCAGGCTCTTGGCTCGGGTTGGATGGTGGTAAGTCCACCCCCACACGTATCTGAGTTGGCGGGACCGATGCTTGAACCATGGCAGTTGCGTGCTGATTTAGCATCATCTGGTGCATGTTCTCCATTATGGATTGTATTTGTTTCAGAGATGTCTCTAGTATAGTGATGCGTTGTTCCGCGTTTCCTGACGGCGAAGCTTCCTCATGTTCATCTTCAACGGCATAAACTCCCATTTCCCTGGGTGTCATTGAAGGATTAGTATAAGTCGTTGTAGAAGTCGACTCTATACTCTCAGCATCTGATCCGGGGGACTGGCGACCCCCAGTGTCGGAATCAGACAAGTACGAAGCTGGTTGTTGTGACCTTGCACGGGTATTTTGGAACACCCCAGCTTCAGCATTCCTGAGGAGCTCATTGAATCTCCTTCGGCTCGGGGGCCCAGAGGGATGACGTCTTGAGCTCGACCCTCCTCTAGGTAGGTGTGAAGCCATGTTCACGGATGCATGCACGGGCTCTTCTTCCTGGAAAGACAGAGAGTAGCTCAACCGATCGAAAACCGATCATTTTGCTTTAGAACAGCAGCAATCAATCACAATCTTATGACTATTACAACAGTGCTCGCCAGAAGGCGTAATAGACATGTTGGAAGGTCCCCTCTCCTTACGCTTCTGGATTAGATATTTGTGCAGGTCAGAAGGAGTTACAGAAGAAGAAGACGACGGCTTGTTCCTTCTGTTCCCATCAGTAGGCATGCGGAGGTTGGGCACCATGGTTTTCCCTGTGCCACCTGTGTACAACAGGTTGGCCATCTGGGTGGCGGATAATCCCCAGGGAGGGTGTCTATCCGCAACCTGAGCTTGTTTTACACCGAAGGGCTTCGCCTGGCGTAATTTGGAGATTTGCTCAGACTGGCGTAAAGCTGAAGAGGTCCTAAGTCGGCCATCGGCTTCTCGCGTAATCCGGAGGGTAGGCAGATTATTCCCTCGCTGGCGTAAAGGCCGAGAAGTTGAGTACTCTGCCGCTTGCTTTCCCTTGCAAAGATCACAGCGCTCATCTGGTTCCCCGTAGAGGTCAGATGTTGTCTTACGCGCGGAGCGTGATTTGTACTTCCGATTTGGCGCTAAGACCTTATCAAAAATATTGTCTATTCCGTCAGTGACGGAGACTGTATTTTACGCGCAGGGCGCAGAGTGGACTTCTGGACTAGCGTTAAGCCATTTCCAGAAGTTTCGTCTGTACCGCGCGTAGCGGGAGACTGGTTTCTACGCGTAGAGCGCAGTGGACACTTTTGGGTTAGCGCCGAGGGTTTGCCTAAAGTTTCGTCTGTACCGCGCGTAGCGGGAGACTGAATTTTACGTGCGGGGCACGGAGGGAGCAATGCTACAACCTCATTGGTCGGAGAGATCGGAGAGTCCACAGGAATGGTAGAGGATGTCTTGGGCATCCAGAACTTGCGCAGCTTTCTGTTGTCTTGGACGGAGAGAGGGTGAGAGCTACCCCCGGTTCGAAGCATGTCTTCATAGGCAGACTGGTCGAATTGGACGACCAGTGTCTTCTTCACGGTTCCTACAGATACCGCATCGTGGTGAGCAATTACTTCCTCATCAGAAGAGAAAGATGTCCCCAGTAGAGTCGCCATCTTGTTTGTGGTAAAAAACGAAAGAATAAAAATGTATTCAAGATGGGGTTTACACGAAACCCGCCTTCTTTGGTTTACAAACAAACTTGTACAATTTGATCCTATACGAGGATGTAGGAGTACAATTTATTTAATCTGGGTAAATATTGCTATAGGTGTCTGATCTGCAGTCGATCACTTTAGCCCTTGGACCACACGATGATGAAGAAGTGCCGTAGAAGATAGGAAGCAGCTTCGAAGGTTGCAGAAGAGGGTGGATGCACGATGCCAAAGTCGTCGATCCTTACTCTTTGCCTGAGCTCCGGATTCTTCTCTCTCTCTCTCTCTCTTTTGACCTCTGGTTCGATCTTTCTTGGAAGTTTGACCTTGTTCGATCCTTCTTTCAAAGTTTCGACCCGTGGTTCGATCTCTTTGGAGGTTTTTAGACCAATTCCTTCGATCCTCCAATTTGTCGACCTTCTTCCTCATTGAAAGAGGTCTCTATTTATAGAGTTTTAGTGACAGTGACCACTCCGTCGGTGTAGAAACTAAGGAGTGGAAAGTACAACACTCTTTTACACAACGGTTAAAATAACCAATGTCTGCGTATAGATGATCCTTTGAATGAGCGTGTGACGCGGGTCCAACTAAGGGACAAAACGCGTATAATCGCTACGAAGATCATGGCGTAGAAGCCACGTAGGTAGGTATCCCTTGTGTAGAAGAGGTGGGCGTAGAAGCCAATGTCTGTCACCATGGCGTAGAAGCCAAGCAGGCATAGAAGCCGAATAGGCGCAGAAGCCGAGCGGTCATAGAGGCCGAGTGGGCGTAGAAGCCGAGTGGTCATAGAGGCCGAGTGGTCATAGATGCCGAGTGGGCGTTGAAGTCGAATGGGCGTAGAAGCCGAATAGGCGTAGAAGCCGAGTGAGCCCAGGAGCTAAATGGGCGTAGAAGCCGCTGCGTACCGTGCCAGAGTGCTGATGTGGACATCTTAGCCGGAATTATGACTTTTGAAGATATAATCAAATCCCTCGCATTAAATGCAGAGATTTGCCACCATCCTGTGCATTAAATGCGGAGGCGTATTTTGAAGGTCTGCAGCCCTTCTGTGCATCCGTCGCAGAGACGTGCCTCGAGAAATTGTCACCGCTCTGTGCATTAGACGTAGAGACGTGCCTCGAGAAACTGTCACCGCTCTGTGCATTAGACGTAGAGATGTGCCTCGAGAAACTGTCACCGCTCTGCGCATTAGTCGTAGAGACGTGCCTCGAGCCCCGTACGAAGTGCAGCTTTTGATGTGGCAGGTGGTTTGTCTACTGCGGAGCGTAAACAGCTCATGTCTACCTGTGTAGAATAAGGTAGCGTATCCCTTTGTGTACGTAAAAGTAATTTACGCAAAGGAGATGGCGGTAAATGACAGCCTGGGTTGCAGTGCCATGCCATCATTATAGTCGTCGTCTGGGTAGTCGAGCAGTATCCTTTTGTCAGAAGTCCAGACGTCAGGTTCATTGCAGGATCTGACAGGTTCATTGCAGGATTTGTAGGATCTAACAGGTTCACTTTAGAGAATACGAAGCGTCTCTCGTACACTTCAATGCTGCGTTGATAGAGGATGGGTTTTACGTCCAGGAGTCGATGAAGCACCCTGTTTACGCTGAAGCGGCTTGGACGTACTGCCTTACGCGGATGGTCCTTTGAGTTTATATTTCACGCTGTGTTTAGCGGAAAAAGCTCTGTCGCACGCTTGATGGCTCTTAAGGCCTCTGTTTACGCTGCTCTGCATCAATATGCTGCGTATAGCCATCCGGAGTATTTTTCATGCTTCTACAAGCGGGCCCGGTTACTGCTGACTAGGTATTATTTGGTTTTTCTTTTTCTTTTGTTTTTAAGAAATTAATTTTAATTTAATTAACTCATAATAAATATTCAAAAAATTCTAAAATAATTCTAGAAAATATAAAATAAAATAATAAAACTAGAAAAATACTTTGGGACTATTTTATACTCGTATGCTTTTACATCAAATTCTAGAATCCCTAGAAAAATAAATTTTCTTAGTTTTCAATTATTTAAAAATTCTAAAAAATTCCTAAAATATTAAAATAGCCCAAATATTATGTCAAACCTTAATATGAGTCTCTATGGCCCTTATGAACCTTAGTGTTACACTATTATCATTATAGAACTATAATCAATATAGAAAAAAAAAATCTCACACAATATTTACTAGTGCCTTTTTTTATTTATCTATTATTATTATACAGTATTTTGGTAGCGGATGATACACATACTCTTCTTGTCTTATAGTATCATGTTATAGTTCATCTTTCCTTTAATGTTATTCCTCATGCTTGAATATACTTTGTAGTATAATATCATGGTGATCATTATGGTGATCTTGCTCCAATCCTGACGGGATAACTATTTTTCTGTTTTAGTTGATGTGACTTGCCCCGAGGTCTATTGTGAGTACCTTGGTGACATTGACATTACCAACGTGTCGGTCTCCTTTACAGATGCGGAGTAGCATATTTCCTTTCTTATGCTTTTCATATTATTCCTAGCTAGTAGGCTTAGTGGACTTTAGTTTCTAGTTGCTTATTTAATTCTTCTGGGTTTGTTTATGAGGCTATCTGAGTTATAGTGGATTATATTTTAAAATAAATTAGTGTGACTATTAAGTTTAATTCTTTGTCATGACTTAGTTGTGGATGATATATGTGTATCTTGTACTTATTATGGACCATTGTTAATCATAGACAGCATACTACCGTCGACGCTGCTGTGTAGGCTGGACCTGGCCACGTACTCGTATACTAAAAGTTAGAGCGGGTCATGATAAGTTTTTATGGTGGACCATGCAGGTCTAATTTCGCAAAATGTTACGAACTCGTTGTGGTACTTATGTTAGTTGTGGTACTTATGTTAGTTGTACTACTGCGTGCCTGCGAATATAACTGAGTTTAGAATAACTTTAGGAGAGTTATATTATCCATAAATAGGATTTCCAACCCTATGAGTCGGTTTTATCCTTTTGATTCCTTTTGTCTCTCATATGCATCTTGTTTGATTCCATCCATGATTTCTTCGATATGTTTGCATCTAACTTTCTAACCATATTCTTTCTTTCCTCTCAGTAAACAATGGTTACCTGATTATTGTGCTTATTTAGTTAATTAATGTTAGACCATAGTAGTTTAAATATCCATTGATTGTCTCCTTTTGTTTTCCCAAACCATTATTGTTGATTGTCTCTTTTTGTTTTCCCAAACCATCATTGCTCCATGTGTCAACCTAGGAAGCTATTAATATATTACCATAGAACTTGCTTGTATATGTTACTATAAATATAGTTACTAGTGTTGTTTTATTTTTTAGGACAAAATATTCTAAGGGGGGTAGGTTATAGCTTCTGCTAAAAAAATACTGTAAAATAATAATAGATAAATAATTCAATAATACACTTGTAAAATTTTGTGAAAATTTGTTTTGAATTATTAAGTATAATTTTATAATGATATTAGTGTAATATTAGGCTTCATGTGGTTCATAGAGACTCATATTAAGATTTTAAAATATATTTGGCTAATTAGAATTTTTGAAATTTTTTAGAATTTTTAGATAATTAAAAACCTAAGAAACCTAATTTTCTAGGGCTTTCCAAATTTATTGTAGAACCATACATGCATATTTTGCTAACAAATATATATTTTATATTTATAGGATATATATGTATATATATGTATATATATATATATATATATATATATATATATATATATATATATATATATATATATATATATATGTGTGTGTGGGGGGGGGGGGGGGGATTTTTTTGGATTTTTGTGGAATTATTCAATATCTATTTTAAGTTATTTGGATTATATATACGCTTAATGTTGGAAAGATGCTAATTTAGTAATAATAGATATAAATAAGATTATATATAAATTATTTTTATTATCTTTGATTCTATATAAGATTATAAATTATTTGGATAAATCTAAACTATATTTTAAATTAATCATAATCATCATCCTAAGTTTACTAGGAAAACAACTTCGTCCATATCCTATCCTAACAAATCAACTCCTACCAATTTAAATTAAATTCTATTTATTAAAGTAAATAAATATAAAATATATAATCTATAATCTCTTTACTTTCCTTTACTATCATTCAAAATACATCTCTATTTTCATCATCCATATCATATCCTAACAAATAAACTCATACCCATTTAAATTAAATCCTATCTATTAAAGTAAATAGATATGAAATAAAAAAATATGTAATCTCTTTACTTTCCTTTCCTATCATTCAAAATCCATCTCTATTTTCATCCAAAACAGTCCCAAAATTTGCCACAAAATTAGCCTTATTTTTCAGCAACCGTAGCGACTTGTAAGAATCATATCTCCTAGCTCTGGACTCCAAACTCATCTCATTTTTTGCGTTGGAACTGTATTTAGATAAACTTTCCAGATCTTAATTTTTTTCAATTAATTCTGATCCTAGAATTCTGTAAAATTTATAGAGTGCTAGTTGTCCAAAATCTGACACGTTTCGGTATTTTCGAGATTTTGGGAGATTTCGAACTCGTTTTTATAAAAAAATCGAAGTTTCGGAAAGCTGACACGAAAATTGATAACATACAATTTTATAAAATTTAATAAAGTATTTTATCATTCTGTTTAATTTGTTGAACATATGGATAACTAGTTTACCAACCTAATTACCATCTGTAAGTCATATTGTCCATAACTTTTTACTGATTCGAGATTTGATCAAACCGTCAATTCCAATATTCTTGTAGTACTGAAACCTACATGATTTCATACTCAAATCTAGGTTTTATGATGGTAGACTTTTTTGTCAATGGAATGCCTCGATTTGGGTGTCACGGATCCCCAATTTGTAAACCTGATATTTTATGGACAAAATTCTAGGGTTAACATTAAAATTAGAATATAATGAGATCAAAAAAGTATTTTAGGTTATTTATTTTAGAATTAAATAGATTAGAATAGAAAATCTATTTACCCACTTTTGTAGGCCTAACTTATTTTTAATTTATGTGACGGGATAGATCAGACGACGTCTTGAGTTCCGACTTCATCCTTTTCCGGAGCAGGCATGTATCACTGTGACCAATGTTGCCGTATTCTATGATGCATGTGTTATTTATTCACTCCACGTTCCCGATATACGTATTTAGAACATATTCTTGTTTTCTGGCATAATTGTCAGGTTGGTTGGAGGCCAGACTATTTATGGTAGAGTTGGTTCTTGGTTTATTTTAAGATCAGGACTTGGTCATGACTTGAACAATTGGTTAAGTGAATCCATACCCTAGCTATATAAACCAAAACACACTCTCTCTCTTCTCTTTATTTTTTTCCATTCTCTCTAATAGGTTCTCTCTCCCTCCATAGGCAAGTATACCTTGCATGAAAATGCAGGAACATTCTATTTTATGAGTTCTTTATGTTGTGTGATTTTTTTACATTTAGAACTTGGTATTTTTGGTTTTGATGGATGTATTATTGTAGATCTATATTTTTTAGTTTAGAGCTTCTTATGTGTTCTTGTGTTTTCTTGTGTTTTGATCTCTAAAAATTTGTTATTTTTGAAAACTTGTTATTCTATGTTGATGAGCATTTGATTTTGAGTAGTTTAGAACTTTACTTTGTTATATTTGGACTTCGTTTGGGGTTTCTATGGACGGAACAAAACTTGGGTTTTTGAAACTTCCATGGCCGAAAATTGATGTTCTGGGACTAAGGAGCTCCATCTGGCACACTTAGCATGCGGCCTGGACTTTCCGCTCCAAAGTCAGCATGGGGCCATCTTATTGGATGCATGACTGAAATTTGCACATGCGCTCCATGGCAAAATGCATGAAACTTGAATGAATAAAATTTTACTAAGTTCAAAAGATTTTCATGCGGCCATGTGTGTATGCGGCCAAGAGGAGCATGTGACCTCATCGTCTATGTGGTCTCGAGCTAAGCATTTTCTCTTTCTTTAAACGCATAACTCAGCATCGCCTTGGCTCATATTTTCATGATTTTGTCTTGTTCTTCTGATACACTTTATTATATGTCACATAAGTCACATATATCACTTTAGGTCACCTTTCTTACTTGTATTTATTGCCCATCACTTTGACACTTGTCTGGAAGAGTAGACCTTGCCCCACCCATGCGGCCTTGCATCCATGCGGCCCGCGACTGCATACGGCCCGCGATTGCATACGGCCCGCGACTGCATGCGGCCTTGACATCCATGCGACCTCGACTTCATGCGGCACCCTGGCTATGCGCTTATTATTTCATGCACACATTGAACACTTGCTTGGTTTTAAAATATTCTCGTTTGATTTAATGATTGTGATGTTATGTGTTAAACTTAGAAAGGACTTGTATGACCAAGATGTGACCCTGTGCTAAATTGACTAAGTACCTGACATGAGCCCTGTAGATGTGGCCTTATATGCACTTATTAATTTTTCTTGATCACCTTATTATACGTTGGATAGAATAAGGAGCATATTTCAACTCGGTGGAAGGTATCAGTCCTTGTTTGGTTTAAGGATTGTGGATCTGATCTTGAGGAGTTCTCGCACTACTCTTATTCTCATCTATCGATATAATAAAATGATAATTAATATGACTAGTGCTTAACTATCCTAACATGAATGACTTGCTACTTGATAACTTGTCCATGTTCTTGACCTTAACCTTGATACTAGAACTTGTTCCTACCCTAACTATTGTATCCGTGCTGATACACTTGATCGCACTGAGAGTACTACTTGATATATATAGTGATCCATCATGCCACATACTCCTGCTAAGTGATATATGCAATTATTTCTATGCACGGATCTGGTAGTTGGACAGTAACTTTATTTGTTGCTAGATAGTATTGATTATTGCATCATACTTGGGTAAATCTATATTTAACTTGCGAGTAACAATATGAGTTCGTATCAAGAGTGCCCATACTTAAAGTACGACATCTAAGAAGAATATTCATGTGACCACGGCATGAGATTCTATTAACCTAAGGTTAACTAGGCAACTTAACTTGTAGAGCATTGGGAGGGAACGATATCCCGAGATTGTGCATGTCGAGCCACCCTAAATTAGCTCAGAGTAAAGGTTGGCCACCACGGATACTGTATATCATCCGTACTAGCGGAGTACAGTATCTGATCTAATTATAAAATTGAGCCAGTATCTTTCCTATAGAAAGCCAGGAACTGTTACTAATCGTTAATTAGCTCAGTGCCCTAGCAAAGGGACTGGTGCATCTTATACATATTTTTTTTTGTATATCATTAGTTCAGCCAGCCCTGCTTGATTAGGGCATAATTTGATGATACTTATGTATTGTATTTCTTGGATAATCCAGAGATCACATATCAAGCCATAATATATGATTAGCCATTTAAATTCTTGTAATGTATACCTAGCTAGGAAATAGGCTATCATGGCATGATGATTCACCCCATGTCCTTGTTTGGTTATTGGATTACGTCGTTATGTTACGATAATACATGGACTGAAGCTAGATTATTTTCTCCTATGTAATATCTCTGATTGTGTATTGTGCCTTTTGTTAAGTGGAATTAGGGACATAGACTATTGTAGCATGATGGTGGAACTCATGTCCATGTTTGGTTGTTGGATTGCGCTGTTGTGATATCATAGGATGTGGACTGAAACTACGACACAAAGTTATTTTAGCTTGACTATAATCAAGGGACGTATTCTATCTTGATGTGATAAGGCACTTCATGTCCATGTTTGGTGAAGGCGTGGCGTGTCATATCATGGATAGGATATATGCCATTGATTGTTGGCTCCCGCATCTTATGCTATAGAACTGGTTTTATTTTTTTATTTTGTGCTTCCTTTGTGGTACTTACTATTTGTAGTCTGACCAAACTAGTTTTATATCACAGGTTTAGAGCCAGCACCTCATGATCAAGCTTACTTCCTCCTTACTGATGGCACACACTCGAAGGATGGCTGTTAAGGGACACGATTGGGTTTCTTTATTCATTGCTCGTCTTTTATGAACTATATTCGTTTGGGCGTTTAGCTAATCGGCAGCTGTTAGCTGGCAAATCTGGACAATAGTTTCCTACATGATTGTAATATATTCAGACTGCAGCAGACTCACTGTCATGTATACTTTTGACCCTATATCTGGCTTATCATTTTGTCTTGTTAGATCTCTAAAAAAAAATTTGGTGTGACATTTGAAATGCCTTACTGCTTATTCTGAAATATTTTATGTTATTGCTACTTCTTTGAATAATTGAGATATAGAAATTCTTGACCCTAGGAGACATGATTGTAGTATGCATCCCCATTTCTCTAGACAAGTTTAATACATTATGTGTTGCTTCGATATTATGTAAGTTATTGTTGGCTGAGTCATTCGCCTGCTCTCTAGTATTCTGGATCTGGGCGTGATAAGATTTTAGTGGTGTCCCATACATGTCTCTCTTTCTTTTCATACTTGTGGGGTGTCTTGATCATAGGAAATCTCAATCAAACATGTTCCTCCTTGAAATCCTGAAAGTTGTCTCCTCGAAACTCAGCTTAACTTAGGTACCAATGATTCCTCGATCCTTTCTCGTCCTGTTCTTGAATTATCTTGTGTCTTTTTCTTTAGGAGTTCTCTATCTTCGGTTGTTGGAGCACCAGTTGTAATATCTTGCTCCTAGTGGGTTACTTATGGAACACTTATTACTTTGACCCAGTTAAGAATCGAGTCTCAGGGAAACCATACCGCAAAATCAACACGAACGAAGTGCAATGAACCCTTCAAACTGATGGAATGGTCTCTATTAAAATAAGTCCAAGAGTTTTTGTTTGTTGATTTACTACTTGGTTTTGTGTTGTTATGTGTTGAGTCTTGATTTTGATGACTTGGTTTTCATTATTCGCTTTTCTCGCTTGTGCATTCTTTTCGAATCATAAGAGAAAGAAATCGAAGGATGCTAACCAAGTGTTATTGCAATTTTATGACGCATAACCAAGAAGTGACCATTGCATAAGGCTTCCCTATTCTCTCGTTCGATTCAATCGGTGAGTGGCTTCGGCCCTTTAATGAATACTTAGTCTGCACGCATAATAAAATGATCTTTAGTTCACTTGAATTGTATATTTCAAAGAATACGTCACTAACAAGATAAGTTAAAAGAATAAACTACCTGCTTGAAGTATTAGAATTATGCTTTACTATTAATTATGTTGCATGTTCCTCGTTCCTATGTTGTGCAACCTGATTTATGGCAAGTTCTTATGTTTTGAACATGATCTGTGGGATAAGAATAAGAAGATGAAAATCGTGTGTTTGTTGTTCCGAACTGTGCATTGTAGTATTTTATCTGCTAGATGTTTCATGTCATACATTGGTCTCGGACAACTTATGCACAAGGTTTTGTCTCTCGAACGGTTCTAGGGGCACTGGGAATCGCTCGGTCCGGAAGAGATTTTTGGTTTACCCTGAGGATGCGGTTCTACGGGGTCTAGTGGAGTTATGTGTATATTAGTGTTGTGAGGAACCTAGATGTCACAACTTCTAGTACTTGTGTGTGTTGGTGAAGAGCTGAACCTGGAATTACAGTTGCCGATATACGCGCATGCTAGTGCAGATCTGAATCTTGAGTCACCACTGCTAATCATGGGGCTACCCATAGACCATTATATAGTTAGGGCGCATGCTAGGTTTACCTTCTTGCATACCTAACACCTGATGCCAAGATTGATTCATAAGTTTATTCATATATACAAATTATGGCTAACTTGTGCGTCTGCTGTAGGGATAACCGCTCAACCGTGGGTAAAAAATTATCATATTCATGGTTCAATCTATTGCTTATATTTCTTACATGTATTATTAAAAAAGAAACTATACAACTAGAAATATCACCTGATAATGCTAGCTTCACTTGTATACTTAGTTTGGATTTCAAGGTGAGTTTGGTCACGGTCGCTCACCAGTACATGTTGTAGTACTGACCCGCGTTTGTGGGAAAATCTCTAGGTTCTGGTAACGTAAGCTTGGCGAGCATTTTAAACCAGTGTTAGCGCATCCATCCAGTGGAACAGTGCTCGTGCTACTTCCTTAGCTTTCCTCTCCTGTATGGAAGCTCTTCTTCTGCTTGTTTTGATTTTGGTCCTACTACAAAGACATAATGTGTGGACGTTGTGGCTAGTTTTGGGTTTGTAAAAAAGGATGTAGCCATCTATGGCATATTTTGTAACTCAGCCAAGCAAGTACTTTGTAATCCAATCTTCAAGCAATCAATAAAGAAAATATTTTGTGTTCCTATCAAATGTGTTCAACCTTGGTTCTCTGTATTTAAATTTTGTACCTATATATGTATATTTTTGTCTAACTTGTGTCTTGTGCAAGTACTATGCCTGGTGCAAGCATAACTTAGGCTTGCACGGCATCGCGCCTAAGCGAGGATGATTGGTTCCGTAGGAACCAAGCAAGGACGATCGACCCTTACAAGACTAGGGCATGACAGGTGGTATCAAAGCACGGCTTTACGCCCTTGGCCTCTTCAAATATCATTTTCGGAAATGATATAAGTTTTCAAGCAGTTTCAAAAAGTCCCGAATTTCAAAAATGGTTGCGAATCTATATAAGTAAATCGTAGGTGTTGATGTCCCGCTCTTTAAAAGTATAAAAAACCCAACGTCCTATGAAATAAGTCCATAATACGTTATGAGACTAATGCAAGCTACTCTCTTTTGCAGCAAGATGACTATAACATGTAATCGAGGGACATCGCGGACAGCGAGCGTGAGCGATGACCAAGTCGATAGGCTGATTGCTATGTTCAAAAATCAGAATAATTGACATAAGGCCCAACAGAAACGGTTCAAAGCTCAGTAGCAACGGGCTGATGCTAGAGACTTGGCACAGCAATAATAGCTTGACTCTCTGACTCAAATAGTGACAACACTGGCATCCCAGAGTGGTGCATCGAAAACTGTCGTGACACCTACAATAGTTGCGACTACACCTCAGGGAGCAGGCTTAGCAGAAACTAACGAGCCTCGACGGGCGGCTAGGAAGTCTACCTTTAGAGGTGCTGAGTTTCTGAAATTGAACCATCCGGAGTTTAAAGAAAGGACTGCGCCGGATAAGGTGATAGACTGGATCGCAAAGTTGGAGGTCTTGTTTGAGTTTGCTTTAATACCTGCGAACAAGAGGGTGGCATGTACAGTCATGCAGCTGCAGTTACGTACACACGACTGGTGGCAAATCAAGAAGCTAGATCTTGCTACAAAGTATCAGGATGGTAAGATCAGTTGAAGAATGTTCAAGGATGCATTCCTCGCACAATATCTTCCGCCAGCTGTCAAGCAGAGAAAAAAAGATGAGTTTACCGAACTTAAACAAGGGAGCATGTCCGTCGAGAACTATAAGTCAGAATTCTCCAAGCTTGCTAAGTTCGCTAGCTCAATGATTCCTAATGAGGGGGCCCATACACATCGGTTAATAAGAGGCCTAAATGACAACCTGAGAAAGGATGCTATGAACCGAGAGTGTAAATCATACATTCAAGCTCTTGAGACAGCGGTGCAGAATGAGCAGTTCATGCCATAAAGTGCTCCAAAAAAGGTACCGGGTCCTCAAAATCCTCCTGCTAAAAGATTCCACCATGGTGAGAAGAAGGCCGATACTGAGAAGAAGGCCGATACAGATGAGTACCGCGGGAAAGGGTGCAGCTTCTGTGGCCGTCTGGGTTACGCTAAAGAATTTTGTCATCATTCTAATAAGGGGTATTTCAGATGTGGACAACTAGGTCATAGGATCCACGATTGTCCAATCCTTAAGGCTTTGGCACCGCACTGCAACAACAACCTTAGTCAGAATGAGAATCAAAATCACGTGTCAGCACCAGCTCAAGCTAATGGACAAAATATTCAGACGATAAGGGCTAGAGTGTATCACCTGAATATTAAGCGTGATGCGAGTAGATATGATGTTGGTGAGTCTGATTTCTTTGACCTCTTGATGCCTTGATCTTCGACTCCTTGATCTCATAAGTTTCGTGGACGAAAATTCTTTTTAGTGGGGTATTATGTAATACCCCGCTCCAAGCGGGTTACTTTTGGAACACTTGTTACTTTGACTCGGTTGAGAATCGTGTCTCAGGGAAAGCTTACCGCTAAATCAACACGAATGAAGTACAATGAAGCTTTCAAACTGATGGAACGGTCCCTATTGAAATAAGTCCAAGAGTTTTTGTTGGTTATTTTACTACTTGGTTTTCTGTTGCTTTGTGTTTTGTCTTGCTTTCAATGACTTGATTTTCATGATTCGCTTTTCTTGCTAGCGCATTCTCTTTGAATTATAAGAGAAAGAGATTGAAGGATACTAACCAAGTATTATTGCAATTTTAGGATGCATAACCAAGGAGTGACTATTGTATAAGGCTTCCTTATTCTCTCGTTCGATTTAATCGGTGAGTGGCTTCGGCCCTTCGATAAATCCTTAGTCTGCACGCCTAATAAAATGATCTCTAGTTCACTTAAATTTCTTATTTCAAAGGATACCTCACAAACAAGATATGTTAAAAGAATTAACTACATGCTTGAAGTATTAGAATTATTCTTTACTATTAATTATGTTGCATGTTCCTCGTTCCTATGCTGCTCAACCTGATTTATGGCAAGTCCTTATATTTTGAACATGATCTGTGGAATAGGAATAAGAAGATGGAAATTGTGTGTTTGTTGTTCAGAACTGTGCATTATAGTATTTTATCTGCTAGATGTTTCATGTCATGCATTGGTCTCGGACAACTTTTGCACAAGGTTTTGTCTCTCGGACGGTTCCTGAGGCACTGGGAATCACTCGATCTGAAAGAGATTTTTGTTTTACATTGAGGATACGGTCCTACAGGGTCTAGTGGGGTGATGTGTCTATTAGTGTTGTGCAGAACCCATGATATCATAGTTGCTAGTACTCGTGTGTGTTGGTGAAGAGATGAACCTAGAGTCACAGCTGCCGATATACGCACGTGCTAGTGCAGAGCTGAACCTTGAGTCACCGTTGCTAATCATGTCGCTACCCACGGACCATCATATAGTTAGGGTGCATGCTAGGTTTACCTTCTTGAATACCTAACACCTGATGCCAAGATTGATTCATAAGTTTATTCATATATGCAAATTATGGCTAACTTGTGTGTCTGCTGCAGGGATAATCGCTCGACTGTAGGTAAAAAATTATCATATGCATGGTTCAATTTATTGTTTATGTTTCTTGCATGTATTGTTAAAAATAAACTAGACAACTAGAAAGATCACCTGATAATGCTAGCTTCATTTGTATACTTAGTATGGATTTTAAGGTGAGTTTGGCCACGGTCGCTCACCAGTACATGTTGTAGTACTTACCCACGTTTGTGGGCAAATCTCCAGGTTCTGGTAGCGAGATCTTGGCGAGCATTTTGAACCAGTGTTAGCGCATCCATCCAGCGAAACTGTGCTCGTGTTGCTTCCTTAGCTTTCCTCTCCTGTATGCAAGCTCTTCTTCTGCTTCTTGTTTTGATTTTGGTCCTAATACAATAACATAATATGTGGGCGTTGTGGCTAATTTTGGGTTTATAAAAAAGGATGTAGCCATCTATGGCATATTTTGTAACTCAGCCAAGCAAGTACTTTATAATCCAATCTTCAACCAATCAATAAAGAAAATATTTTGTGTTCCTATCAAATATGTTCAACCTTGGTTCTCTGTATTTAAATTATGTGCCTATATATGTATACTTTTGTCTAACTTGTGTCTTGTGCGGGTACTATGCCTGGTGCAAGCATAACTTAGGCTTGCACGGCATCGAGCCTAAGCGAGGACGATCAATTTTGTAGGGACCAAGCGAGGACGATCTGTTAGCCTACTGAGAGAGGCAACACTTGTTCCTGGAGGAATCAGGGTACAACTAGTAGAGAAGCACGGGAAATAACATGCACCAGAAGCTCCAATATGTCACGCCCCAATCCCGAAGGTCCTGACAATGCCCCCGCCGGGCGCGAATCATCAGGCCCGGACACCCCCGTTGTGCGTAAGTCATTTTTCCATCGAGGCGTAATGTCGTGCGAGCCTGGAATTACACCCGCACAAGGCAACATCGTTAAAGTTTATGACTTTCATCGAACCGATCGAGTACGCAGTAGAGGGAAAGTGTTACAAACAATAATCCATCAGAGTATATGGGGAAAAGATCAAGACACAAAGTTCTCTGAATACAGTGGCATCGTTCTATACATTATGTCCATCTATACAAAAGAATCTCAAAACAATCGATACGGCTTAAGGCATCGACACCAGATTTTTGGGTCCTGGGGATGAGGCACGGCTATCGCTTCCTCGGACGATCCAGCACCTGCGAACAAGCAAACTGTTGGTGGGTCAGCACTTAGGAGAAAGTACTGGTGAGTATAAAATCAACGAACAGAAGCAACATTCACTAAAACCAACACTAAGTAATTATGTTATAAAATATTACATTACTTGTGATCTTTCTAGTTTTATCTAGTTTCGTTACAAGTAGTACGGGAGCAGATTTATTTTACTTTCATTAGAAAAATCTTTGAAAGCCAGTTTTCATAATCAAAATTCTTGCAAGCAGGCAAGACAAGTAGTTCATACACGCTAAATAGGTTCATTTAATAACTCTGGTGCACAGCATATCTCGTGAGTCATATTCATTTCTTTAAAGACTTTAGTATGCATCTAGTGGACTATCTTCTTATACTATTCAAGAAAATCATCATATTCAAGCAATCATGCAAGTATAGGTGCGATACAAGACAATATGCAAAATAATATATCACTTATATAGTGATTCTTACCCCTTATCGAACGGTTATCCTGCAGCAGACATACAAGTTAGCAACATATGCATATATAAACAAGGTTCTCTTTCCCTGTCCATCTCTGCATCAAACAGTTAGGTATACAAGAAGGCTAACCTAGCATACGCCCTAACTATATGATGGTCCACGAGAAACCCATGAATAGCAGCTGGAACTACAAACCCAGACTAACTATTAGACATAACACCCCCCTAATCGCGAGGACTACAAGCCTGAGGGTGCTTCGATTATCTCCCCCAGGCCGAACGATTCTCAGTGTCCCAGGAAAAGCTCAAGAGGTAGTACCTTGTGCACAAGTTATCCAAATACCGAAGCGATGAATGCGATTCTATCAAAAAAAGTCTAAATAATGTACATGTTTGTGACAAACAAACATGATATCAAGCGATAGAGCCAGAGCTCTCAATTCTCTTCTATTCAATCAATTCGATAGGTTCAATCATTTTGATAGGTTAAATCTTCTTTCTTTTGATCAATTGATATGTTCAATAGCATACAATATAAGTTATTTAAATAGTTCTATCATTCAAGCATCAATGACAAGCAAAACATGGCACGATTCTTCTATCTCTTTTAGCTAAGCATGCAGATCTACTCTTGTTAAGCATACGATAAAAATATATTAACATTCTTTTACTCTTATTTATTAGCATGGTAGTGGTTCATTCGATAGCGGTGTCCATGTATCTAAGCATAAAAAATTTGATTCTTTAACTTAGCATGGCAATGGTTATATCTCTTTTAGACATGCATACAAGTTCTCTAGTTAAGCAAGCAGGTTCTCATTCTATCATTCTTATGTGATCGTTATCTTATTAAGCAGACAAGCATTGCAAAAACTCATATTCAGTATTAAGGCGTGCAAGAATCAGAGAATATAGTTCTGCCAACTCACCTAGTTCAGTCATCTTCTGGTTTAACAAGTAGCTCTTCAAAAAAGTTTTCTTTTTGAGTCAGCAAACCGATATCTCTTGTACATAGTGCCAACGCAGAGCAAGGCACTACACAGTACCCTAGGTCGTACCAGTAACGCCGTTAGCACTTTATACACAGACTTTGCTGGAGATTATACGAGGAATAATGGCAACACAACAACACCAACAACTTCAGCAGCAAGAGCAGAATATTTTATTGAACCAAGGATTACAGACGATCTTGGAAAGGAGTGTTAGAACAGATTTAGGGGCATCGGTGAGATTCTGCCGACTTAACCCCAAGTACTTTGATCTCACAGAGGATGCCATTACCGCAGACGCTTGGCTGCAAAATATTAAAACAAAACTGACAGCAGCAAAGGTTCCAGCTAAGGAACTAGTTGATCAGGTCTGATTGTAGCTCCAGGACCTTGCTAGAGATTGGTAGGTAGCAGAAGAAGTTGGGTTAAGATACCCTATCTCATGGGACAACTTCAGGGCCCATTTTAAAGTTATGTATTTCGGAGTGGTAGCACAATATGAGCTGCAACAGATATTCATCAACCTCAAGCAGTCTGGAAGGACAGCGGATGGCTACGTGGCAGAGTTTTGCAGGCTTAGCAGATTTGCCCCAACGATGGTAGAAAAAGAACCAGAGAGGGCGATGAGGTTCCAGTATGGACTTCATCTAGAATTCAGCAACTGGTAGAGGGCCATAACTACTCGACTTTCGACGAACTATTGATCACATCTAGGTGACATGAGCAGACAATACAGAGCTTAGCTTCAAGGACAGGAGGAAAGAAAAGGTATCATGCCCAAAGCAGAGGAAAAGGA
This sequence comes from Iris macrosiphon, assembly GCA_036927795.1. Lineage (NCBI taxonomy): Eukaryota > Viridiplantae > Streptophyta > Magnoliopsida > Asparagales > Iridaceae > Iris > Iris macrosiphon. The sequence continues at coordinate 68,617,658 of JAYESA010000007.1, read as the reverse complement.
CCAACACAATAGACGTCAGCACTATCTCATGGCATTCTCATTCATGATACATCACCAGGAAGGCTAGTGGCATTAGTTACAATAATACTATTTCAGCCGAATCAGTCGAGGCAACAGCAACAATAAGGATTAGAAGCCCTAGTCAGATGTACATATTGTGGCAAGGAAGGCCATATGTGGGAGGTGTGTAGAGAAGAACATGGGTTGTGTCTGCTATGTGGTAGTCCAGATCATCGGATTGCCAATTGTCCTATGATGTAGAGGGTTGAGGGACCGGTGCAGCGATTAGTATTACCAGTACCGGTGGCAGCTCAGTATAGGGGGCCAGCATTGACAATCAGGCCATTGGATCAGCATCTATTATCGATGCAAACTCAGATGTACAACCAGTAGAAGAATCAGCAGTACGGATAGTAGAGGCCACAACTGTGTATTCAAGGGAGGCAGCAGCAAGAAGCACTGCGAGGCCATGGGCAATCTTTTACTCTATCTCTGGAGAAGGCTTTGGCATCAGGTGACGTAGTGGCAAGTAACATTCTCGTTACATCTTTTCCTGCCATGGCATTATTTAATTCAGGAGTATCTCATTCATTTGTATGTGTATAATTTATGCATGTATTGGATTAGAGTTCGAGGCATTGCCAGAGAGGCTGAATATACTCACTAGTAATGGTCTCGTAGAAATCAGTAGAGTGTGTTTAGCATATCCAATTATAGTGTGCGGGCATTTATTACCTGCAAGGTTGATCGAGTTCCCTATGGGTAAATTTGACGTTATTTTAGGCATGGACTGGTTGAGAGACAATCATGCGACGATAGATTATCGTAAGGGTAGAGTGTTATTTAATAACCCGGACAAGGAAGACTTTATATTCAACTGAACAGTGAAGGACCAGCATGAAGGTGGCATTGTAGTAGTAGCAGGAGTTGAAGATCAGTTCCCCAGAATAATTAAAGAATTTTTTGACGTATTTTCGAAAAAACTTTCAGGATTACTCCCAGCAAGAGAAGTGGAGTTCTGCATAGAATTGAAGACAGGAGCAAAACAAATTTATAACAAGATCTATCAGATGTCACCAATAGAGCTCAACCAGCTATATCAACATGTGGAAGAACTGAAGATAAAAAAGTTTATTCAAGCTAGTGGATCACCATGGAGTGTACCAATGGTTCTAGTAAAGAAGAAAGATGGGTCAACGCGATTATGTATCGACTATAGGAAGTTGAATAAATAACAGTAAAGAAAAAGTATCCGTTGCCTAGGATTGATGAGTTGTTTGATCAATTGAGCGAGGCAAGAGTATTTTCAAAGATAGATCTTCGATCAGGATATTATCAAGTAAGAGTCCGGGGGAAAGATATACCGAAGACAATATTTTGATCTCGATATGTGCATTACGAAATCTTAGTTATGTCATTCGGATTAACTAATGCACCAACAATATTCATGGATTTGATGAATCTTATCTTCATGCCTTACCTAGATCAATTTATAGTGGTATTCATAGACCATATTCTCATCTACTCCAGCAGTGAAGAATAGCATGAAGAACATCTTCGGAAGGTGTTGCAGGTTCAGAGGGACCATCAGTTATATACTAAACTCAGTAAGTATGAGTTTTGGTTAGATCATATATCATTCTTGGGGCACATCATCTCAGGATTAGAAATATCAGAGGACCCCAAGAAGGTTCAAGCAGTAAAGAATTGGCCAGTCCCGAAGGCCGTAGCATATGTGCAAAATTTCTTAGGATTAGCGGGATATTACCGGAGGTTCGTGGCAGATTTTGTTCTATTTTTAGCACCAATGACTCGTCTGACCCGCAAGGATGTGAAGTTTTTTTGGACGGCAGGGTGATAAGCAATATTCGAGAAGTTGAAAGAGAAGTTGATATCAGCACCGATTATTACACTTCTAGTAGGATCAGGATAATTCACAGTTTATTATGATGCATCTGGGAAAGGACTCAGGTGTGTATTAATGCAACACAGAAGAGTGATAGCTTATGCGTATCGACAACTTCAAGATCATGAGAAGAATTATCCAACGCATTATTTGGAATTAGCAGCAGTAGTGTTTCCTCTCAAGTTGTGGAGACATTACCTATATGGCGATCGGATGAAGATATTCACAAATCACTGGAGTCTAAAGTACATATTCACTCAGAAGAACTTGAACATGAGGCAGAGAAGGTGGCTAAAATTTTTTGTTGATTATGATATAGCACTTCAGTATTATCCAAGCAAAGCAAATGTGGTAGTAGATGCTCTCAGTATGAGGGGCAACACATTCATCTTAACAACTCAGAAGCACATTTTAGAAGATCTTCAAGAGATGGGCATCAAGGTGGCGTTACCTCTAGAGATGGAAGTGTTAGCCAGTCTTCAGATATAGTCAACTTTGATGGAGAGGATCAAGTCAACTCAGACAGAAGATTTCCTGATTCAGAAGCTTAAAATATAATGTGAGTCAGATCTTAGGAAGGAATTAGGGATTCACCAAAATGGAATACTCAGATTTGGAAATCGTCTTTGTGTGCTAGGTAAAAATATCATATAGGAAGTGATGACCGAGGCACATAGTTCCCAATATTCAATTCATCCGAGAGGCACGAAGATGTACCATGATATCTAGAAGCATTTCTGGTGGAATAGAATAAAAAGAGAGATTTTTCGGTTTATTTCACGATGTCTCGTATGTCAGCAAGTAAAGGCAGAGCAGCAAAGACTAGCGAGATTGTTACAATCTCTGCCTATTCTAAAGTAGAAGTAGGAATATATTATAATAGACTTTTTGACCGATTTACCTAGATCCACTATTGGACATGATATAATTTGGGTGATAGTAGATTGAATCATGAAAGTGGCACACTTTCTTCCCTTTCAAGTAGGACAGTCCCAGAACAGTTAGCAGAGATGTATATGCAGCAGATAATGAGGCAGCATGAAGTTCCAACAAGTATAGTATCAGATCATGATACTCGCTTTATATCTCATTTATGAAAAAGCTTGCACGAATGCTTGGGCACCAAGTTGAGATTCAGTACCGCGTATCACTCCTAGACAAATGGGTAATCATAAAGGATGATCAAGACATTAAAAGATATGTTGCGGGCTTGTACCTTAGACTTTGGGGGGTCTTTGAAAGATTATCTTCACTTAGTAGAATTCTCAAAAACTAATAGTTATCAGGCCAGCATACAGATGGCTCCTTTCGAGGCATTATATGGAAAAAAAATGCATACAACCCATGACATGGGATGACATTGGTGAACAAAAGATATTGGGGCCTAAACTGATCACTCAAACGATTGAAGTGGTTAAGAAAATTAGGGAACGATTTCGGGTTGTGCAAGACCATCATCATCATTGGCAGATCAGCATCGTAGGACGTTAAAGTTTTCTGTCAGTGACCACGTATTTTTTTGGATTTCGTCCACCCGTGGAGTTATTAGATTCTGGGTTCATAGAAAGCTTAGTTTGCAATATGTGGGACCATTCGATATTTTTGAGAGGGTAGGAGATGTTTATTATCATCTTGCCCTTCCGCCTTCGCTTCATGAAGTGCATAATTTATTTCATATGTCTCAGTTGTGTAGGTATGTCCCAGATCCGATTCATGTCCTCAATCACTCTGAGTTAGTCGTTGGTACTGACTTAACTTACGAGGAATAACATGTGTCTATTTTAGATCAGAGAGAGAAGGTACTCAAAAAATGGACTATCAGTCTTGTTCGTATTTCTTTGGGTCATCACTCCTTGGGGGAGCCTACATGGAAGCACGAGGATGATATTTGATCTCGGTACCCGCACTTATTTGACATTATAAGGTATATTTCCTTTGTATGCCTTCGTATCTTTTATTCCGTGATTGACAAGCACTCATTTAAGATGATGTTGTTTTGCTTCATTATATGTGTTGGTTGTAACTGCTTATATGTATGTGTAGATTGCTTGTAGTTAGTTTGTTGCTTGTTTTGATATCTTTAGCTAGCCTTAAGCTTGAATTTTGAGGCAAAAATTTTCTAAGGTGGGTAGAGATGCCACTCTCCATTTTTTATATACATATTTGGAACGTATTCTTGCTTGCTGACATGATTGTCAGGTTGGTTGGAGGCTAGACTATTTTCTGGTAGAGTTAGTTCTTGGTTTATTTTAAGATCAGGACTTGGTTATGACTTGAACAATTGGTTAAGTGAATCGAAACCCTCCCTATATAAATCAAAACATACTCGTTCTCTCTTCTTATTATTACCTTTCTATTCTCTCTCTTACGTTTTCTCTCCCTCCATAAGTAAGTACACCTTGCATGAAAATGATAAAATTTTCTGTTTTCTGAGTCCTTTATGTTTGTTATGTGATTCTTCTTACATTTAGAACTTGATATTTTCGATTTTGGTGGATGGATTAGTGTAGATCTATATTTTTGAGTTTAAAGCTTTTTATGTGTTCTTGAGTTTTCTTTTGGGTTTTGATCTCTAAAACTTGTTTTCGAAAACTTGATATTCTATGTTGGTGAGCATTTAATTTTGAGTAGTTTATAACTTTTCTTCGTTGGATTTGGACTTCGTTTGAGGTTTCCATGGAAGGAACAAAACTTGGGTTTTCGGAACTTCCATGGCCGAAACCTACTATTCTGGGACGAAAGAGCTCCATGTGGCACGCTTGGCATGCATTATGGACTTTTTGCTCCAAAATTAGCATACGGCCATCTTGTTGGACGCATGACTGAAATCTACACATGCGCTACTTGGCCAAATGCATGAAAGTTGAAAGAATGAAATTTTACTAAGTCCAAAAGATTTTTATGCAGCCAAGTATTTATGTGGCCAATAGGAGCATGTGGCCTTGTCGTCCATGCGGCCTCGAGCTATATGTTTCCTATTTCTTTGAACGCATGACTCAACACCTCCTTGGCTCATCTTTTCATGATTGTCTTGTTCTTCTGTCATACTTTATTGCATGTCACATCAGTCATATCTATTACTTTATATCACCTTTCTGACATGCATTTATTGCCCATCACTTTGGCATTTGTCCTTAAGAGTAGACCTTGTCCCACCCATGTGGCCTTGACATCCATGCAGCCCGAGACTGCATGTGGACTTGACATCCATGCGACCTCGACTTCATGCGGCACTCAGGCTATGCACTTATTATTTCATATACACGTTGAACACTTGCTTGGTTTAAAAATGTTCTTGTTTGATTGAATGATTGTGATGCTATGTGTTAAACTTAGAAATAATTTATATGACCCAGATGTGACCCTGTGCTAAATTGACTAAGTACCTGACATGAGCCCTATAGATGTGGCCTTATATGTACTTACTAATTTTCCTTGATCACTTTATTATACGTTGGATAGAATAATGGACGTAGTTCAACTCAGTGGAAGGTATGCAATCCCGGTCCTTATTTAGTTTAAGGATTATGGATCTGATCTTGAGGAGTTCTCGCACTACTCTTATTCTCATTTATCGATATAATTGAGTGACAATTAATATGACCAGTGCTTAATTGTCCTATCCTGAATGAATTACTACTTGATAACTTATCCATGATCTTGACCTTAACCTTGATACTAGAAATTATTCTTGCCTGACTATTGTATATATGCAAATACACTTGATCGCATCGAGAGTGCTACTTGATATATATATATATATATATATATATATATATATATATATATATATATATATATATATATAGTGAGCCATCGTGCCACATATTTCTGCTACGTGATATATGCAATTATTTTTATGCACGGATCTGGTAGTTGGATAGTGACTTTAGTCATAGCTAGATAGTATTGATTGTTGTATCACACTTGGGTAAATCCATAATTAACCTGCGAGTAACAATATGGTTTCGTATCAAGAGTGCCCGTACTTAAAGTATGACATCTAAGAAGAATGTTCATGTGACCACAGCATGAGATTTTATTAACCTAGGGTTAACTAGGCAACTTAACTTGTAGAGCATTGGGAGGGAATGGTATCCCGAGATTGTGCTTGTCGAGCCACCCTAAATTAGCTGGGAGTAAAGGCTAGCTACCACGAATATTGTATATTATCCGAACCAGTGGGGTGAAGTATCAGATCATTATAAAATTGAGCCAGTATCTTTCCTATAGAAAGCTTGGAACTGTTACTAATCGTTAATTAGCTTAGTGCCCTTACAAGGGATTGGTGCATCTTATACATATATTCTTGCTCGTATATTATTGGTTCAGCAAGCCCTGCTTGATTAGGTCATGATCTGAGGATACTTATGTATTGCATTTCTGGGATATCCCAGAGATCACATATCAAGCCGTAATACATGATTGGTCGTTTAAATTTCTTGTAATGTTTGCCTAGCAAGAAAAATGGGCTATCATGGCATGATGATTCAACCCATGTCCTTGTTTAGTTGTTGGGTTGCATTGTTATGTTACGATAATCCATGGACTGAAGCTAGATTATTTTCTCCAATATAATATCTCTGATTATGTATTGTGCCTTCTGGTGAGTGAAATTAGGGACATAGACTGTTGTATCATGATGGTGCAACTCATGTCCATGTTTGGTTGTTGGGTTGCACTGTTGTGATATGATAGTTTGTAGACTAAAACTATGACGCAGAGTTATTTCAGCTTGACCATAATCAATGGATGTATTCTATCTTGATGTGATAAGGCTCTTCTTGCCCTTGTTTGGTGAAGGGGTGTTGTGTCTTATCATGGATATGACATATATAATTGATTATTGTCTCCCGTATCTTATGTTATAGAACTGGTTTTGTATCTTCATTTCGTGCTTCCTTTGTAGTACTTGCTATTTGGGGTCTGACCACACTGGTTTTGTATGGCCTAGTTTAGAGCCATCACTTGAGGATCAAGATTACTTCTCCCTCACTGATGGCGCGCAATCGAGGGATGTCTGCTGAGGGATACGAGTGGGTTTCTTTATTCACTACTCGTCTTTTGTGAACTATATTCTTTTGGATGATTAGCCAACCTTCATATGTTAGCCGACAAATCTGGATACTAGCTTTCGATATGATTGTAATATAGTCAGATTGTAGCTTACTCACAATCATGTATACTTTTGAGCATGTATCTGGCTTATTATTTTGTCTTGTAAGATCTCTAAAAATATTTGGATATGATATTTGGGACGCCTTACTGCTTATTCTAAAATTTTTATTGTTATTGCTATTTGTTTGAATGATTGAGATATAAAAAAATTGACCTTAGGAGACACGATTGTAGTATGCACCCCTATGTCTTTAGACAACCTTAACACATTATTGGTTGCTTCGGTATTCCGTAAGGTGTAGTTGGCTGAGTTATTCTCCCGCTCTCCAGTATTCTGGATCTAAGTCGTGACATCATTCCTTGTTATTATTGGTTTTACCTTTTTTATTTTGATGCACGGGAGTTATACTTGTTATCATCATACATGACCACCTAAAAATTTTTGTCAATATTCAATTTTCCATGTTCAATGTTTAATATTTAATGTTCAAGTTTAAAGTTAATGTTAAAGTTATCATGTTTAAATGTGAGAGAGAGTCGGGAGGGGGAATACAATTAGTATTCATGTGGTCAACGCAATGTTCAAATCCATATTCTCTATGTTGATAAGATTTGTTGCACCTCACATACCGACTATCGTATGTCCTAACCCGTCCACATACAAAAAACTTGTATTCTAAAACACAGTACACGTGACTAGATTACATATTATCTAGTGATTTGTCTTATCTTAGTTTTACTCTCATATTGTGTTAGTGTCATAGTTGTACCCTTAGCTGTTCCATGTCATAGTTGTACTATCAAATTATTCCCGCGATATAGTAGTACTCTTCTTGTCATATAGTATCATGTTACAGTTCATATTTCCATTATTGTTATTCCTCATGCTTGTATATTACACTGTGTAGTATAATTTTATCGTGATCTTGCTCCAATCCTGACTTGATAACTATTTTTAAGTTAGATGACTTGATTTATCCCGAGGTCTATGGTGAGTACCATGGTGACACTGAGTTACCAACATGCCGGTCTCCTCTATAGATGCAGAGTAGCATATTTCCTTCTTTATGCTTTTTATATTATTTTTAGCTAGTAGGCTTAGTTGACTTTAGTTTCTAGTTGCTTATTTATTTCTATCGGATTTTTTTTCGAGACCATCTGAGTTATCGTGGATTATTTCTTTAAGTATATTATTGAGACTATTAAGTTTAATTCTTTAACATGAGTTATGGATGATATATGTATATCTTGTACTTGTTATGGACCATTATTTATCATAGACAGCATACTACCGCCGATGTTGCGACGTAGCTGGGCATGGCTACGTACTCGTATCCCAAAAGTGGGAGCGGGTCATGACAGTTGTGCATGTATTCTCAAACCTAATCCTATATGTAGGCCCACTCGGTACAATAACGTAACCGAAATGGCTAACTCGACCTGCACGGGCTACCATAAAAACTATGTCACGTCCGAGTCCAAAAAATATATGGGACCAGGTCACGTGGCAATGTCCAGTAAGACACTAAGTAGACTCCAGTCCAGCTTAAGTATGTATACACTGTCCAAGTCATAACAACTAACATATATAACATATAGATACATTCACAATACTAACTATGAACTATCTAAAACAAGAAAGAAACTACTGAGGGATAATGAGAAGGAAACTTCTAAGTATATATGAATAAGAAGAATTATTCTGCAACACTCCGACGAAAAGTAACACAGCAAATAACCTGAAAGAAAACCAGGTCCTCAGAGGAACGTAACAAGATAAATAATATACATACCGAATGATAAAAAATAAATATAGATAAGAGAGCTGTAAAGTAACTCATGAACTTCAACTCCTAACCAGTTTAGGTGTAACATGCACTTTGAGGACAACATTCGACGTAGAAGCTCTCCTAACAAGTAATAAATGCACGACACACATAACGCTCAACCGAGTTTCTAGTGGCCAACTAGAGAAAAATAAATAAATAGTAGCCCCTACGCTAGTAGTTGTCCCCTCCCAACCCATGATATTGTCGAATCCACGATGCATCCAGTCAGTCTCTAATAAGTAATATGTCCAGTCAATTATATATATAATATCCGTTCGGGTCACCTAGAATGCATTGCTACACTCAATCTGTGTATCTTGACTAACAAATGTCAACAAGAATAATCATTTAACAAATTATGGTATCAATATTAACATGATAATAAGAACATAACATAAATATATATGAAACATGTGATATATTGAGTATCAAAATGGTAAGGTATACTTGCTTGGAATCTATCCAAGCCTGCTGAGTGCGAGACCAAAGTCTAGCCAAGTCTAATCACAAACCATGATCAATAATCGTCCTGGATATCTACTAACCCAAATTATAAATAATATATCACACACAAATAGTTATAATCACAATAATAATACTATTTCCCACAACTCCTTAATAAGAAAATTTTGGTTAGGTCAAGTTGCCTATTACCTATGTCACCTATGTTGTTCTATTAGACATACTACTTAGAACTAAGTCACACTAGCTCCTATAATTATTATTTATTTGTTAATATTCTGATTTACAAGTTGTTGCTTCAAGTTTCCAAGTTTTTATCTCGTAATTCGTGTAACAAAGTCTAAGACACGTCAATTGAGATGAGATAATCAACCATAGGGTTAATGATCTTATCTCAATGATTTATATTTCCATTTTGTCAATTTTAGCGATACGATATTGCTGGAATCGCCAAATCTCAGTTTTGACGCATGAATTTTTAAATAAGAATATGATACTAAATTATTACAATTATTGGTGAAATAAAAAGGAGAATCATAATAGATATCACCGGATGATGAGATGGACGGTTGAGATACTAATTATAGCCTACCCATAAGTCTGATTTGGATACAGGGACAAAAATGACAGTTTTTGGTCAAAATATTTTCTATCGGTGGGTCCGCTTTGCACCAAAAAATGTACCAAAACCAAAGTCTCCAAATTTAATATATTATAGGTCAAACAAGTTATAAACAATAATATGAACTCAATGGTATATCTAGATTTGGATTTCGATTAGTCGATCACAAAAATGCCAGTCGAATTAGACGCGGGGCCGCGAAATGGCGATCCGACCGACAGTCTCATAATCGGACGGAACTTGGGTTACAGGACAAGTCAAATGTTGTGATTCCAATGTCATAAGTCCTGTGGGGATATGATGAGCGAGCACAAAGTAATTAGATTTTTTTGGAAAAGGTCGATATGATTTTTTTACGGATATAGATCAAATTCGTCATGCACACAAGACCAATTAAAATTTCGTCCAATCCTACACGTCGAGAGAGACCATACGCATCTTTTGGTGCAATCAGTTTGATTCAAAGTGGTCCAATTTGACGGAACCAACCCTGTATCAAAGATTTTTAATTAATAAATTTTGTTTCATGAACCATACTTCATTGATTAATTTAACCTAGTTATCATTCGAATTAAACTATAAAAAATTGACACCTTTATACTAGGGATGATCATGAGCGTACTTGTGCAATTGGTTTCTAGATTGGTCCAAGTATAACAAAGTAATCAGGGTACAAAGTTCTTAGGTTAATTTGGGGATATTGAGATATTGTTATTAGGTTAATTTGGGACTAACTTATTTCTCTCTCTTCCCTTTGTAACCTCAGTATCTAAAAATTCTAGCTTAAATGTTGTTATTAGGTTAATTTGAGGCTATTGAAATTTTTTTCATAATTTTTGGTTAATTAAAAACTAGTAACAGTAATTTTTTAGGGCTTTCAAGAATTTATTTTAGTGTCAAACATAATTAAAAATGTCCCAAACTTTTATTTAGGTTCCAAATAATCAAATATATTTTCTAGAAATTTCTGGAAATTTTTTGAGTATTGTTAGTATTTATTAGGAGTTATTTAGGCTAATAACAAATTTTCTAGGATTTTTAGAATTTATTGCGCAAGCCAAGGAACTTAGAATGGACCCAAGTTATTTTCTAGTGTTTATAATATTATTATATTTTTATGGATTTTTTCCTGAATTTTTGGAATATTTTTAGTATTTATTTTTAGTTAAATAGGTCAAACTAATTTTTAGAGCTTCTCCTAATTATAGTAGAAAACCTATGAACATAAAACTATCCCAGGTATTTTTTTTAGGGTTTGTGGATTTAAAATATATTTTTTGTAATTTTTTCAGATTTTTATGATTAATTTTAATATTTATTTTGAGTTATTTAGATTTAAAAATACTTAAATAATCTTTTGATAAAGGCAAAACAAAAAAAAATAATATAAACAAACCACCCAACCAGATTCTGACATGTGTCCAGCCTATCCCTTTTCTTTTTGCCCCCCCCCCCCCCCACACACACACACACACACACACATATATATATATATATATATATATATATATATATATATATATATATATATATATATATATATATATTTATATATATATATTATAATAACCTTAATCATCTGATTATTTTAGAGAGAGAGAAGGGGTTGGAGGAGTTGTCATCTAGGGTTTCCTCCATCTTCCAGAAGCTATTGCGGATAGCTCCGGACTCTAAACGTGTTCTCGTTTCATGGGTTAGAACAATATTGAGGTTAATTTTCTGAATATGTAATTTGTTTCACAAAATTCAAAGTATTAAATTCTAAAAAATTTGTAGAGCACAGCATGTCCGAAAATAGATGCGTCTCGGTGTTTTTGCAATTTCGGGAGAACCAGGAATCCGAATAATGTGCCGTTTAAATTTTCGAAAAGCTTACATGAAAAGTTTAACATATGTTTTTTTAAGAATTTAAATCAAAGTATTTCTGGGCTATTAATTATGTAGAACTTCTAGTTTAGCAATTAACTACTGTTGTACAATACGATTTTGTATGTGCAATAGTTTCCAAATGAATTCGAATCCGGATGAGCCATAAATTTTAGCATATTTGTGACACTAAAATCTACAGAAAATTATGCATGAAAGTCGAGTTTGTATCGTTTGACTTTTCGGTCAACAAGATTGCCTCGATTTGTGTGCCATGAGTCTCGAGTTGATAAAATCGGGTTCTTTGGACAAAATTTAGGATTTAACCTAAAATTAAAATAATAAAATAAAAATAAAATTTTAGAGTAATTATTCTAGAATTAAATAAATTAAATTAAATATCTTTTGACATGGTAAATTCTTAATACATAGGCTATTTGGACTTTGACTTGGATTTCGACTTGAACCAGCTAAGGAACACAGACGAATACATTCTCTGATAGTTTTTATTATTTAATATTTTTTATGATGCATATTTATAGCAGTGTTTTACTTGATTTCTGATACGATGGATACACGGATTGGTATTATATAGATTCATTTTCGTGAGATACGTTTTTTCAGGCCTATTGACTTTTTTCTGGACTAATGAATTACTGGACTAATATTTTTTTTGGCTTGTTGACATATTTTGGACTATTGAGATTATTTGTGTCTGGACTTGGATCCATGAGTACTAGTCGGACGGAGAAATACCTAGGAGACGTGTGAACTACCTTTTCTATCCTATGGTCTTACTGGAATAATAGCAGCAACATACGACACGTGTGGTTTGCCGGATATTATTTTCTAGCCGTTCACATGTCAACTTGGTATTTCAAAACACTAGTTAGATACAGTCATTTTGGATTAATCTATACTTGCTGATTGTATACTTGCATGACAGGTTTTCTAGTTCACATATGTGTCTGTCTTTACATGCTTCTCTGTTCTTCTTTCTTGTCTTTCATTATTTCTTTATTTAACTGTTCCTCTATGATGTAGCATATTCTATTATTATATGCTCATCAAGTATTTCATAACTATTTACTGTTCATAGTACTTGTCAATTAACTGGAACTGCTATTGGATTGTACTCGTTCCATCCTGACTGGGTAAACATTTTTAGGTGACTTACTATCTTGCTCATTAGATTTTGTTGGAGATCGAGAAACGTTTGTAGGCCAATATTAGAATTTATATAGTTTAGCAACTTTTTTGGATTTGATATTTTGCAGGTTTGTTTCCGAGTTATAATTTAATTATAAATTGAGTATCTTGTAAAACTATGTAAATATTGTGAATGAGCAATAGATTTGAATTTATGATTAAATATTATCTATTTGGATTGATGAACTATTGTTATCATAGGCAGCGTACTACCGCCGATGCTGCGGCGTAGTATGGGCTTGGCCACGTACTCATATCCGAAAAGCGGGTGCGGGTCGTGACAAGTTTTTATGGTAGCCCATGCAGGTCCGGTTTCAAAAATAGTGTGAACTCTTGGTAGTACTCAATTTAGTCAAACTACTGCGAGCATGCGACTAGTAATAAGATTTTAGGAGAAAGTGCTCATTCACAACTTATTATTGATTTAAATTTAGGAGAATGACTAGGACTAGTTATACAATTGGAAGGACTTATTTTAATTTTATTGCTTGGGTAGTTTAGTTGTTACAAAGGCTACGTGATTAAGGTAGGTATAAATGTTGAATTTTGAGATAAACTCTAATAGATGAATTTGAAAAAATTAAGTGTTATATATTATGGTATTTTGATAAGTAGGAGTGACCAAAGGTGGGGGTAGAATTCTCGATTGGCGAATTATTTCTTTGGGGCTAATCAATTGTTGAAGATAAGAATTATTATTATTATTTTGTGCTCTGTGGTTTACATTTCTATCTAGTTTGATGATTATTATTTTTCTTGCTAAAATAAGGTTAAATTCTTGTTTTAGAAAAAAGTAGTTTTTAACGTAAATGATGATAAAGATAAGAAGTTGAAGATTTATTGAATTTTAGATTTTTATAGATTGTTATAGTCGATTTAAGTTTAAGTTTGAAGAATTTAAATTTTGAAGATTTGATTTAAAATTTCAGAGTATTGGCTATTTAATTTTTGATTTTGAAGAATTTAAAAGGATTAACCTTAGAGCAATTGGCATACAAGATGTGGATTTAAACTTTATATTTTGAAATTTTGAAATTAAATTTCAAGTTTTTAGAATTTTGAGGAGTTGAGATTTTATGGATTTAAAAATTTTGGATTAAAATCCAATTTAAAAAAAATAGTCATAGCTATAAGAATTTCTGGAAGTGATTAAAATTTTATTTTATTAATTAAATTTTAAATTTTTTTTTAGGAAAGTATGATACATTTTATTTTAATTTTTGAAGAGTTAAAATTTGATGATTTTATTTTAAGGATAAAATTATAAGGTGGGTAGAAGTTCTCAGATTTGATTATTCAAAAAAAAATTTGAGGATAATCTTGAAAGTTTTGAGATATAATGAGAAATTCAAGGATAATATTGAGAATTTGAGTGTTATGAGATCCATATAATATTGAGATTTGGTTTATGGGTTGAGTTAGACCAAAAGGATAAGAATAAAAAGATTGATTTTATAACTTGTTGAATTCGACTTTTAAGGACTTAATTTGAATTCAAAATTTAAATTTTTTATTTTGGAGATATGATTGATGGAGTAGATTTGTAATTCAAATTTTGAGAATGAGACTTTGAATTTTTTTAAATTTATTCATGAAATATATATTAGTAGGATTTACTTTGAAGATTGGATTTAACTTTTCAATTTTTAGGATTGAATCATTAATTTATGTTCTGAGAATGATCATTAATTTAAATACCGAGAATTCGTATATGTAATAGCAGCGAGGACATAACAAATTATGGCTATGGGAAGAAATCAGATTATTGTGAGAAATGACTACAATATGATATTCCAATTTTTAAGGCTGTTTTTTTTTTTTAACTTCAAGATTGAATTTAATTTTTAAGTCTGGGTATGAGATTAAATTTGAAGAATTTAATTATTAAATTTTTTAAGACGGTTATTAATGAGATTTAAATTTTTTAGGAAATAATGTTAGATTGTATTTAAGATTTATGACTTGTGAATCTGATTTAAGAAAAAAAATCTATTGAATTTTAAATTTTGAAGATTTACTTTAAAATTTTAAGTTGTGAGGATGTAGTTAATTTTTAAGGACTTTGTTAAATAACAATAGTGGTTTGACTTCATGATTATATTGCTTAAATTTTGATTGTGGCAGAAAAAAAATTATTAAGGATTTTAAATTTCGAGGATAAACATTAATTTAAATAAAGAGTTGAGAATTTAATATGGCAGAATTGACGATTTTGTTAAATCATAGATTTTTATGAAGATTATGATATGATTGGATTTGTCATTAAATTTTTAGGATTTAAGAAGATTATCATTATATCTATTTGACTACAAGATATAAATTTAAAATTTATATTTTGAATGTTGCATTTGAAGATTTCGTAAGTATTATATTGTTTAAGTATTGTGTGAAAAAAACCGAGGAGTAAGATCATTAATGGATTAGTGTTTAAATTTAAATTTTTCGGATGAGATTTTAAATTTTATAGATATGCATTGATTGAATTGAAATTAGATGATTGGATATTAAATTTCTTTAGTATTTAGTTATTGACTTAAAATTTTGGAGGAGATTGTGATAACAATGGAAATTGGTTTTAAATTTGAAGATTTTTAGGAATATGATGCTTTTAGAATATTGAAAATTTTGTGAAATAACAATATGGATTTACTTCATGATTATATGGTTGGTTGAATTTAAATTTTGATGATAAAAAAAAAACTAAAGACGATTTTAAATTTCGAGGACAAATTTATTTAAGGGGGTAGACTTGTAACCTCCGTATCTGAAAATTCTAGCTTAAATATTGTTATTAGGTTAATTTGGGGCTATTGAAATTTTTTCACAATTTTTGGTTATTTAAAAACTAGTAACAGTAATTTTTTTAGGGCTTT
This sequence comes from Iris macrosiphon, assembly GCA_036927795.1. Lineage (NCBI taxonomy): Eukaryota > Viridiplantae > Streptophyta > Magnoliopsida > Asparagales > Iridaceae > Iris > Iris macrosiphon. The sequence continues at coordinate 68,601,773 of JAYESA010000007.1, read as the reverse complement.
CAAGAATTTATTTTAGTGTCAAACATAATTAAAAAAATTTCAAACTTTTATTTTAGGTTCTAAATAATCAAATATATTTTCTATAATTTTCTGGAATGTTTTTGAGTATTTTTAGTATTTATTGGGAGTTATTTAGGTTAATAACTAATTTTTCTAGAATTTTTAAAATTTATTGTGCAAGCTGGTGTGCTGTCGTAGGCACCTAAAAATAAAGCCTTTACTCTTGAAATAATATATAGTAGTGAGAGTAAGGATCGTTCCCACGAAGAGTAATTAGTTGATCTTTATGCTATGTGAAATAGGATGGGGGAGAGTTTTGGATGAAAGAAAATTAAAAAGAGCTAAAAACAATTAAAGTATTAAAATAATCAAAAGAAAAAAATGTTGGTCCCAGTCAACATCCATCATTAGAATCTTAAAATTGATCATTGATGCAAACATAAATTATCATACTTTGAATATTCACAGTTGCTCTTAGGCTTAGATAATTAGAAACAAGCGATCTAATTAGCTTTAATTACTAAATAATCCAAGACAAGTGCTAAAGATTTAATCTAGTAATTTCTTAAAGAACAAAGAGATCGATGAAGCAAAATAACACAAGCACAAGCGGTTGCATTTAATTTTGTCAAAAGTTTTCTCCTAAGATCTAATCAAACAAAGTAGTTTATTAAATCTTGGCTACTTCATAAATTAGAAAAATCAAACAATTACGAATTTGATGTCTAATTTAGCAGTAGATCGAAATGGATAATAGACTAGTAGGCCTCCTAGTAATTAAACCAAACAATCATGAAAGTAGGCATAGAAAATCATTCAATACTCAAAGCATAAATAAAACATATGAAAATAATTTAGATCTCATAATTTTATTGATTCCAAGGCTTCTGTTTCCTTCGACCAACAAGAATTTTAGCTCCACACGTTCATGAAAACTTCAAATGAATATTGGAGAAGAGGAAGAAGAGTTGTGTGTTCTTTTCCCCCTGATCTCTACCCCTTTTATAGACTCTAAATTAGTTGTTTGAAGATAACAATATCTTCCCACAAATCCTCTAAGAGTTACAACAATCCAAACAATAAAATAAAATCTTTGAACAAGTTGGGAAATGGTTAATTCAGCTCCACTTTTCGTGCACAGCATAGTTGACTCAACTTCAAGCCTGATTTGTTCCATGATGCAGCCAGAATCTCGAAAAACTCAAAACAGCAAAATTGTACCTCTATCACTTAGCTTTCCGAATCAATTTGGATCAGCTCAATTGGACTTCGAATGAGCATGTTATGACATTTTTCTACAAGGTGTCAGAACTATTCAGAATTGATAATTAGCTTCATTTTGTATTTAGTGACTCCAATTGCATCCTAGATCAAAACATAAAAATAATAAGTATCTTTAGACATCAAATGAGCATAAAGGAGTATATATTAAAGAATAAAAATATGATATTTTATGTTCTCATCAAATACTCTCATACTTAACCTTTGCTTGTCCTCGGGTGAAACTCTAATTTATTTTTCCAAAAAGAAATCAAGGTTGCAATGTCATAAATAAAAAATAACCAAGCTCTTAAAAACTCATAACATATCATGAACATATATTCTTAAACAACTTATAATTACTTAGTAGGTATTTTCACTTGAAAATGAAGTAAACTAAATAGGTAGACTCTCATGGGAATAAACACTCAACTCTCATGTGTTTGAAGGTATATATTTCACTCAAATTCATCCAGAAGAAATGATCTACCATAAGCTTGCATATCTTCTCATTCTCCACCACTGGGATCACATGCATAACATAAATCATAAGGACTTTTCATGGGTTGTAACGTGGCTTAGGATTAAGGTGGGGTATATTTGGGAGTGTAGCTCAAAAGCCATCAAAACTAGTGGAGCAAAAATGAATCTACTCAAGCTCAATATAAAATATGTAAAATCAATCACTCCATTTAACTTCTTCTTCAATTTGGATTTTAAAGCATTTAAACAATGTAAAACAACTTCCACCTTTTTTTTCTTTTCTCTCACTCTTTTTTCTTTTTCTTTTTTTTACAAAAATGGAACTTAGAAAATTTGAGGATGAAAATATGTTCCAATTTGTTGGTTGTAACCAAAGCACAAATTTAGACACCCCCACACTTATTTTTTTCCGTACACCCATACATATCATAATGATCAATAATGCTCCACTAGCTTTGCGACTTAGGTAAAGGTATAAATATTATAGGTTGAAATCTTGTAATGTGGGTATACCAAGAAAAATGCAATAAAGCTCAAAGGGGTTCAACAAAAAGAAAATTAATTACAAGGTTGGCTATTTGGCTTATGTAACGAATAACAAAGATGGCCTTAATCATGTTCATGCATGAATGTGTCAATGTGACCTCAAAAAGAATCAAAGCAAGTTCTAGAGAAACAAATTAGTAGAAGAATATCTCTCATGAAAGAATAATGAGACTGATGTGTCAGTCTAAAGGCTCAAATTCTCACTGACTTTTGTCTACTAATTTAGATACTAGCATTTTCAATAAAAAAAATAACTAAACTAATTAATTCTAAGTTGGAAAAAAAATTACTTATTCAATCATGTTATGAATTTTTTTAAATTTAGTTGAATCTTACTCATGACATACACAACCAAAAATCTTTAAAAACCAAAATTCTTCTATAAAAAAAAATTTTTTTTTTTTTTTTTTTAGAAAAACAGCGAACTAAAAATGTTTAAAATAAGTAAATCCCCTCCCCCACAATTAAAACCGACATTGTCCCCAATGTAAGGTGAAATACAAGGAAAAGGCAAAATAAAATAAATAAATAAATAAACGAATAAGAACAAACTCCCCTTGGGTTGCCTCTGTTTATTGTCGTAGATGTTTCCTCCTTCAATTGGTACAAATTGGATCCTCAAGGTCCAATTCATCCACATTCTCTACTTTGAAACCTTCATAGAAAAGCTTGAGCCTTTGACTATTTACCTTGAACACTTTGGAAGTTACTAAACTTTGAATTTCAACTGCACCATGATAAAAAAATATTAGTAACAATAAAAGGTCTAATCCAACGAGAACGCAATTTACCCGGAAACAGACGAAGTCGTGACTAGTAAGAAGGACTTTTTGACCAACTTGAAACACCTTCCTAGAGATCATCTTGTCATGAAAATCCTTCGTCTTCTCTTTATAAATTCTAGCATTCTTATAGGCATCATTGCAAATTTTCTCCAATTTTTGTAGTTGTAACTTCCTATGTTCTCCATTTTTATATGCCTTCATATTGAAACTCTTGATAGCCCAATAAGCCTTGTTTTCTAACTCAACAGGAAGATGGCATGGTTTTCCAAACACCAACCGATAAGGTGACATACCGATAGGCGTTTTGCATGCAGTTCTATACGCCCACAAAGCATCATCCAAGTGCAAACTCCAATCTTTTCTACTTGAATTGACCGTCTTTTCAATGATGGACTTGATCTCTCTATTTGACACTTTCGCTTGTCCACTTGTTTGTGGATGATAGGCAGTTGACACCTTGTGGGTCACATGGTACTTTCTCAGCAACGTCTCCACAGTTCTATTGCAAAAGTGAGTGCCTCGATCACTTATTAAGGATCTTGGAATCCCAAACCTGGAGAATATGTTGGATTTGATAAAATCTGAAATAACTTTAGAATCATCAGTCTTAGTAGCTTTAGCTTCTACCCATTTTGATACATAATCAACAGCAAGCAAAATATAAACATAACCAAAAGATACAAGAAATGGTCCCATAAAATCGATGTCCCAAACATCAAAAAATTCACAAAATAGTATAGGATTTTGTGGCGTTTCATTTCTTTGAGATATATTACCTGTCTTTTGGCAATTGTTGCATGTTTTATAAAAAAAATATGAATTACGAAATAAAGACGGACAATAAAAACCACATTCTAATACTTTTCTTGCCGTCCTCTTAGCTCCAAAATGTCCTCCACATGCATAAGAATGACAAAAGGTGAGAATTAAAATAATTTTATTTTCATGAACGCACCTTCTTATCACTTGATCTGCACAGTGCTTCCACAAGTATGGGTCATCCCATACATAGTATTTAGCATCACTTTTGATCTTATCTCTTTGAGCCTTTGACAAACCAGAAGAAAACATATTACTAACCAAATAATTTATAATATTTGCATACCAAGGCAATGTCACACTTGAAGCAAACAATTGCTCATCAGGGAATATTTTTTGTAGACAAAGTCCATCCTCCATATGAACTAAACGACTTAAATGATCTGCAACACGATTTTCTGTCCCTCTTTTGTCTTTGATCTCCAAATCAAATTCACTTAAGAGAAGTATCCATCGAATTAACCTTGGTTTTGCCTCTTTCTTCGTCATCAAATAGCGAAGAGCTGCATGATCAGAATAAACAATGACTTTAGTACCAAGCATATAAGATCAAAAAATTTCTAAAGCAAAAATAACAGCTAAAAGTTCTTTTTCAGTAGTAGAATAATTTTTCTGCGCCTCATTCAAATTTCTTGAAGCATAATAAATGGCGTGAGATGCTCTTCCAATCCTTTGACCCAAAATAGCACCTACTACATAATCACTTACATCACACATTATCTTGAAAGGCACATTCCAGTCAGGGGGCTGGATAACTGGGTAGAAGTTAATAGTTTCTTTAGTGTATCAAATGCCTTTTTACATGCTTCATCAAATTCAAAAGCTATATCCTTTTGTAGCAACTTGCAAAGGGGTAATGCTATTTTGGAAAAGTCTTTGATAAATCTTCAGTAAAAACCTGCATGTCCAAGAAAAGAACAAACTTCCCGCACACTGGTGGGATAAGGTAAATATTGAATAATATCAATTTTGGCTTTATCTACCTCAATTCCCTTAGATGAAACAATATGACCCAAAACTATACCTTGGTTAACCATAAAATGGCATTTTTCAGAGTTTAACACAAGATTAGTTTCTATGCATCTTTGAAGAACAAGTGTAAGGTTATGCAAGCATTTATCAAAAGAGTCTCCATAACTATAAAATCATCCATAAATACTTCTATAATATGCTCAATATAGTCTAAAAATATGCTAACCATACACCTTTGGAAAGTAGCTGGGACATTGCAAAGACCGAATGGCATACGACGATATGCAAAAATTCCAAATGGGCATGTAAAAGTTGTCTTATCTTGATCCTCCAGAGCAATTGCAATTTAAAAATAACCTGAATAACCATCAAGAAAACAATAGTAAGAATGACCAGCTAATCTTTCAAGCATTTGATCAATAAAAGGTAAAGGAAAGTGGTCATTTCGGGTTTCAGCATTTAATTTTCTATAATCTATACAAACCCTCTACCCATTTTGAACACGAGTGGGAACTAACTCATCATTTTGATTCTTCATGACAGTTATCCCGGTCTTTTTAGGAACCACTTGCATTGGGCTAACCCACTGGCTATCTGAAATAGGATAGATCACTCCAACTTCAAGAAGTTTTAGGATCTCCTTTTTTACTACCTCCATCATGGGTGGGTTCAATCTTCTTTGCGGTTGACAGGAAAGTTTTGCTCCTTCCTCAAGTAAGATGCGATGCATGCATGTAGACAGGCTAATTCCTTTTATATCTGCAATTGTCCAACCAATAGCCGTCTTATGCTCCATAAGGATCTGAACAAGCTTTTATTCTTGTGGTGTACTAAGTTTATTGGATATGATCACTGGTAATGTTCCTCCATCTCCAAGGAATACATACTTGAGGTGACTAGGGAGAGGCTTCAATTCTGGAATAGGGGCCTGCAAAACAGAGGGTAAATGCCTCTTTTTAGAAATTGGTAATGAAATATAAGAAACGTTACATGATTGTTGTATTTTTGGAAAATCATTCAATGCTGCAACAGTTTCCTGCAAATCAGAACTCAAAGCTAACTCCTTATGCTCTTTTTCAAGATGCTCACTAATGGCCACTTCCAATACATCTTTGCCATCAAGTTCAAAAATATCATGTGCTAAAGAATCAACCATATCAATAGAATAAGCAGTATTATCATCATCAGGATATTTCATGGCATCATAAATATTAAATTTAACAATTTTACCATCAAATTCCAAAGTAAGTGTGCCACTATGAACATCTATCTTAGTCTTGGATGTCTTTAAAAATGGTCTTCCTAATAAAATTGGAGCAGTTTGATCGCTATTTTCTATATCAAGCACATAAAAATCAGCAGGAAAAACTAAATTATCAATTTGTACAAGAACATCCTCGACTACTCCCTTAGGATAGGCATTAGATCTATCAGCCAATTGAATTACAACACTAGTTTTATTCAGAGGTCTAAGATTTAAAGATTCATATATAGAATATGGCATGACATTGATAGAAGCTCCTAAATCTAACATGGCTTTCTCATATTTATTGTTACCTATCTTACAAGGGATAGTAACATTCCAGGATCTTTGCATTTTGTAGGAAGTTTTTTTTGAATTACTGCAGAAACACTCTCCCCAACTTTTACCTTTTCATATCCTTTAAGCTTTTGTTTTCTCTTTATTGTGCAAAATTCTTTTAAAAATTTAGCATAGCGAGGTACTTGTTTGATAGCATCTAAAAGTGGAATATTTACCTCACATTTACGAAAAGTCTCATATAACTCATTATTTTGTTCAATTTTTCTAGATTCTGTTAAAGCTTGAGGAAAAGGAGGTACTGGATTATAATCACAAAGGGGTAGAAACTTACAATTGGGTACCTCATCATCATTGGGGACGTTTGTGTCTGCCATGATGCTTTTCTCTTCTTCTTGTTTTGACGTTGTATGTGCTTCTTTTACTGGAATGTCAACCTCTTTACCGCTTCTCAAAACGATTGCACTTGCATTTTCTTTAGGATTTACTATCGTTTGAGATGGTAGTTTTCCAGAACTTTGTGCCTCTAGCTTATTAATTATTGTAGCCATTTGGCTTATTTGATTGTCCAAGCTTTGAATACTAGCCCTTGTCTCCTGTTGAAATTATAAATTATTAGTGGCAAGAGACTTAACAATATCTTCTAAAGACATACCAGAGTTAGAAGTTTGGTTTGGTTGTTGTTTAGGATATGGCTGCTTGTACTGTTGGTAACTTGGGCGATTTTGATTGACAAGATGATTTATTTGTGGATTCCCATAGTTGAAATTGGGATGATCTCTCCATCCTGGATTGTAAGTGTTTGAATATGGATCGTACTTCCTTTGTGGTTGTCCAGGAAAAGCACCTACCACATTCACTTGTTTATTGGACTCCTCTTGAAGAGTTGGACACATGTCAGTTGGATGTCCTGCTACTGAACAAATCCCACAAGCCTTTGCAGTTTGCATGTTACCTACAGCAATTTGACGAACAAGAGACGTTAAACTAGCAATTTGTTGTTCTAGGAAAGAAATATTTACCTCGTTAGCATGCCTAGATGGAAGATCTAGCCTAGTGCCAAATTGTTGAGAATTTGTCGCCATATTTGCAATTAAATTTCTTGTGGCCTCAGGAGTTTTATCTACCAAAGCTCCTCCACTAGCAGCATCTATCATGCTTCTATCAGTTGGTAGAAGGCCTTCGTAGAAGTACTGGATAAGTAGCTGCTCGCTAATTTGATGATGGGGGCAACTTGCACATAATTTTTTAAAACGTTCCCAGTACTCGTGGAGAGACTCTGTATTGTGTTGCCTTACCTCACAAATTTCTTTTCGAATATTGGCCGCCCTTAAAGCGGGAAAGTACTTCTCCAAGAATATTCTCTTCATTTCGTTCCATGTTACAATGCTCCCAGAGGGTAGATAATAGAGCCAATCCTTAGCCGAATCCTTTAAAGAAAACGGAAAGGCTCTTAATTTGATTTGCTCTTCGGATACCCCCGTAGGTTTCATAGTTGTGCATACCACATGAAGCTCCTTTAGATGCTTGTGAGGATCTTCACCTGCAAGGCCATAAAAAATGGGTAATAAATGTATTAGTCCATATTTTAATTCAAAACTAGTAGTAGCATCTAAAGTAGGAAATGTAATGCATAAAGGGTGTTGGTTTAAATCAGGGGTTGTAAGTTCTTTCAAAGTTCTATTTGCATCCATGACTTCCTCTTCTTCAGGATTAGATTTACGAGAGAGTAAGGAATCCGTAGCAGGGTCGTTCTAGTTAGAGTTTCTTTGAGCTTCCTTCCTTAACCTGCGCAGAGTTCTTTCTATTTCTGAATCACTCTGAAAATTACTTTGATTAGAAGATCGAGTTGCAATCATAAACAAGTAATAAAATGATAGCAAGCAATCCAGAAAAGTATATGAGATTTTTTTTTTTTTTTGCTAATAAACAAAAATAATTTAATTATAAGTAAAGATCACAAAAGGCACAAAAATTAACTAAAATTACTCCCCGACAACGGCGCCAAAATTTGGCGTGCTGTCGTAGGCACCCAAAAATAAAACATTTACTCTTGAAATAATATGTAGAAGTGAGAGTAAGGATCATTCCCACGAAGAGTAATTAGTTGATCTTTATGCTATGTGAAATAGGATGGAGGAGAGAGTTTTGGATCAAAGCAAATTAAAAAGAGCTAAAAACAACTAAAGTATTAAATTAATCAAAAGAAAAAAATGTTGGGCTCAGTCAACATCCACCATTAGAATCTTAAAATTGATCATTGATGCAAACATAAATTATCATACTTTGAATATTCACCGTTGGAAGTATTTTCTATCTCTCTTAGGCTTAGATAATTAGAAACAAGCGATCTAATTAGCTTTAATTACTAAATAATCCAAGACAAGCGCTGAAGATTTAATCTAATAATTTCTTAAAGAACAAAGAGATCGATGAAGTAAAATAACACAAGCACAAGCGGTTGCATTTAATTTTGTCAAAAGTTTTTCTCCTAAGATATAATAAAACAAAGCAGTTTATTAAATCTTGGTTGCTTCATAAATTAGAAAAATCAAACAATTACGGATTTGATGTCTAATTTAGCAGTAGATCGAAATGGATAATAGACTAGTAGGCCTCCTAGTAATTAAACCAAACAATCATGAAAGTATGCATAGAAAAACATTCAATACTCAAAGCATAAATAAAACATATGAAAATAATTTAGATCTCACAAGTTTATTGATTTCAAGGCTTCTGTTTTCTTCGACCAACAAGACTTTTAGCTCCACATGTTCATGAAAACTTCAAATGAATATTGGAGAAGAGGAAGAAGAGTTGTGTGTTCTTTTCCCCCTGATCTCTACCCCTTTTATAGACTCTAAATTAGTTGTTTGAAGATAACAAGATCTTCCCACAAATCCTCTAAGAGTTACAACAACCCAAATAATAAAATAAATTATTTGAACAAGTTGGAAAATGGTTAATTCAGCTCCACTTTTCGTGCACAACATAGTTGACTCAACTTCAAGCCTGATTTGGTCCATGATTCAGCCAGAATCTCGAAAAATTTAAAACAGAAAAATTGTACCTCTATCACTTAGCTTTCCGAATCAATTTAGATCAGCTCAATTGGACTTCAGATGAGTAAGTTATGACCATTTTTCTACAAGGTGTCAGAACTGTCCAGAATTGATAATTAGCTCCATTTTGTATTTAGTGACTCCAATTGTATCCTAGATCAAAATATAAAAATAATGAGTATCTTTAGACATCAAATGAGCATAAAGGAGTATACATTAAAGAATAAAAATATAATATTTTATGTTCTCATCACAAGCCTAGGTATATAGAATGGACCTAAGTAATTTTTTAGGGTTTATAATACTATTATATATTTTCTAGATTTTTTTAGAATTTTTGGAATAGTTTTAATATTTATTTTTAGTTAAATAGGTAAAACTAATTTTTAGAGCTTCTCCTAATTATAGTAGAAAATCTATAAACATAAAACTGTTCCAAGTATTTTTCTAGGATTTTTGGGTTCAAAATATATTTTCTAATTTTTTCAGATATTTTTGATTATTTTAATATTTAATTTGAGTTATTTAGATTTAAAAATACTTAAATAATGTATTGATAAAGACAAATCAAAAACACCACCCAACCAGATTCTGACACGTGTTCCACCTATCCATTTTCTTTTTGCCATATACCAGCACACACACACACACACACACACACACACACACACATATATATATATATATATATATATATATATATATATATATATATATAACCTTAATCATCCAATTATTTTAGAGAGAAAGAGAGAAGGGGTTGGAGGAGTTGCCATCTAGGATTTCCTTCATCTTCCAGAAGCCATTGCAGATAGCTCCGGACTACAAACGCGTACTCATTTCTTGCGTTAGAATAGTATTGAGGTTAGTTTTCTGAATATGTAATTTGTTTCACAAAATTCAAAGTATTAAATTCTTAAAAATTCGTACAGCACAATATGTCCGAAAATAGACGTGTCTCGGTATTTTTGCGATTTTGGAGAACCAGGAATCTAAATAATGAACCGTTTGACTTTTCGGAAAGCTGACATGACAAAGTTTAACATATATTTTTTCGAATTTAATTCGAAGTATTTATGTGTTGTTAATTCTATAGAACTTCTAGTTTAACAATCAACCACCGTTATACAATACGATTTTGTATGTGCAATAGTTTTCAAACGAAATTGAATACGGATCTGCCATAAATTCTACTATGTTTGTGACATTGAAATCTACAGAAAATCATGCATGAAAGTTAAGTTTGTATCGGTTGACTTTTCGGTCAATAAGATCGTCTCGATTTGCGTGTCATGAGTCTCGAGTTGATAAAATTGGGTTATTTTGACAAAATTTAGAAATTAACCTAAAAATTAGAATAATAAAATAAAAATAGGATTTTAGAGTAATTATTCTAGAATTAAATAAATTAAATAAATAAAATAAAATATCTTTTGACATGGTAAATTTGTAATACATAGGCTATTTGGACTTTGACTTGGATTCTGACTCGTACCAGCTAAGGACCACAGGCGAGTACATTCTCTGATAGTTTTTATTATTTAATATTTTCTATGATGTATGTTTATAGTAGTATTTTACCTGATTCCTGACATGATGGATACACAGATTGGTATTGTATGTATTCATTTTCGTGAGATACGTATTTTCAGGCGTATTAACTTTTTTCTGGACTAATGAATTACTGGACAAATATATTTTCTGGCCGGTTGACAACTTCTGGACTATTGAGATTATTCGTGTCTGGACTTGGATCCATGAATACTAGTCGGACGGAAAAATACCTAGGAGACGTGTGAACTGCCCTTTCTATCCTATGGCCTTTCTGGAATAATAGCGACCACACACGACATGTGTAGTTTACCGGATATTACACCCTAGTTGTTCACATGTCAACTTGGTATTTCAAAACACTAGTTAGATAAAGTCATTTTGGATTAATCTATACTTGCTGATTGTACACTTGCATGACAAGTTTTCTAGTTCATATATCTGTCTGTTTTTATGTGCTTCTCTGTTCTTCTTTCTTGTCTTTAATTATTTCTTTATTTAATTGTTCCTCTATGATGTACCATATTCCATTATTATATGCTCATTAAGTATTTCATAACTATTTACTATTCATAGTACTTGTCAATTAACTGAAACTACTATCGGATTGTACTCGTTCCATCCTGATTGAGTAAACATTTTTAGGTGACTTGCTATCTTGCTCATTGGATTTTGTTGGAGATCGGGATACTTTTGGAGGCCAATATTAGAATTTAGATAGTTTAGCAACTTTTTTGGATTTGATGTTTAGCAGGTCTGTTCCCGAGTTATAATTTAATTATAAATTGAGAATCTTGTAAAACTATGCAAATATTGTGAATGAGCAATATATTTGAATTTGTTATTAAATATTATCTATTTGGATTGATGGACTATTGTTATCATAGACAGTGTACTACCGCCGAGGCTGCGGCATGGGCTGGGCTTGGCCACGTACTCGTATCTGAAAAGCGGGTGTGGGTCGTGACACCCTCATTCTTCATTTTCCCTCTTTCTTTCATTTCTAGGAAAGTACACCTTGCACCACATGGTAAAATCTCTTAATTTTTTATTCTTGCTTATTCCTTGCATTTTATTAGTCTATTATGTGCTCATGATGATTCTAAACACTTTTAGTAAATGGAGTTTTTGGGTTTAATTGATGGATTTGAGTAGATCTACATTTGAAGTTTAGGGTTTTTCATGGGTTCCTTGATTTTGGTGGTTTTGATCTACTAAAAGCTGGAGCCCGCGTGCGAGTTCTATCGGGTAAAGCCAATGATTAGAGGCATCGGGGGCGCTACACCCTCAACCTATTCTCAAACTTTAAATAGGTAGGACGACGCGGCTGCTTCGTTGAGCCGCGTCACGGAATCGAGAGCTCCAAGTGGGCCATTTTTGGTAAGCAGAACTGGCGATGCGGGATGAACCGAAAACCGGGTTACGGTGCCCAACTGTGCGCTAACCTAGAACCCACAAAGGGTGTTGGTCGATTAAGACAGCAGGACGGTGGTTCCTCGGCTTCTGAGCTTTCGATAGTTGTCGGACGAGTGACATACCCTAAAACACTATGTGTTTGCTGGTAATAGTTTTCTGGCTTACCTTTCGGGGTCGAGCAGCATAGTGGAAGGCGTCGGCCTTTGTCGTAGTTAAGGCCTTCATTGGCTTTCCAGTCGTAGCCCATCCTGCAAATGATATTCTTGGATGTTTTATTATAATGATGGAGTTGCATTGTCCCCATATCGCTTTCGGAGTCGTCAGAATACAAGTTTGTTCTTTCGTAAGTCTTGCCGAAGATTATTGGCTTGTCTCCAATTTTCCTTGTCCGGATTATAACGTAGGCCCCTTTGCAGGAATGGAAAGACACGGATGTCCTGGAGTGCATTGTGACCGATATAGAAAGAGGTTTATGGCCATCAAGAGCCTCCAAGAACTCCTCAGCAAAGCAACTGACATCGTGATAGTGCAAAGGCGTGCCTTCTTCATTACTGCAGTACAAAATCTCTTCCTCTTCAAGAGGGTTGACATTGGCCATTGCTTTAGTCGTAGCTCCGGTCAGGTTTATGACTAGAGGCTTGTTATAGCAATTAGAATGCTTTTTACGGCAGAGATCGATAACTAGTTGCTCCGCCTTCTGAACTGCTTTATTGGCCTCTATTCTTAGTGGGTTCTTGGCTCACCCTCCATGAGTTGACTTGCAGAGGTTGATTATGAGAGGCTCCTGGACTTTGGCGACTCGACTTTGGATGCGGACGACAAGCGGTCCCTCAAGGGTTAAGACAAATGCAGCCTCTCCTTATCGACTTTGTCGTGCTTCATACCGAGGTATTCTGGTGCGTAAAGTATTAAGTCAGAATAGTAGGCCTCGACGCATTTGAAGGGATTGAGGTCAGCAACCTCAGTCTTGACTACCCCTTGACTATCTATATATTTGAAGCATTGGTGTATAGTAGAGGGTACTATCAAGTTTTCGTGTATCCATGTCATCCCAGCAAGACGTTGTAGGATACTTTGGATTCGATCACATAGCATGTGACTTCTATGTGAATGTTGCCTATCTAACACCTGAGGCCTATCTTACACAGGGGTCAGCTCCTCCCCGCGTTGAATCCACAGATCGTCGTATTTGTTGTCGATAGATCATGCATCATGATCCTCAAGGCTTTTAGAAGGCTTCTGGGAATGATACTAAGCGACGAACCTGGATCGATATGTATACGATTGATCCTGACTGAACCAATATAACCTGTGTAGTATAATGGGCGTTCATGGCCATTATCTTTTAACAACATATCTCCTTGTGAGAAGGTAATGTTGGGGTTCTCATGATGTTATGGCAATAGGGACATTCCGTGGGGTTGTCTTCTGGCTCTTCGATCTGCGTCAGATATGAGTCAGCGTGCAATAATGTCTCGTTCAAGACATCAAAAGTTTCCTTGAGAGGAAAATGAGTTCAAAAATGGAGGGTCATGCCGGTGTATTGGCGAGCTGGGCTAGTATGTCAAAGTTAAATGGTTTATCAAGTCTTTCAAGAGGATCCTTCTTTAAGGGCTTGTTGAACCGAACTTATTTTCGTTTTGCCTTGTTTGCCTTCGTAGGTTCTGATGGACCTGTTTTGTAACGACCCATTCCGTTCAAGCGGACAGCCGATTCAAACTGCGCAAGTGCAACGACCCAACCCGCCTTGCTCAGCAATAAGACTCGTTTGAGGCAAAGGATTTCCAGACTTGGCCCTTCAGGAGTTCAGACTTAACTTTCAAAGGCTCGCTCGGAGTATCGCTCGACCGAGACGAATCATCGTTAAGGTGGGTGGCTACGATGAACTTGTCTTTACTTAGCTAGCACACTTAAAATATGGACAATATATGCTAGTCGCTAGATGAATCACCCCGTGCATGCTAATAAAGAATACAACGCACATAGCTAAAGGATTAATCCCAACTTGTATTGCTTGTGTTAGAACATGAAAAAAAAATTGGCTTATAACTTGGACCCTCGCATGCTACCTTTGCTTTGTGCAAGTAGACCCCGTTATGCCTCGAGTAGATCATCATATACTCTTTGTAGTGCACTTACTTAGATCAATCGTCTTGTGTTTCGATTGGAAACTCTCCGAGAAGGCTTTCGCTCGAGCAAGCAAAGTGATATCACTTGTACATAGTGCCTATGCAGAGTGGGACATTACATACTTACCCACCGACAAAAAGTTTCATCCTCGAAACTCAAGGAGAAACTTACAAAATCCATAGCAGCGATAGTCCTTATCCCTCACCATCCTCAATAAAAACACAAGCAAATAAAGAATCATGAAATCATATCTCTAAACAAGAAAGCAAACACGAAAACTTTTGTGCGCACCTTTGAGAATATCTATGGACTTATTGTATGGAACGTTCATTGCAACACAATATCGGGCACATCTCTGAGTCGAAGGCAACAGAATGGGCAAAGAATCGAGTTGCTCTGATACCATACAGAACCGATCGTCCTCGCTTGGTCGCGATGCCGTGCAAGCCTAAGTTGCGCTTGCACAAGGCCAAAGCTTGAACAAGGGCAAGTAAGCTATTCAAGACAGAAGCAGTGGCACGTTTTATAGAAAAGTAAAGAACACAATGGCATAAGGGAGCAAGCATCTTTATTGATATTCAAAAGTGTTACAAAAGGTGCATGGCCGAGGTTAAAAATTGCTCAAGCACTCTCTCTAATACAATAACATTGTTCCATACATTACATCAATTTATACAAAAGCAGCCCAAAGCACAACTCGATACGGCTCAAAGCATCGACTCCAGATTTTTGGATCCTGGGGATGAGGCACGGCTATCACTTCCATGGACGATCAAGCACCTACGAATAAGCAAACTGTTGGTGGGTCAGCACTTTGGAGAAAGTACTGGTGAGTATAAATCAACGAACAGAAGTAATATTTTCTGAAACTGACTCTAAGTAAGCATGTATTACATTACTAGTGATCTTACTACTCTTACCTAAGTTCATTTCATGCAGCACAAGATTAGAGTCAGTTTTACTTCTTTCAAAAATATAGCTTTGGAAACAGTTTGCATATTCAAACATTAAAGCATACAATCGGGATAGTATTCTATCGTGCAGTGCGCAGCATGTATCGTACACCATATTCGAACTCTTAGGAACAAAAATTCTCTCTGGTAGATTGTTCATCTTGAATCAAAACAAGTGCATCAAGTGGACTATCATAATATCAAGCAAACACGACAAAATATCTATATAATTTCGGTCCCCAAGAAACACAAGATCAGTAGCGGTAATCCAGCTAACTAATGACTCTTTTATCTGATGCTATTAGCAGTTGTGACTCATGGTTGCTCTTCAATAATATAATAGCAGCCGAGACCAAGGTTCGGCTCTGCATTAATAGCCATTGTCCAATGGATGCAAATTTATGAAGCACTATCAGATAAACTCTATGATGCAAATAAAATGAACAAGCAAGCTATATATAAACTCTTTGTATTTTTACTCCTTGTCGAACGGTTATCCCTGCAGCAGACATACAAGTTAGCAACAATTTGCATAAACATATATTTATAAGTTCTCTTTTCTTGTCCGTCTCTGCATCAAACAGTTAGATATGTAAGAAGGCTAACCTAGCATGCGCCGTAACTATATGATGGTCCATGGGTAGCCCATGATTATCAGCGGTGACTCAAGGTTCAGCTCTTCACTAGCACGCGCATATATCGGCAGCTGTGACTCAAGGTTCAGCTCTTCACCAACACACACGAGTACTAGCAGCTGTGACATCATGGGTTCCGCACAACACTAATAGACACATTACCCCACTAGACCCCGTAGAGTCATATCCTCAGGGTGAAACAAAAATCTCTTCCGGGCCAAGCGATTCCTAGTGCCCCAGACCTTGTGCACAAGTTGTTCGAGACCAATGTGCACAAGTCATATCCTCAGGGAAGCCTTCGAGAGACAAGACCTTGTTCACAAGTTGTTCGAGACCAATGCATGACATGAATCATCTACAATGCAAGCAAACAAATGATCAAGTAAAATATATCTGGTCAAGCAAAACACATCTTGTCAAGCAAAGCACATCTTGTTATTTCACATAACTAATATCATACCCCACTAGATCATAAGGACCGTACCTCAGGGCGCACTGTTAGTCTCTGCTTATACGAATCAAAGACTTGTAGCAGTTCGATATAGCAAAACAGGCAAGTGAAATATATAATAACAAGCACGATATCGATTTCATAACTAGCATACAATATCTATCTCTTTCTTAGCATATTACAAAGGCACTTGTTCAAGCAATTCCTTTTACTTATCTTTTTATCATGGCAAGGGTTCGTTCGATGGTTGTGTTATTGTAACTAAGCATGCAATATTTCTTTTCTATCTTGACTTAGCATGGCAAGGTTCTATCTCTTTTCAGACAAGAATACAAGTTCTCTTATTAAGCAAGTAGGTTCTCATTCTATCATTCTCAATGCGGACATTATCTTATTAAGCAAAACAAGCATTACAAAAAATCAGATTCATTATTAAGGCATGCAAGAATCAGATAATAAAGTTCTGCCCACTCACATAGATCAATCGTCTTGTGTTTCGATCGGGAACTCTCCGAGAAGGCTTCTGCTCGAGCAAGCAAAGCGATATCACTTGTACATAGTGCCTACGCAGAGTGGGGCACTACATCTTGTACTTGATGGGATGGCTTGTAGCGCACCGAGTACTTTCGTTGCATACCATCCTAGTCAAAGACTATAACTCGTCCTTTATGGCTATGCCAGCAACTCATGTTCATATAGATAAGACATCCTCGCTTAGCGGCAATCCGCATGCGAGTCATTGTATCGCATCCAATAATCTGAAACACTTGAACGATCATGGGTATTAGATACTTGTACATAATTGAACACTTGAATATCTTCTGCAATACACCTGATAATCCGTGTAACTCGTGCACCAGAAATATAATCTCGTTCACGACACTTGTGTTTGTTTATGCGATTGCCCCTGGATTCATTATATATATATTCGTGCTTGATTTAACTCGGTTTGCCTTGGACAGGAAAGGACGAATGGTAAGTTAATATGTCTTGTCGTATTTTTTTTATATCGCACGACGCACTGCCACACAAGTTAGGCTTTTTATTACGCCATAAAACTTATCCTAAGGCAAGACTAGAAAAATAACTTAATAGATGGTGCACAGAACGGGCGAGAAGCCTCCCCACCAGTGCATTCATGTACTGATAACCCACCAGATTGCTTGCAGGGTGCGGAAGAACCTCGTTCGGTACGAATATCCCCTTCATGCGTGCTAAGGCGTGGAGTACACTCTGGAGCCTTGGAGCGTTGCGTCCAGAACTGAAGCACATATATAAGACATAATGTTGGAACATCACCTATGCATCATTCCACAATTGTAGTCACTTGGCACGCTTTTATCTTTTCAGAGAGAGAGGCTTGAGCGACTTGTAATCTTGGCCTAGCGCCACCTGTAACACTTGTTCAATATCAATAGAGCTTATTTTACTTCTATACTTGTGTTATTCAATGCTTCCGCTATTGACAACTCTGTAAACTTATTACCAATCGCCTGTTAGTTTCTTATTCCACTACACTCGGACTATCTGTGCGACTCTGTGTCTTAGTTATTTTACCGCATGTTCGAATCATGGCCTTGAACGGGTGCAGCTTACGCTCGTGCGTCATTACGTCCAAATGGGAAAGATTGTCTCGCTGGAGCACTGGCATGGTAATTCCCACCTAGTGGGGACAGGCAATTACCTGCGGGAGATTGGGGCATGACATATTTCAGGAGGAACTAGTGTAGCGGGCATGGAAGGCATTGGAGTAATGTCTTCTTTGGCCAACTCGTAAGTTCGTAAATAGGTCTTACCGGACCTAGTTTCTCCGGACATAACTTCATCTGTGTCAGTAGAAAGGACCATGTGACATGGCGTGCTCTTCTTGTTGTCCTTCAGAGCTTTAGAAGTAAGGGGAATACCTTCTTGTTCCCAATCCCTCAGAATGTCGGGGTGTACCCATATGATTTTATCTTGCGGAGTGGTTAGAGGTATCAACCCCTCATTGGGACTGGGTGGAAGGTTGATGATCTTCATTGCTGTCTTTGGTATTGGGATAACGCCGCATGGGACTTCTTAAGACGAAAAATTATCGAACTGCAAAGATATCATATTTGCAGTAACCGTCTTTTGTCGGTGTGGATCATGATATCTTGAGAATCCACCAGTTATTGTATTCTTCTCTTCAGTACATAAAGTCCCTAGTTGGGTGATGCACATATTGATGGAACAAACAATACCTTGGGTCATTGCTTCGACCAACTTCTTCCGGCCTCTTGACATCAGGTAGTTTCAATTTGTTGCCCTGCATTAGTATATTAAAGATATTGACTATGTCGTCGTCATTGAAGGAATATTCTTCCTTCGGTCTCTGATCGTCTGGAGCTTTTTGTCTATACGGAGAGACATTCTTGGAAAGGTCTACCGCGAGAGAATCCTTCCCTTTACCGTCGTGGTTGCGGTTATTGATACTGTTATTTTGGGGATGCTTGCCCTTGTCATTAGTACCCGACAACTTGATCCCGAGTAGCAGGATATTGTCCACGTTCTTTTCGGCCAGGTCCACGTTTAGAATAAACTCGGACCACTAATCGAACTGTGTTGTCCCCATACAAAACTTTACCATGGGTAACCAGTTGTACCTGCATGTGTCCATAAGTACGGACTCTGGGATGCCAGGAGGTAGCTTCATAGCTAGTTGTCTGAAACGTTCCATGAAATCTCATATATGCTCTTTCTCCTTTTGATGTGTATCAATGAGAGTCGACATGGTCATATCCATCACTCCTTCATAAAACTGAGATAGGAACAGTCCTTGGAGATCATCATATAACGTGATATAGTTATCTTGGATACTGCAGAACCAATCATATGCCATGTCAGTTAAGGCCCCAAGAAATAGTTTTGTCAGTAAGGTGTTACCTCGTAGAAGATGTTCTATCATGGATTCAAGGTAATTCATAAACTGATGAGGCAATTTCTTTCCATCGAAAGGTATCGTCGACCGAGGCATGTACTTGGGCGGAAAGACAACGTTGTTCCATTCAGGAGGGTAGGGCTACCTTATCCTGAATTTGTGGAACTTCTCTCGGTTGTTCATGGAGTCAAAGGGGGCAATGAGTGCACAGATAGCTTCAGAATCAGTCGTAGGGGCAATTATTGGTAACATAAATGTTGGTCGAGACGCTGCTGGTATCTGGCTATTGTCGGTACCTGTTGCCATGTTTAAATTACCCTCTCTTTCTTCGGTAGGGTACGCCGTTGGTAGGGTAGTAGCGGTTTGTCCTATTAGCATTTGTTGTACGACATGCATCATTGCGTGGACATCGTTGATAGCAACCTTGAGAGTATTTAGGTGGTAGTCGAAGCTGGTGGATGTATGCTCATCTGGTTCATCACCAGTTGTATATGTACTGACTTCTCGATTATAAATTGAGGGGGTAGTTGACAAGATTGTGTGGTCAGAATCCATACTATCAGATTCATGAAGTACGCTACCCCCGGATGAATCAGTTCAAAATTTTGAGGAGGAAACTGCTGGTAGTTCTTCATTTGGATGGGTGGCCTTGTTTTGATAACGGGTATTTCGATATACCTCTCCGAGGGATCTAACTTGGGAGTTGGATTCTTGTTGACTTATTCGTCTTGAAGAAGCACCTTATCTTGAACTTGCTTGGTCATAGAGATGGTCATGTATCATATAGACAGAGGCAATTAGAGGCTCTCATCATGTCTCTTATGACCCTGTTTGGACAAAGGAGTGGCCACAACCGGTCTTCTTTTGTACTTTTTAACAGTTTGTAACACAAAAGTTTCGTATAAAACTTTTTCTCGCAAACAATGGCGTCCTCCATGCCATCAAAGTACCTCGGATTAAGTCGGCAAAATCTAATTGATGCCCCTGAATCAGTCCTTCCGCCTCTCTTCAAAGCCGTCTGTAAACCCTGACTCAATAAGGGTTTATGCTTTTGTTGTTGAAATTGATTATATTATTGCACCGTCATCTGATGCTGCTACATAGATCATTCCCCGGGGGATCTCTAGTAATATCGGGGTGTCAAGTACTACTAGTACTGCTGGTACTATTAGAGGTACGGGGATATCATGGGTTGGTTGCTCAACATATCCAACTTTTGGTTCCACTGTGCCAGCTTGCTCAACTACTGGCTCTATCCCGATATGACTCTAAGCAAGTGCTACCTCCCGTTATTGCCCAGGGGAACCCTGTCCTGCCATGCCTGCAGCTCTAGCAATTGAAGAAGCCCTAAAGAAAAAATAAGAAACATCAAGAACAGGACGAAAAGGATCAAGTAGGCAAGCAGTTTTAACAGTTCAAGCATTGATATCGAGGAAGATGAAGCAAGATATCAAAGGGGACATATTTGATTGAGACTCCTATGACCATAACACCCTACAAGTTTGAAAACACAGACCTTCATGGGCCACAACTAAAACCTTGTCATACCCCAGTACCAAAATACGGAAAAAGACTTGGCCGGCTACCCCGTACAAGTTATAGAATATCGTAGGGCGGTCACGGATGTAACTAGACAAATTGGTGCATTTATAAGCAAGTCACTTAGGGTCACATAGAACATCTAATGTCTCAATCAGTCAAACGAGGAGAGTAAACATAGAATATATATGACAAGAAAGTAAGGCATCTCAAAAGTCTTGCCAAAATATTCTAGAAACCAGTTATACCAAAATGAGAAGTTGGCGGAGTAGAACAAGTATAAGGCCATGATCAGCTATAGTCTGATTAATTACAAGCATGTAAGAAAACTAAATGTTCATAAAGTCTCGGTGGCTAAATGTCGAAAAGAGAAAAATGTACAATAGCGAGTAGTAATTAAGAAACCCACTCATGTTGTCATGTTCCAGATCCAGAATACTGGAGAGCGGGGGAATGACTAAGCCAACCATACCTTGCAAAATACCGAAGCAACTTGCAATGTGTTAAGGTTGTCTAGAGACAAAGGAGTACATACTACAATCAAGTCTCATAGGGTCAAGAACTTCTATGTCTCAATTATTCAAACAAGTAGCAATAATATAGAATATTTCAGAATAAGCAGTAAGGCGTCCCAAATGCCACATCAAAATATTATTTAGAGATCTGGCGGTACAAAATGATGTACCAGATGAAAGATTAAAGTATACATGACAGTAAGTCAGCTGCAGTCTGAATATATACAGTCATGTAAGGAACAAATATCCAGATTTGCCGGCTAACAGGTGTCGGTTGGCTAAATGTCCAAAAGAATATAGTTTACAAAAGATGAGCAGTGAATAAAGGAATCCACTCGTGTCCCTCAGCGGCTACCCTTCTGGTGTATACCATCGGTGAGGGTAAGATAAGCTTGATCCTCAGGTGTTGGCTCTAAACATGGCCATGCAAAACCAGTGGGGTTAGACCCCAAATAGCAAGTACCACAAGGAAGCACAAATGAAGAAACAAAAACAAGATAAAGCATATAGTGCAAGAGCCAATAATCATTGGCGCGTGCCCCATCTTTGCGATAATATGGCACAACTTCACCAAACAAGGACAGAAAATACCATGCCAACCAAGATAAGATACGTCCCATGATTAGGGTCAAGCTAGGATTCCGTGTCGTAGCTCGGTCCATATTCCATCATAGCATAATGACCTAACTACCCAACCAAACAAGGACATAAGTTGAACATCATACTATGACAGTCCATGTCCCTAACCTACTAGCAGAGTTACAATCACAACCAAGTCAGGTTAGAACAGCCAAACAATGTTACGGCTTGTTATGTGGAGTGTGGGGTTATCCCAGATATAATAATAATAAGCATCCTCAGATCGTACATGTCGAGCAGGACTAACCGAGCCAATATTATATAGGCAGGAAATCATGATTGTACTAGTTTTCTGTAGGGCCAACACGCTAATTGTCGTACCAGTCCCCCGTAGGGCCACCGCGCTAATTGATCAATAACAGTTTTAACCTTCCTATAGGGAAAATGTTGGCTCAGTCTTAAATATAAATATTTGAATATTGCACTCTACTACATGTGGATGATATACAATATTCGTGGTGGCCAGAATAGCAAGCCATTAAAATTATCACTGAGCAGCCCATCGCGCACAATCTCGGGATGTCGTTCCCTCTCCATGTTCTAATCAGCTTTTATGTTACCTAATTAACCCTATAATGATATGGAATTCCCTGCCCTGGCCAAAGAAACATTCCCCTTAATGATATCGTACAGAGTACGGACACATTTGATACGAATTCATTCAATATAAGAAGTCAAGCCTCGATTCTCCCAAATGTAGATACAACATTCAAACAAGCAATAACCTAGCCACGCTATGGTTCTGACCCATTATCATTTTCATGCCAAGAATTCAGGAATATAATATTATGTACCAAGCAGGAATCATCATGTCACGTTCTATGTACATGTTGGACAATGCCCCATACTCAGTGTATAATATAGTCGTTATAAACAGGCGAATAGGACAAGTGTATCAGCACGAATACAATAACCAAGTCACGATACCAAACCTATCAGTTGGTTACATGAATCATGTTTTGATCAAGTCAGGAGTCATAATTAATTTGTCACTTTATTATATTAATGAATGAGGGTAAGAATAATGTGAGAACCCCTCGAGTTCATATCCACAACCCTTAAACCAAACAAGGACCGGGTTGCAGAACGTCACCCGAGTAGAACTACGCCTCTTATTCTATCAACATATAATACGGTGATCCTAGAATGCAATATAATTATCAAGTCCAAATTCGAGTGTCACTCATAGTGGTCAGGGTAATCACACACACCAATGAATAATAACAAATAAATAAATAATACAGAAAACGGATAAGGGCTGCATGAACCCCTCGAGATCAGATATATAATCCTTAAACCAAACAAAGACCGGGATTGTAGATCCTCACCCGAGTTGAACTACACTTCTTACCCTATCGAACGCATAAGAATAATGTTAGAAATAAAACATCAACCATAATCAGGGCCACATCTACAGGTCTCTCAATATAACAAGTCCATGCTGGGTGTCGTACATTATGGCCAAGAACTTTATGCAAATATCAATAAGGCAATAGTCATTAACATCACTCAATAATATGCCTAAGGCAACAAGAAATCACAAAACAGGCAAGTGGCGCACAATCGCCAGGGAAACAAGCATTAGCGTACTTTGCAAAAGTACACGGGCTAGGCAAAACAGGGTTGGCGTATAACAACCAACAAACAGGCAGTGGCGCACTCTCACAAAAGTACGTACTCTACATGAGAAGAAAGGAAGGCACATAAAGCTAGGAAGACAGATTTGGCGCACTTCTCCAAAAGTGCACGAGCCACAGGGGTCTAGGCACTCAAGGCCAAACAAAACAATGGTGGCCATAATGCCAACAAACAAACAACTCGGCACACTCTCACAAAAGTGCGCAAGCAAGACACTCGGTACATTTTGTTGAAGTATGCTAGCAACATGGAGTGCTGCATTCAACAAAGTGCACGAGCTAAAAGACTACAAGAACTAAAAGACAAAATACAAGTTCCAAGACTGGTGCGACAGTCAATGGCATGATATTCTAAGACTCGAAAATCAAGGTACGCCAAAGTCAAAGCTCGCTTATCGAGGCTGAACCGAGCAAGAGTGTGCCAAGAGGTAACAAGTACATCTGGTCATTAATCTATTAAAAGTATGCCAACCGTTAAGCGTCCAGAAAGTGTGCCAAGGGTTATATAGGAGCGGCACAGTTTTGATAGTAAATGCACAATGTGTCAATTGTGCGACGGTCTGTTAAGTTGGTTAAAAGTGCGCTAATTAATAGGAAGTTGGTCCAAAGTGCTCTAAAAGGTAGACTGGCGCACTTTTGCTTGGTTCGTTCGTTAATACATCAATTGTGCGCCAGAGGCTGAAGTCTTCCAAAAGTGCTCCAAGAAGGATTTTTCTAAGAATTCATCTCATTGACATACTTTTGCAAGGAATTGGCAGTACTCTTAAAATACACACGAGTATGAAATGCGGGTCACACTCAACATGCACCTATGGACTGCGGGTCACACTCAACATGCGCCCATAATACAAATCTTCCTGTGTATTTCTTGTCACTGTTCTTCTTCTCCAACCAACCCCCCATTGATGCACTCAGAGCTCAATCTTGAGACTATGACAGTGCTCCAAATCACAAATGCCAGGAAGCAAAGCTACATAATATAGGATGCTCATCACTATGAGCCAAGTAGTTTTCCAAAATACTAAGTTTTGGAAAATTCATTCCCTCAAAATATCAAGGAGCCATAAATTGAGAACTAAGGTCTATAAGATCCTAGCCATGGAAATCTGAAACAGCAAGCACTAAAGGTCAAAAGGAACTTAGTCCCAATAATATAAACTAATAAAATCAAAGAACTAATGGAGAAATAAATCCATACATGATCCATGTTTTTTTATTCCAAGCAAGACTTGCCTCTGAAGAAAAGATGAAAAGAGAAAAAGAACACAATAATGGAAGAGAGAGAGAGGGAAGACAAGAATATATATAGAAAATGTTGGATTATGAACCGTTGGATCCCACGTAATCGATCCAAGCCAACAATCACAATCCGAACCGAATCAACAAAACAAGGAAGTACGCCGGTCTCTATCCAACCGTGCACAAGGTGAATGCTCTCAAAGTGCACGAGCTAAACAAAAGTGCGCCAAGAAGCAAACGCACCAGGAGTGCGCCAAGAAGTTAATGCACCAGGAGTGCGCCAAAATGAGAAACTCAAGCAAAAGTGCACCAGGATGGCCAATCAAGAGAAGGGAAATGCGTAAAATATACCCCAGGGTCAAAGCTAAGGCGATACGTACCAAAAATGTATGTCGGGGAAGAGGTCTGACATCTTTACCCACCTTAAAATAATTTCGTCCACGAAATTCAAGCTCAAGCCTAGCTAGAGATATCATGGCAAGCAAAACACTAACTACAAGCAATCTACACATACATGTATGCAGTCCAAGCAACATATAGTGAAGAAAAGCAACATCATATCACAAATAAATGAGCAAGGATCAAGGAGTTCTGGACATGAAGGCATACGGAATAATATGCCCCCTGAGCATGCTAAAAATAGGAACTTGTCCCATGCTGACTCCTAAAATGAACAAGGGTCAAGTGTCAAGATGAGTCGGTACCAATGAATCAACCCAAGACATGACTTTGTCCAGGACGTACCTTTGTAGTCAGGACATATGATATCCATCATGTATCACGAGTTACGGAGGCGGAAGAGCGAGACAAGAAACTCATCTCCACTCGCTGAATATGGAATCCAAGAATACGACTAAATAAGCTCACAACGTACCCTCAACTGGACCGCCTTCAGCCAACATTTGTTCCAACATGTCAAACTTTAGTTGATCGCGTCTCGATGTACTATAACTCTGTCATGAGGGTGACACTGTCGTCGTGGCCTCTGTTGACCAATATGACATTGTCTAAACTGAAACATCTAAGCTTGTGTCAATAGGGGGCGCTGAGCTAATGGTTGTACTACTAGTACTGGCTCTTGATAAGGAACTTCCCCTGAAGCTGGTAATACCAGAAATTGCTGATGTGGTCCTCCTTGCCTCTGTATCTGTGGGCAAGTAGCTATCATGTGGTCTGAACCTCCACATCGCAAGCATCTTCCACTTGCCATTGTACATACGTCTCGTGTATGACCTCCCTTGCCACAGTAAGTGCAACCTACTGGGTCCCCCGAGTGTTGTTGACGTTGCCTTGGATGTCGTTGCCAAGTTGGTGTTGTTGCAACTGATGCCACTGGCCCTCGCTATACTGTATCACGAATACGAAAACCGGGTGCTAGTGCTGAAGTCTGAGGTGCTGGTCCTCCTCCTATATTTTGGGCATAAGACCTCTTTTGGTCTCCTGTATTGACTCCTAATCTTTGTGCAGTCAGCTCGCATCTACTAGCTGCTATCAATACTTCCTCGAAGGTTTGGAAATCATGTCCCTCCACCAATCGTAAGATCTCGAGATGAAGTTCGTACTGGAACCTCCTTGTTCTTTTCGGCTCTGTGGCTAACATGGCTGGAGCAAATCTACTGAATCTGCAGTACTTCGCTGCTTATCCGTCTACGGTCTGGCATGTTTGCCTAAGATTAATGAACCATTGTTGTAGCTCATACCGTGCTACTACTCCAAAATACTGTCTTGAAACGGGCCCTAAAATCGTCCCAAGAGATAGGATGCCTCATGCCAACTTCTTATGTTGTCCACCAACGTGCAAGATCTTGGAGTTGCAATCTAACTTGATCAACTTGCTCGTTAGTTGGGATCTTTGTTGCTGCCAATGTCATCTCAATGTATTGAAGCCAGTCATCTGATGTGATAGCGTCCTCCGTGCCATCAAAATATCTGGATTTCAATTTGCAAAATCTGACAGATGCCCCATAATCTATCCTGGCACTTCTCTACAAGGCTGTCTGTAATCCCTGGTTTAGCAGGACATACTGCTCGTGATGCTGAAGCTGTTGTTGTTGCTGTGTAGCCATCAACCCTCTTATGATCTCTAGTAACACTTGTGCATCTAACGTCACAGGTATTGCTGGTATAATCGGGGGAACTGGTATCTCCGGTATATGCTACTCTTCTTATTCTCCCACGGGCTCTACTCCGATCTCATCACGGACATGTGCTGCCTTTCGTTGTGGATCAACAGAGTCTTGCCCTGTTGAAACTGCTGGTGCACCAACCACCAAGAGTGGAGAAGCCCTATAGAAAAGGACACAATAAACAAGACAAATCAAGAACAGGACGAGAAGGAATCGAGGAAACCAATCAGCAGGAAAGTTCATGATTGGTGTCGAGGAAGACGAATGCAGGGTTTCAAGAAGGAACAAGGTGGATTGAGACATCCTATGAACAAGACACCCCGCAAGTCTAAAAAAATTGAGACCTGCATGGGCCACCACTAAAACCTTGGCATGCCCCAGATCCAGAATACTGGAGAGCAGATGAATGACTCAGCCAATCACACATTGCGGAATACCGAAGCAACCCGCAATGTGTTATGGTTGTCTAGAGGCAAGCGGGTGCATACTACAATTAAGTCTCCTAGGGTCAAGAACTTCTATGTCTCAATCATTCAAACAAATAGCAATAATATAGAAGATTTTAGAATAAGCAGTAAGGCATCCCAAATGCCACATCATAATGTTCTTTAAAGAATTGGCGGTACAGAATGATGTGGCAGATATAAGATCAAAGTATACATGACAGTGAGTCAGCTGCAGTCTGAATATATACAGTCATGTAAGGAACAAATATCTAGATTTGACGGCTAACAAGTGTCGGTTGGCTAAACGCCCAAAAGAATATAATTTACAAAAGATGAATAGTGAATAAAGGAACCCACTCGTGTCCCTTAGTAGCCATTATTCTGGTGTGTGCCATCAGTGAGGGTGAGATAAGCTTGATCCTCAGGTGCTGGATCTAAACCTGGCATGCAAAACTAGTAGGGTTAGACCCCAAATAGCAAGTACCACAAGAAAGCACAAATGAAGAAACAAAAACCAGATCAAGCATATAGTGCAAGAGCCAATAATCATTGGCGCGTACCCCATCTTTAGGATAACATGCAACTCCTTCACCAACAAGGACATAAAATACCATGCCACCCAAAGGTACGTTCCATGATTATGGTCAAGCAAGGATTTTGTGTCGTAGCTCGGTCCATATTCCATTATAGCATAATGACCCAACTCCCCGACAAAACAAGGACAGAAGTTGAACACCACACTATGATAGTCCATGTCCCTAAGCTACTAACAGAGTTACAATCACAACCAAGTCAGGTTAGAACGGCCAAACAATGTCATGGCTTGTTATGTGGAGTCTGGGGTTATCCAAGATATAATAATAATAATAAGCATCCTCAGATCGTGCCATGTCGAGCAGGGCTAACCAAGCCAATATTATATAGGCAAAAAATTATAATTGTACCAGTTCCCCGTAGGGCCATCGCGCTAATTGTCGCACCAGTCCCCCGTAGGGCTACCTCGCTAATTGATCAGTAACAGTTCCAACCTTCCTATAGAAAAAATATTATCTCGGTTTTAAATATAAAAAATTTAATATTGCACTCCACTACATGTGGATAATATACAATATCCGTAGTGGCCAGCCTTACACGTCATTAAAATTATCATGGAGTGACCCATCACGCACGATCTCGGGATGTCGTTCCCTCCCCATGTTCTAATCATCTTTTAGGTTACCTAATTAACCCTACAGTGATATAGAATTTCCTGCTGTGGCCACATGAATATTTCTCTTAATGATGTCATACAGAGTACAGACACATTTGAAACGAATCCATTCAATATAAGGAGTCAAGTCTGGATTCACCTAAATGTAGATGCAACATTCAAACAAGCAATAACCTAGCCACGCTATGGTTCTGACCCATTATCATTTTCGTGCCAAGAATTCAGGAATATAATATTATGTACCGAGCAAAAATCATCATGTCATGTTCAGCGTACACGTTGGCCAATGCCCCATACTCAGTGTGCAATATAGCTGTTATAAACTGGCGAATAGGACAAGTGTATCAGCACGAATACAATAACCAAGTCAGGATACCAAACCTATTAGTTGGTCACCATAATCATGTTTTTATCAAGTCAGGAGTCATAATTAATCACTTTATTATATCAATGAATGAGGATGAGAGTACTGCGAGATCCCCTCGAGATCAAATCCACAACCCTTAAACCAAACAAGGACCAAGGATGCAGAACGTTACCCTAGTTGAACTACGCCTCTTATTCTATCCAACATATAATAAGGTGATCCCAAAATGCAATATAATTATCAAGTCTAGGTTCGAGTGTCACTCCTCGTGGTCAGGGTAATCACACACACCAATAAATAATAACAAATAAATAAATGCTACAGGAAACGGATAAAGGAGCTGCATGAACCCCTCGAAATCAGATCTACAATCCTTAAACCAAACAAGGGTCGGGATTGCAGATACTCACCCAAGTTGAACTACACTCCTTACCCTATCGAACACATAAGAATAAAGTTAGAAAGGAAACATCAAGCATAGTCAGGGCCATAACTACAAAACTCTCAATATAACAAGTCAATGTTGGGTGCCGTATATTATGGCCAAGAACTTCATGCAAATATCAATAAGGCAATAGTCCTTACCATCACTCAATAATATGTCCAAGGCAACAAGAAATCACAAACAGGCAAGTGGCGCACAATCGCCAGGGAAACAAGCATTGGTGTACTTTGATGCAGTGCACAGGCTAGGCAAAATAGGGTTAGCGCATAACAACCAACAAACATGCAGTGGCGCACTCTCACAAAAGTGCGCACTCTACAAGAGAAGAAAGGTAGGCACATAAAGCTAGGCAGACAGACTTGGCGCACTTCTCCAAAAGTGCACGGGCCACAGGGGTCTAGGCACTCAAGGCCAAACAAAATAATAGTGGTGCACAATGCCAACAAACAAATAACTCGGCGTACTCTCACAAAAGTGTACAAGCAAGAAATTCGGTAAATTTTGTTAAAGTATGCCAGCAACATGGAGTGGCGCATTCAGCAAAGTGCGCGAGCTAAAAGACGACAAGAACTAAAAGACAAAATACAAGTTCCAAGGCTGGCACGACAATCGATGGCACGACAATCGAGGACTCAAAAATTAAGGCACGCCAAAGTCAGAGCTTGCTTATCGAGGCTGAACCGAGCAAGAGTGTGCCAAGAGATAACAAGTGCGCCAGGTCATTAATCTATTAAAATTGTGCCAACCGTTAAGCGACTAAAAAGTACGCCACGGGTTATATAGGAGCAGCGCACTTTTGATAGTTAATGCACAATGTGTCAATTGTGCGCCAGTTTGTTAATTTGGTTAAAAGTGCGCCAATCAATAGGAAGTTGGTCCAAAGTGCTATGAAATGTAGATTGGCGCACTTTTGCTTGGTTCTTTCGTTAGTACATCAATTGTTCGCCAGAGGCTGAAGTCTTCCAAAAGTGCGCCAAGAAGGATTTTTCAAGAATTCATCTCCTTGACATACTTTTGCAAGGAATTGGCAGTACTCTTAAAGTACGCACGAGTATGAAATATGGGTCACATTCAACATACACCCATGGACTGTGGGTCACACTCAACATGTGCCCACAATACATATCCTCCTATGTACTTCTTGTCACTGCTCTTCTTCTCCAACCTACCCACCATTAATACACTCAAAGCTCAAGTTCGAGACTATGACAGTGCTCCAAATCATAAATGCCAGAAAGCAAAGCTACATAATATAGGATGCTTATCACTCTGATCCAAGTAGTTTTATAAAATACTAAGTTTTGGGAGATCATTCCCTCAAAATATCAAGAAGATACATAAATCAAGAAATCATATCTACAAGATCCTAGCCATGGAAATCTAAAACAACAAGCACTAAAGATCAAGAGGAACTCAGTCCCAACAATATTAGCTAATAAAATCAAAGAACTAATGGAGAAATAAATTCATGCATGATCTATGTTTCTTCATTCCAAGCAAGTTATACTTGCATGTGAAGAAAAGATGGAAAGAGAACAAGAACACAATAATGGAAGAGAGAGAGAGAGAGGTAAGACAATAATATATATAGTAAAGGTTGGATTGTGAACCGTTGGATCCCACATAACCGAGATCTAAGCCACACAATCACAATCCCAACCGAATCAACAAAACAAGTAAGTGCGCCGGTCTCTAGCCAAGCGTGCACAAGGGGAATGCGCTCAGTGCACGAGCTAAACAAAATATACAAAGTGCGCCAAGAAGCAAACGCCCTAGGAGTGCGCCAAAATAAGAAACTCAAGCAAAAGTGCACCAGGATGGCCAATCAAGAGAATAAAAATGCGTAAAAATATACGCAAGGGTCAAAGCTAAGGCAAAAAATACGTACAAAAAATGTACGCCAGGGAAGAGGTCTGACACGTGTCACTCAGCGGCCATCCGTCTGGTGCGCGCCATTGTTCAGGGGAAAGTAAGCTAGATCCTCAAGTGCTGGCTCTAAACCTGGCCATGCAAAACCAGTAGAGTTAGACCCCAAATAGAAAGTACCACAAAGGAAGCACGAATGAAGGAACAAAACCAGTGAGAAATAAACACATATATATATATGGTTCTGTCAAGTAGTTTCGATCCATAGCCTACCGTGATAGTCCATGTCCTTAAACTATTTAACAGAAGAGCACAATAAACACATATATCTAACCCT
This sequence comes from Iris macrosiphon, assembly GCA_036927795.1. Taxonomy (NCBI): domain Eukaryota; kingdom Viridiplantae; phylum Streptophyta; class Magnoliopsida; order Asparagales; family Iridaceae; genus Iris; species Iris macrosiphon. The sequence continues at coordinate 68,569,905 of JAYESA010000007.1, read as the reverse complement.
ACAACTAAACAAGGACAAGGGTTAGACTATCCCACCATGATAGTCCATGTCCTTAAACTATTTAACAGAAGATACAATACATAATCAAGCTCAGTCACATAATCGGCCAATCACTTGTACGGCTTATTAGGTGGAGTCTGGGTTATCCCAGAGATATATGCATATCATAGGAATCCTTAAATCGAGACATGTGCTAACAGGGCTAGCCGAGCCATGAATCGCCACATAGCACGTAGTATTTATGCACCGGCCCTTCGTAAGGCCATCGTGCTAAGATCGCATAGAACACATAGTACAATATAATAGTAGGATATTGCCATCCACTAATGAGGACTTAAACAATATCCATGGGGCCAGTCTGCACACCCGAGGTAATTGTTTGGGGGTGGCTAGTTAAGCACGATCACAGAATTTCATCCCTCCTAATGCTCTACATATTTTAGTTGCCTAGTTAACTCTACTGTTATTGAAATCTCATGGCGTTGTCACATGATATTTCCCTTATATGTCGTACCGTAGTACAGACACGCTAGATACGAATCAACTTTGTCACTTGGCAGTCCAATTTGGATTCACCCTAGCATAATGCAACAAGCAAACAAGTCCTAGCCACACTTAGAAATTGACTAAACCATTTTGTCCATGCTTGGAGGAATCGTATTATATCACATGTCGCGTAGCACGTAGGTACCCCTCAGTGTAAACATATAATATAATCACATAGGGACACTTAGCACGTAAGAACACATAACACGTAGTAAGTGTATTAGCACGGATACAAGTGGTCAAGTCACCAATCACAGTAAATCACATGAGTTCTATCACATTGCAACACATAAGTCAAGTCATGCACATAGGTGGTATAGTCACTTGGCACATGGTCGAACTATACACATTGTCGGGTTGGACGTATAGACGGGTCAGGCGCACAGGTGGGTCCAATACTCTCACAGTCATCAAGCTTACACATATAAATCAAAAGTCCAAAGGAACATTCAAACCAAATCAATTCAATAAAATATGTAGGGGCCGATGCGCGCATGAAGATCAAGGCCTCATGGTCGATTAGGGCGCATGGAATATGGGACGCATAAACAGGCAAAGTCCACTCATCGGGACAAGTGCTAAGTGACAGACAATAAATACAAGTCAGAGAAGTGACTGATGTGACTTGATGTAACAAGCCAAAAATGTCAAGAAGATAAGACAAAAGCATGAAAAGTTGTGCAGTCCCAAAAAGAAGGAACGCATGGCTCGTGACCGCATAGTCTCCTGGCTGCACATAGTCTCCTGGCTGCATGGGCGCATGGACAGAGCAGACATGCGTCCAACAAGATGGGTGCATGCTGTAGGAGTGCATGTTGCTGGGCCGCTTGGTTCTCCATCATCCTAGAACAACAAGTTCGGCCATGAAAAATCTTCAAGAACCCAAAAACGTGTTCCCTTTATAAAAACTTCATTACAATTCTAAATCAAGTGGACCAAAAGCCAAAACGCCTGAAATGGAATGCTTTATCACCTAAAAAACTGATTTTCTAAAATACCATTTTTAATAGATCAAAACCAAGAAAACTTATGGAACCCATAAAAACCCTACACTAAAAATGTAGATCTACTCGCATCCACCCATCAAAACCGAAAACTCAAATCATTACAAGTGTTTAGAATCATAATGTACACATATTAGACTAATAAAATATAAGAAAATAGCAAGGATTAAAATATAAGGGTTTCTCCATATCATGCAATGTGTACTTGCCTAAAATGAAAGGAAGAGAAATAAGAGAATAAGGAAAGAGAGAGAGAAAGAAGTTCGGTTATATAGTTAGGGTTTGAGGTTTAGACCATGGGTTCTCTCATAACTTGAACCAACCCACAAAATAAATCATGAACCACACTAAACCAAAGAATAGGTTTAGTCTCCATACAACTTAATAAACATACAAGCAAGAAATAATACGTCCCAAATACGTATATCGAGAACGGGGAGTGACATCGGCGTTAAAACGCTATCTAGGTTATCACAATATATATAACAACCTCACACAAATATCCAACTCCATAAGGAGAACAATGATATAACAATGGTAATACTCAATCACAAGATCTAATAGAAAGAAAGCACGATATGATATAAAGCAAGAGATGAAAATCCAAAGTTACAAAGCTAACAAGTCTATACAACACCAACATCAAGTCTATATCTAATATAACATCCCAAGTATATCAAGTAGCTGCCGAAAATAAATTCGGTACCAAAATACTAATAAAAAAATTAAGATAATTAGATACTTCGGCTAGACCTTCCGACAATCACTCCAAGCTACTCCTGAGCTACAGGGTCCAACCCAGCTGCTACACCCTCCTAGGGTCCGTAATATGCGGGATACCAGTCCTCCAAACAATCCCCTAAAAATGTTATCCAGTCAGAATGGAACGAGCACAACTCCAATAGCAGTTCCAATTAAATGATAAAGACTATAAAACAGTAATAGTAAATGTAATACATGATACGAAAACAATAAACTGATATCACGACATGGCACTAATGAAAAATAGGTAATCAAGAGCAATATGAATAATCACATATATGAAGTGGAATAGAGAAGAACTGTAACTACACTAGGTGTTTTTAAATACTAGTTTCAATATATGATCGGCTTGGGAACTTGCAAGATATCTAATAAGATCTGGCTAATCATACGCGAGGCCTATGATTAGCTCTCACAATGTCTACACTATCACAATGTCTAAGGATATGATCACATATCTAACTAGCACTTCTCCGCCCCGACTAGTACAATGGATCCAACTATGACAAGTCACAATATATGAATCACAATACAAAGTCTAATATCAGCACAATGATCAATGTCCAAATATGAAGCTAACATCTCATGACTAAGGATCTAGTATATACCAATCTGTGTACCATCGTGTCAGAAATTAAGTATAACATCACTAAGTACATGTATCATATTAATTATCAAGTAAAGAAAACTATCAGAGAATGTACTCGCATGTGGTCCTGAGCTGTAAACACAAATCGGTGTCTGAACTGGAGTCCAAGTGACCTAATATAAATTTTTATGCCCATAAGTGGTTTGGAACCATAAACAAGCTTAACTAGCCCTAATTTAAGTTTCTATGTCAATTCTAGGTCAAGCAGGTAAAACTAGGTCAGTACTTATTTTTTGGTTCCCGAATACCTATTTAGTTGGCCTATGTAGTTATATTAGCTAATACTAGATTTTCTTGGTCAATCCTTATAGGTATGGGTATATTATATATCATACACTACATATAGACTCATATATATAATAGTATCATAATACCTTAGTCAAATACCCAATACCTTAACCTATACTCGATATCTTACCCCTTACCTAAATCACTATCCAATAGCTTAGCCCAAGTTCTATTACCTTCACCAAACCCAATACCTTAGCATGTACCCTAGTATCTTGACCAAGTAGGATACCTACACTAGACACCATAATACGTAGCTATTTACCTAATATCCTAACTATATCTTGGTATCTTGACACATTACCTTAACCAAATTACCTCCAGGATACCCATGATACATTCCCAAATGCATGATACACGAACACAAATATATATAAATATATATATAACACTCTCATCATATCAACAATATAATCCCAAACTCACAGACACAACTATACACAAACCCATCAGTCACCTACACTTACTCTCACAAAGTGATACACTCTGAAACGGTTTAATATCCCCTCTCTCACCTGCTTGTTGCATTGAGTGCACAAGTGTTCTCCAACTTGCTGCTGCTGCTGAAATCTTGCTTTGCAGATGCTTGCAATTCAACTTGCAAATGCTTAGTTCAGTCCTATCTCCCTCTGGACACCCCAACACATAGGCATCACTCTATATTGTTCACTACTAATACAGACTACAATATCTACTGCAAGGAGTATTGTATATGTTATGATTTCTATAGTCCCCCGCCCAACCCCACGAGCGTACTCCTCCTGCTGAACACAACCACAGCAAGAACTAAGCTTCCCTTTGTGGCCTAACCAACTTAAGTAGGACAGAGCCAAACCCCCACACTTTTCTCTGACCTCACTACAAGAAAAATGGCTTTTCTTGACAATTTTTTTTCGTAAAAAAAGGTATACGGTTCTAGATCCGTAATCTAGGTCACAGTAAAAAAAAAATCCCTATTTATCTTGACGGTTTCTAGGTTTGACGGTTTTAAACCGTCAAGTAACAAGCATTTCTTGACGATTTTAACCCGTCAAGAATACTTAACCGAAAACCATCAAGGTCAATAAAATATTTTCTTGACTATGACCTAGATGACGGTTAATGGCCGCTAAGAAAACTCTTTTCTTGACTCTTTTCTTTTGATGTCACTATTATTCATGTTGTATCTTCTTTTTTTGTCTTGTTCCTTCAAGAAATTTTAGAAAATGTAATGTCCCACTCTGCGAAGAGGCATTACGTCAAAATTTGAGATGGATCAGATAAAGGGGATATAAGTTGTGCGGAAAATCAAGATGCTTGGTGTGATGGTGCAGCCTTGCTCTACTTGGCCGGAGGAAATATTTTATAGAACATGGTTCGAGGGTATGGTTATGCCAAGTTAGAAGACTGTGCATCGCGTCAGACCATTCTTCGAAAAATCGTAGGCGAATGTGGAATCGTGGCATGGAAACGATATTTGTATAAGTGAGTGGATCTGTCCCTTCTCCTCTACTCCTTCATGCCCTAATAAAAATGAATGAATGTTAGTGTTGCTTTCTTGTATTGTATTTCTAAATGTTGCTCTAGTCCACATAAAGATGGTGATGCCTTATGTTCAATGCTGCTGTAAACCAAGAAACATATGAATGATGACTGCTAATACTATTGACACAAGAATGAGGTAAATGTATGCCTTACGTGAGAAGTAATGCCTTACAAATCACTTTACATGCTTGTAACACTGAAATGGGAACATCGAACATCTGTCTAACAACAAGTGCATCAGTGCACAGTAGCTATCAAGGAAACGTTTCATATGCGAGTACAATTGTGGTTTAGTACCACCGGACCACGAGAAGGTCTGTAAATTGGGAATGTGGGTCACCAACCAGAATAAGAAATGAGGATGGCTATAAGAACAACATATGTGTATACTTTACTTACAATTCTTTACCATACAATTTGTGCTTAAGATTTCATTTGCATAGTCGTTGCATGGTCATGAACAACTTGTGCACAAGGTTTGGTAAATTTTCTCGAACGAGATGTACCGGGGCATCAGGATCGTTCGGCCTACGAGAAAACATAGTGCTTTGGTAGCACCGGGTATAAACGAGACATTCATTGGGGATCGCAACCTCATGAATGGCGCTTCGTATGCCCTTCTAAGTCATATATGGCATGTCCCTCGTGGTGCGAAAGCATATCACCAATGACCCTCATGTAGTTAGGCTGCATACTAACGAGAATAATTATGCATGCTTAAAATTATCTCTGTAAGAATGATTCGTATTAATTATGTTGTGGTTAATCCTTGTTTTGCAGGGATACGACGAGTGGACGGTTGGTAAGAATCGATGTTAAGCAATATGTACACATTTCATATATTATATGAGAAAATTTGAGATAGTGACCTTGTAGGGATGCAAGTTGACTTGTTAATACAAGAGCTAAACTATTGAAGGATAAACCAAAATTCATAATATTATATGAGGAAATTTGAGAAAGTGACCATGTAGGGATGTAAGTTGACTTGTTAAGCATTTCTTGATATTAAGCTTCACTCGTTCCAATTGTCAGACTTCGTAGAAGTTGGTGTCAGAATGTTCTTTTATCTATAACAAAAACAGAATACAATGAACCCAGAACACCATGGATGAAAATATGTGAATGTTTAACAAGTATCTAAGCAAATTTTTGCTCAGTGCTGGCTTTTAAAACGATAAAAAGATAATAGTACGGACAAGCCGAATGGACCTTGCATGGAAATCGTCGTATGTAGTGCAACAGCAACTGTGAAACAATGCCACGTATTGGCTTATGCCTTTGCGAGATAAACTGTTGAATGCAGATATACTATCAGTATAGCAATGTTGCTCATTCATACATTGAAAAAACTAATTGCATGCAGCACGTGGCAGCCAGGAAACAGACTATAAGATATACAATGAGACATACTTGCAAGATCATTGTCAGAAATTTTGATAAGCAAAGATCCTCTACTTCTGATGGCTTCAGTTTTACTTAAGTCAATAGTAGCATATCCACACTGCAAAAGAACCAAGGAAAATAGTTTCTTAGGGTTGACATGATCTTTAAATCTCCCAGTGCCGTTAAATATGTTAAAGAGAACAGTCTTCTAGGTTCAACATGATTCGCAATTATTTTTAAGGTTAACATGATCTAAAAGGTCGAGATCAAAATTCTCATAAACCACCACCAAAGCCTGATGTTAACCTAGCTCTGCTTGCTTAAGAAGCAAAAAGGGAGTGCTCATATGCAGTTTTGAGTCTTGACATATCATACTGCCCCAGCCTTGAAGCAACCCAACCCCAACACACACACAAAAAAAGAACAAGACAAAAAAAGAAGATACAACATGAATAATAGTGACATCAAAAGAAACAAAAAGAAGAAAATGTAATGTCCCGCTCTGCGAAGAGGCATTACGCCAAAATTTGAGATGGATCAGATAGAGGGGATATAAGTTGTGCGGAAAATCAAGATGCTTGGTGTGATGGTGCAGCCTTGCTCTACTTGGTCGGAGGAAATATTTTATAGAACATGATTCGAGGGTATGATTATGCCAAGTTAGAAGACTGTGCATCGCGTCAGATCATTCTTCGGAGAATCGTAGGCGAATGTGGGATCGTGGCATGGAAACGATATTTGTATAAGTTAGTGGATCTGTCCCTTCTCCTCTACTCCTTCATGCCCTAATAAAAATGAATGAATGTTAGTGTTGCTTTCTTGTATTGTATTTCTAAATGTTGCTCTAGTCCACATAAAGATAGTGATGCCTTATGTTCAATGCTGCTGTAAACCAAGAAACATATGAATGATAACTGCTAATACTATTGACACAAGAATGAGGTAAATGTATGCCTTACATGAGAAGTAATGCCTTACAAATCACTTTACATGCTTGTAACACTGAAATAGGAACATCGAATATCTGTCTAACAACAAGTGCATCAGTGCACAGTAACTATGAAAGAAAAGTTTCATATGCGAGTACAATTGTGGTTTGGTACCACCGGACCACGAGGTCTGTAAATTGGAACATGGGTCACCAACCAGAATAAGAAATGAGGATGGCTATAAGAACAACATATGTGTATACTTTACTTACAATTCTTTACCATACAATTTGTTCTTAAGATTTTATTTGCATAGTCGTTGCATGGTCATGGACAACTTGTGCACAAGATTTGATAAGTTTTCTCGAATGGGATGCACCGGGGCATCAGGATCGTTCGTCCTACGAGAAAACATAGTGCTTTGGTAGCACCGGGTATAAACGAGACATTCATTGGGGATCGCAACCTCATGAATGGCGCTTCGTATGCCCTTCTAAGTCATATATGGCATGTCCCTCGTGGTGCGAAAGCATATCACCAATGACCCTCATATAGTTAGGCTGCATACTAACGAGAATAATTATGCATGCTTAAAATTATCTCTGTAAGAATGATTCGTATTAATTATGTTGTGGTTAATCCTTGTTTTGCAGGGATACGACGAGTGGACGGTTGGTAAGAATCGTTGTTAAGTGATATGTACACATTTCATATATTTTCAATGTATACTGTTGTTTCCAAAATATGTTTCATTATGCTGCTGAATACTCTGATCTTTGAAATGAACCTAGTGCCTAATAAAAAGATCACTAAATTAATTTACATGTTTCTCACATGATTACTTAGTATTGGTTTAGGCGAGTGGACTAGTTTCTGCTCACCAGTACGCGATATGTACTGACCCACGTTTGTGGACATCCCCGGGTACTCAGCTTTGGGGAGTGACTGGAACTGTTCCGTGGCATAGAAGCATTGTTGGGGTGCACAGAAGCTCTTCTTCCAAAGGATGTCTTTTGTTATAAAGGACATGATGTATGGAACATTGTAATTCAGTTGTACCAGTGAGATTGTAAGTCAAGACATCAAATATAAATGTAAGCCAATTGGCCAAGTATCAGTTGTATTTGAGAGCTTTGTAAATCTTTTGTAAGCCATGTACTCAATTATCATTATCAATAAAGAGAAGCTTTTCATTATATTCATTGTGATAAGGGTCAACTTCAAGGTTAATCTAGAACTATCGCGTATTGGTCTTTTATTTCATCTAAAGGTGGTTAACCAAAAGGAATTCTGGTTAAAAGGATTTTTTACCAAAATACCTTATCCATGGAATAATATTATACAGAAAAGGTATGATGAAATACGTAATAATACTCACACAACTGGTATGTTAAAAAGAGCTTGTATGGAAGCTATGGAAAGAATTTGTGAACAAGCCAAAGCACAAAAACAGATGAATAAAACAATTAAGAATTCTAAGTTGGGATATAATTGTTGTCCGAAATATGACGATGATATCAACACCCAGTTTGGTTGTCCGCCAGAATATGGCAGGACGATTAAAAAGAAATATAAAGCTTTCCAGAAGAAAGGAAAAACTAAATATAGAATCACAAGAAGAAAATGGAAGCCTAATTTTAGGCGAAAGATTAAATCTGATAAAGATGAAGCCGGCAAGGATATAGTAAAAAAGAAGAAATTCATTAAAAAGAAAAAATTTAGAAAAGGTTGTAAATGCTTTAAATGTAATAAGGAAGGACATTTCGCTAATGAATGCCCTACTAGCATTCAAGCAGTTATTATAAGAGATCTTGATGAATACGGTATTCATCTTGGAACCATTGATGAAATTAGCAGTGACACTTCTGCCTCATCTATATACGAAGTCAAAACTGACTATTCGGATAGTTCTGATTCGAATGATCTTGAGAATAGTCTGAATTATCTCAAAATCAATATGATTACTATAAATAAAATCCAAAATCAAGTAAGGGTCACCTTATTAGATGTCCAAGCTATCCTTCCAAAGAAAGGAGGAATATCTGCTGGATATACTTTATATGTTAATAAGAATGTAAGACTTAGAAGATATCATATTATGGAAATTTTTCTTGATATTAGAATCTTTATACCAATGGGATATTACGGAATTATCCATAATATACCTCTACATGCCAGTAAGAATATCTTCATTACCTATGGTTTTATTGAACCTGTCTCTAAAGCCAATATTTCTATAATAATGAAAAATACTTCTTATGAAGATAGAGACTACATGTTTGAACATGGAGATCCTATTGGATTACTAGTAATACATAAATATGAAGATCTTCCAATGATTAGAGAAGAATCACCTGCTGAGACATCAGCAGAGCCCATAGTAACCAATCTCCAAGAGGGATCAAGAGAAAGTTACTATGAATTCAGAATCTATATGAATAAATTTTCATTAGAAGAAACTTCTAATTCAAGTTTCCCTGATAGTGAGGGAGAACATTTAGAAATATCGGATGAAGATTTAGAAAACCTAAAAGAACTAATTCCTCATTATGATAAAAGAGAGGTTTATAAGCCTGTCTCTCTCCAATCTAGATTTTTAAATAAATACACATATATTCGAAAGAATACAAGGAAATATAGAATTAAAAGGAGATGAAGACTTTTCTTCAATACAGCTTCTTGACAAAGCCAAAATGGAACGATTACGAAGAAAATATCCTAAAATGAAATATCTTCATATAGGATTAATTCAACTTAAGATTACGGGTCTATTTAGATCTGGGATTCATACTCCCATCCTTTTAGTCTGTATGGACGAAAGAATTATAAATAATCCTTTAAACAGCATCATAGGAGGTGCTAAATCCAACCTGGTGAATAGACTATTTGGTATAAATATCCATCCAGATTTTTCGATAAGTCTCGATGATCAGAATATTGAAAAAACAATTACTTTATCAATAAATTTACAAGGAATTGAATTATTGCCTGGATCAAAAGTTATTGCAATACAATGGGAGCATATGATGGCTCTCAATGTTACTCCTACCTTTAAATCCATTATACCCAAAGAATTTGTTAGACTATTCGAAGTTGGAATGGGTAAAACTATCCAACCAAGATTAGTAAAACTCGAACATTTAAAATTAGATAATGAAATGCAATTATTTGTCAAATCTCTAAAATCCAAAATTGAGGTTCCTACTGAATATTTCATTGCCTCAGGAAATACTATATCAACTTATGTTCATGGAAAACATCCTAAAGACAATTCTGGTTCAAACCATGAAATTGGATCAAGCTCTAGATTTTCTAGAGTAAACTCAGAATTTGATTCAAACCCAAGGTTGACCAGAGCAAGGTCTATTGATAATTTTGTTAATATAGAACTATTACCTGAAAATATCTCTGATATACAACAAAGAATGAGTGTTAGTAATCCTCTTGAAGGAAGAACACATCAAATTCTCGAAAAGGAAAGACAAGAGAAGAACCGAAGGGATATGATCCTAAAAGTTCCAATTTCTCAAATCCGTAACAAATGAGTAAACCTGCTAATAAAGGGAAAAAGAGTGTTAGCTTCGATCCTAACACTAGCAATAAAAGTAAAAATAGATATCCCGATTGGTATATTGATCACATGAGATACGATGAAGATAATATTGCGGACGCTCATCATATGGTTCACCTAATCAAAAAATTCAAAGGAATTATAAAAGATACTCATTTGAGTAATTATCGAACAATAGTTATGCGTCATTTGGATAGAACTCTTCAGGTTCTAAATAAACATATTACTCGCTATCGTAGCAAACATCCTGACATTAATACCTTTACTACCAATCCTTGGATCCATGATATACTCAATATAGAAAATATACTAAACCAAGAGATTGCTAGTACCTCTTTGGATCATATAGATTTAGCTCTAGAAGCAACAGATCATCCAATTGATTTCAATTGTTGGGAAAACTTTCTAGAAAATGAAAACAATATTGGGCAGAATGATCAAGTTAATATTAATATGGTCCGCTCTATTGACTTACAATCCAAGGCTCAACTACACACATATGTTCCATTAACCATCTGTATTCAGGGGTATAATGAATTTACCATTCATGCCCTTTTTGATACTGGAGCCGAAGTTAGCCTACTTCAAGAATGTTTCATTCCAGAAAATCTCAGACTCCAGCTCGATAAAAAAGGAAAACTTAATGATTTCATGGGACGACAGGTCCAAGTAAATCATAAAGTAAAAAATTTACATGTTTACTTTCCGGATATACATGGAACAACAAAATCTTATAACTTTGATTTTGTTCTTCTACCTAAAGACTTTGACATGGATTGTATTATTGGAATGGATAATCTACGTCATTATTCACCCTTTAATACACATTATATAACATTTGATAATATCTCTATTCCTAGAATTCCTTTTATTATACCCCTTGCTGCTACTTTTCAACTACCAGCTCAGCGTGGTGATATTGATACTTTACCACCTGTTACTATGATTGACAAAATTTCTACGCAGGACAAAATTTGTACCTATAATATTCCTGTTAATAATAATTTTAGCAAAACAATTCATGGAATGCTTGAACCCCTTTACACGGACAACCCGTTAAAATGGTTCGACAAAGCTCCTCGTTTTTGTAAAATTGAACTCTTGGATCTTTATAAAGATTCAAAAATCAGGGTTAACAGTATCATGGTTACCCCCACTGACAAACAAGAATTTGCTAAACAGATTGACGAATTACTCAAACTAAAGCTTATACAAAAAAGTTTTAGTCCCCATTCTTCTCCTGCTTTCTTGGTCAGAAATCATGCTGAGATTAAAAGGGGAAAACCACGAATGGTTATTAATTATAGAAAACTAAATAGTTACACCAAGTTTGATGGTTTCTTTTTTCCATCTGCTGAAAACCTAATCAAACAGATCCAGGGTGCCAAATTTTATAGTAAGTTCGATGCCAAGTCAGGTTTTTGGCAACTTAAACTCCAAGACAAAAACTCCATGGAACTAACTGCTTTCAGTTGTCCTCAGGGACATTTCGAATGGTTAGTCATGCCATTTGGTTTAAAAAATGCTCCACAGATTTTCCAAAAATGGATGAACTCTATATTTGGACATCTTGATTATGTGGTTGTTTATATTGATGATATATTAGTCTTTTCTAAATCTGAGGAAGACCATAAGCAACATCTTCTTAATGTTGTTCAATTATTACTAAATCATGGTATTGCCCTTAGTCCCAAGAAAATTGAACTCTTCAAAACAGAGATTGATTTCCTTGGCAAATTTATTAAAAATGGACAAATTGAGCTTCAGCAGCACATATATACAAAGATAAGAAACTTTCCTGACACTTTTAAAACTTTAAAAGAATTACAGAGTTTTCTCGGTCTTCTCAATTATGGTAGAAAATTTATTCCTCATCTTTCTGCCAAAATTGACAAATTACAAGAACGTTTGACAAAAGAACAAGCTAACTATAAATTGGTTACAGGAGAACAGCCCCGTAAATGGGACACTAGTAGAATCCCTATTTCCCTCCTTCCTGAGGAACAAAGGGAGATCGCTATAATCAAAGAAATGATCAAAGATCAAAAGATTCTTTATTTTTCATTGGAAAGTGAGAAAATTATTTTACAAACCGATGCTTCCGATAATTTCTGGGCAGGTGTTCTCATTACTAAAAATAAAGAGATAGTGGCTTACACCTCTGAAAATTTTTCCAAAACACAGTTTAAATATGCCACATATGATAAAGAATTATTAGCTGTAAAGCTTGCTATCAAAAGTTTGAAAATCTATCTTCTTTATAGAAATTTCTTTATTCAAACAGATAACAAATCTGTTTCTCAATTTTTAAGAAACGAACAATCAATAATCCTGAAGAAAATCTTCGTAGGATTAGGATTGCTATGTATTTAGAAATTTTCAATTATGAAGTAGAATATATTCCTGGTTATACTAATTATCTTGCTGATACTCTTACCAGGTTATGAACAATGGATGAAGACGAATTAGCTCGTTTCAGGAAACTTCTTGAAACAATGAAAAGAGAAGGCGAATTTGAAATGGTCAGCTCCAAAAAGAACAAGGGAGTGGCCAGTACTAGTATTGCTGGGGCGAATAGCCAGAAACCAGCTGATGCTGCTGCAGCATCTAGGGTGAATAACCCGAAACATTTGGTGAATAACCAATCTGGGGTGAATAACCCACAAAAAATGGTGAATAACATCCAAGGGTGAATAACCCGCAAAATCAAATGGTGAATAACCAACGAACGGTTATGACTCAAGCTTTTCCAATGCAAAGACAGTTTGCCAATGTATTGGTTAAAGATTGGTATAACAGAAATTTGAGAACCGATGCATGGGAAATTTTTAACAACTGTTATCGTGCTCTCCAATCTGCAGATATAAAAACTACTAGTTATTGGCTCTCCCAGGTGGAAAAACTCTCTCACCGAAGAACAGAAGAAGGGGATTGCCGAAGAAAAAATACAGAAGGTTACTAGCGCCCTGGAAAACCTGATTGGGTTCTCTTCCACCTCTAAATCCAGAGCCCTAGCTATTAAAGAAGATTCTATCCTAAAGGATACTAGGTCTGGAGAATTAAAACTCATTCTCCAAACACTTGAGACCAACGACATGGTCAACATTCGGATGCAGGAATTAGTAGAATTACTTAATCTACTAAAAATCCAAAATGATCACGTCCAGGAATTAGAAGCCGAACTCATGGTTCAACAAATGTTGACGATGTTTCAACAAAACGTTATCAATGAAGAACGACTTATCAAGTTCTTTAAAGAACTTGAAGATACTGATATACTCCAGCTTTTAAATAATGAAGACATGATCAGGAATCCTATGGGAAGGCTCTGTATCATTGCCTGTTTCCAGGAAATTCCAAAATATAAACCCCATATTAAGAAAGGATTAGTTCATGAAGTTTATATTAACATCAAGAATCCGGAGGAATATGAGGGTGTAATTCCGGATATTTGTGTCAATGCTGTTAACCTCCATTCTACTAAATTTCAAACAATTTTTAGGTTTCGAATTTGGTCGATTTGGGAAGAAAGACAGCACATCAAGCTCTTTCCCTCTGTTCAGATCTGGGAGTTATTTAAAGTGACTGAAGATCCAAGTCTATCGTATGTTAAATTCCAAAAACAGAGTTTTTCTGAAGATCGAGACCGGAAGCTTGCAGCTGAAGAATTCTTCTCTCGGATCACTATTACTTCTACTGACAGAATGGGCTCTGCCTCAGCTTCTCAGAACATTTTGCTTATCGACTTCATATCTCGTAACCAAGATTATAACGATAAGTATGAACTGGTTAATAACTTCTCCGAAAACCTCAATCTCGGAGGAATTGCTTTGCAAGTATACGAAGACAGACTTGCAGAAAAAGATCTACCAACGGAGCCCAACGATCCGGAAGATGACATTGAAGGGTTGGAGGGCAGTATGAGAAGCTTGTAGAAGCGCAGTGGACCCATACCTATTCCTATGATTAAGATTAGTTCCAGACTCCTGTGTCGTTTTCTTTCCTCTAAGAAACGATGGAAAAAACGATGGAAGAGAAAAGTAAAAAAACTGAAAAGACAACACTACCAAAAGATAAGGAATCTTCAAGCGGTAGTGGACGACCAAAAAGAAAGAATTGAAGATAGGGATAAGCAGGTGGACAATTTTTTTGGGTGGATTGATGAGCTGGGAGAAAAGATTGAAAGACTACAGCAACTGTTGAACATGGCGGATACTTTTTGAAAAAGCTACACCAACCGCACTACCACCAACCACACTATGGGGAAATGATCCGGTAAACTAACCGAAAACCAAGGGTTAGAAGGTCACATTAGACCTATAAATAAGGGAGGAATGCCCATTGTTTGGGGCATCGAATTCTGTATCTTATTTTCTTCTAATCTCTCTTGTAATCACTAAAGTCTCTTCCCTCTAGTTTTTTTTCTCTTTGTACTTTTCTGGTATCAGAGCATGACCCTCATATAGTTAACTTACAATCCAAGGCTCAACTACACATATATGTTCCATTAACCATCTGTATTCAAGGGTATAATGAATTTACCATTCATGCCCTTTTTGATACTGGAGCCGAAGTTAGCCTACTTCAAGAATGTTTCATTCCTGAAAATCTTAGACTCCAGCTCGATAAAAAAGAAAACTTTAATGATTTCATGGGACGACAGGTCCAAGTAAATCATAAAGTAAAAAATTTACATGTTTACTTTCCGGATATACATGGAACAACAAAATCTTATAACTTTGATTTTGTTCTTCTACCTAAAGACTTTGACATGGATTGTATTATTGGAATGGATAATCTACGTCATTATTCACCCTTTAATACACATTATATAACATTTGATAATATCTCTATTCCTAGAATTCCTTTTATTATACCCCATGCTGCTACTTTTCAACTACCAGCTCAGCGTGGTGATATTGAATAGTCTGAATCATCTCAAAATCAATATGATTACTATAAATAAAACCCAAAATCAAATAAGGGTCACCTTATTAGATGTCCAAGCTATCCTTCCAAAGAAAGGAGGATTTATCTGCTTAATTCCGCTGCGATATCGTTGTTTCTGAGATATACCATGTTTTGTCTATCTTCTTGCCTTATACAAGTACAATCTAGGCTTGTACGGCATCATGCCCGTGACTACTTTCGGTTCTTCGGAATCAGGACGTGACAAATTGGTATCTAAGCACAATTATGCGTCCTTGGACTCGGCAAGTTCTAAATCAAAGTTGCTTCCACGATTACTCAAAGATGTATCCGTGGATACTCAAAGTTGTGTCTGTGACTATTCAAAGTCTCTTCCGCAATTAGTTACAGTCGCCTCAGTGTGTATCCAAAGTTGTCTCTGTGAGTACTCAAAGTTGCTTCTGCAATTATATAAATTGCATCTGTGATCGTTCTGTGTTGCTTCCGCTATTGTTAGAAAGTGCTTCCGCAATCGAGAATATTTGACCGCTTGGCTACACTCACTGGATGTTTCATACAATAAGCCTAAATATTATGATTAGCCTAAGTTGTGATTCTTGATTTGTAAATGATACCAAGAATCCAACAATGATTCGATGCCATAGAAAAATAACTTGGGATTAATAATTTGCATGTGGGAATGAAGAAAAATTAATATGTATGTTGTAATCAATGTGAATTATGCATGAGTAAATTTTAATAAAGGAAATCAACAGGAATGCTAAATCGATTCATGTGTAATGGCGAGATTGTGTGCTATAACTGAGTATGGGAATCATGTTTGTGACTGGCAATGCTACCATGTAAAGGTAGTACGAAATGAATATTGGATCATTGTAAGGATAATTTGATTGTCATGAACGATTGTCTTTGAGTGGTATATGCCTCTACCCTCTTAGTGATGCTTGTGCAGTGAACCTTCCATAGTGATAGTATTGAGCCTACCAGTAAGATGGGGTAATGCCGAGACTTTGTCGGAATCGATGCCTTGTTGCGTTATGATGCGAGTGTCCCTTGGGTATTTTGGGTTGTGTATCAACAGCGGACCCTTGATAGTTGGATTTGAGTTGTCAACATTAGACCTTTGATAGCTTGATGTTTCATTGGGTAGTAAGGAAGTGAAAGGTAAGAGATAGATGTCTTAGCTAGGAAGAACAAGTTGGATCATATATTTAGACGGTGACTTAAATCGGCTGGGTGAAATCAAATCTAACAAATGATTGAATATTACTATCGACAAACAAGTTGGATCATATATCGAAGGAGATTGGATGGAATCGATTGGGAATCACAGGCGGAATATAATCTTTAGTTGCCTAAGTTGGAAGCTCTTAAAAATAATTTACAGTTTGACCATGTTGGAAATTGCTTCATTTTTACCTTAGGTGTGTAGCACTTACTACAGGCCTAACTTAAAAGGGTAGCAATTGTGAAGTGGGAATACTTGAACTTATCGATTGGTAGGTAATATTTAGTCGGCATACGAACTCGACGGATTGTAAAGGAACAAATCGATGACCCTTATTGCATGACCCTCATATAGTTAGGCTGCATACTAACGAGAATAATTATGCATGCTTAAAATTATCTCTGTAAGAATGATTAGCCATGCTAGGGCATCCCCCTTCCAATAACTAGTAGCCATATTGAGAAATTGTTTAGTATTTAAAGGTTGATGGGTGAAATAGATAGTTCCACACATTTGTTGTCCCCAATTATCAACATATCTTTTAATCTCTCTATGAGAAATATTGTCGATGTTAAGGATGAGTCCATCATTATTGTCATTTTGTCTATTTTTATAGTAACTCTTTTGGGTTCTATAATTAACCCAATCATCTCTTGTCAAAGGATTGAAATTAGATAGAGGCATATTAGGAGTAATATTTGGTTCAGTACTTGACTCTCTGTGAGCAAGACTGATCTCAGGATTTATTTGAGGAGTTTCTACCTCAGCTGGAGGCATAGGCTCTTCTCTTCCAGTGAAAGTAGGGTAGAAACCAGGAGGTCCTGGTAATATTAACTGTGTTTGATTGCTACTTTCACCTTCTTCATTATTTAAAATATTAAGACTATCTCATCATCTGAATGGTCGCTATATTTCCATTTATAAAAATCAATGGATACAGTTAGTTGACAGAAACCTTAGTCGTTTAGGTAACAGTTGATTGGCAGATATAATTAATCAAATTATTAATGTGGGATAATCTCTAGCTTGGTGGTTTGACCAATATATCGAGTACGTAAATAATTATCGAATGTGGCTTAGTGGACGAAATTTTATTAAGGCCTTGATGATACGATGCAATAAAGTTGTGATGCAAATTGAGTTGGCGGTTACTATAGTTGGATTTGATTGTCTCGACTGGAATGGAAAATCAATAGTGGGTTCGGTTGGACGGATTATCTTGGAATGGTTTCTTCTGGAATCAAGTTGGAATGAGAAATAAATCCTAATAAAAGATAGAAATATCACTTGATAATTTGGAGGAAAATTTCATACGTTTGGAAAAGAAACTTGATATGTGATGTGGCTAATGCGACTATTGCACTGAACGAATTGTGATCATTAATAAGGAATTTTGTGGCATGGATCGCGATATGAGTAAAGGAAACTCTGGATTCATTAGAATTTTGATGACGCTAGTGTTGGAAAAAAAATTGCTAGAAGTTTGAATGAAAAAATTGGAATATTGAGAAAACGGTCGGAATGATTATAAATACACTTGGGTCATATAATAAAAAAAGACCGGTGAAATTCTTAATGTAATTAATCAAAGTTGGATGAATCGAAACAAAGTGACGACAGATCAAATTAATCATAAGGGATGGTAATGACGAAATTGGCATTGGAAGAATGAATATTGCAGTACGAAGTGATGGAAATTATGTTATGGTCAGTTTGTTTGGAATGATTAAATTATCGTGCTTGGGTTAGTGGCCTAACCTCCTGAGAATTTTTATAGTTGGCGGATTGAAAGATAGCGATTGTGTCAAATAGTTATATGAAGGAACACTATAAACAAGATAAAAGAATTGTGCATATGTTAAGACCGGAAGGATGATGGTGAATATTGAGAAGTGCTTAGACCGAAATTTGATTGCAATGTTTTGGAAGGATATCAATAGGATTGACCGAGTCAGTGTTGCAAGAACTTGGAGTTATGAAAAATCGATATTAGGAAATATCTTGACCGAAATCACTAAGTGATCAATAACGAGGAACGAAGGTACATCTGTAGCCGTTTGATTTCTCCAACCATTAGCATTGGTTGAGTGCACTATATTTCGGAGATGCCTGAAATGTATGTACGATCCAGACGAAGTGGTAAACAGAATTCAAATGGAGCTGTAGGAGAATATTGGTGAACTGTGGAACAGAAACAAATTATTTGGAAAGAAACGAGATGGTGGAATTGAACGCATAAGTATACAAAATTCATGAATAAATGATATTGTCAAGGGATTGGAATGGGATGTTGAACGATAGCTGGACATGGAACATCTTCATTGGGTGACTTAAGTGACACGGTGAATTGAGTTATTTCTTTAAGTTTCGAGGACGAAACTTTTTCTGAGTGGTATATTATGTAATGCCCCGCTCCGCGAAGAGGCATTACACCGAAATTTGAGATGGATCAGACAGAGGGGACATAAGTTGCGCGGGAAATCAAGATGCTTGGTGTGATGGTGCAGCCTTGCTCTACTTGGCCGGAGGAAATATTTTATAGAGCATGGTTCGAGGGTATGGTTATGCCAAGTTAGAAGACTGTGCATCGCGTCAGATCATTCTTCGGAGAATCGTAGGCGAATATGGAATCGTGGCATGAAAATGATATTTGTATAAGTAAGTGGATCTGTCTCTTCTCATCTGCTCCTTCATGCCCTAATAAAATGAATGAATGTTAGTGTTGCTTTCTTGTATTGCATTTCTAAATGTTGCTCTAGTCCACATAAAAATAGTGATACCTTACGTTCAATGTTGCTGTAAACCAAGAAACATATGAATGATGACTACTAATACTATTGACACAAGAATGCAGTAAATATGCCTTACATGAGAAGTAATGCCTTACAAATCACTTTACATGCTTGTAACACTGAAATGGGAACATCAAATATCTCTCTAATAGCAAGTGCATCAGTGCACAGTAACTATGAAGGAAACGCTTCATATGCAAGTACAATTGTGGTTTGGTACCACCGGACCACGAGAAGGTCTGTAAATTGGGACCTGCAGGTCACCAACCGGAATAAGAAATGAGGATGTCTATAAGAACAACATGTGTATGCTTACAATTCTTTACCATGCAATTTGTGCTTAAGATTTTATTTGCATAATTGTTGCATGGTCATGGACAACTTGTGCACAATGTTTGGTAAGTTTTCTCGAACGGGATGAACCGGGACATCAGGATCATTCGGCCTAGGAGAAAACATAATGCTTTGGTAGCACTGGGTATAAACAAGACATTCATTGGGGATATCAACCTCATGAATGGCGCTTCGTACGTCATTCGAAGTCCTATATGGCATGTCCCTCGTGGTGCGAAAGCATATCACCAATGACCCTCATGTAATTAGGATGCATACTAACGAGAATAATTATGCAGGCTTAACATCATCTATGTAAGAATGATTCGTATTAATTATGTTGTGGTTAATCCTTGTTTTGCAGGGATACGACGAGTGGATTGTTGATAAGAATCGTTGTTAAGCGATATGTACATATTTTATATATATTCAATGTATAATGATGTTTCCAAAATATGTTTCATTATGCTGCTGAATACTCTGATCATTGAAATAAACCTAGTCCATAATAGAAAGATCACTAAATTAATGTGCATACTTCTCACATAATTACTTAGTGTTGGTTTAGGCGAGTGGGCTAGTTTTTGCTCACCAGTATGCGATATGTACTAACCCACGTTTGTGGGCATCCCCAGGTACTCAGCTTTGGGGAGTGGCTGAAACTATTCCGAGACATCGAAGCATTGTTGGGGCGCGCAGAAGCTCTTCTTCCAAATGATGTGTCTTCTGTTATAAAGGACATGATGTATGGAACATCGTAATTCAGTTGTACCAATGAGATTATAAGCCAAGAAGGTAAATATGAATGTAAGCCAATTGGATAAGTATCAGTTGTATTTAAGAACTTTGTAAATCTTTTGTAAGACATGGACTCAATTATCATTATCAATAAAGAGAAGCTTTTTATTATATTCATTGTGACTTCAATTTGTCAGCTTAATTTCGTTGCGATGTCGTTGTTTCTGAGATATACCATACCTTGTCTATCTTCTTGCCTTGTACAAGTGCAATCTAGGCTTGTACAGTATCACGTCCGTGGCTACTTTCGGTTCTTCGGAATCGGGACGTGACAGATAACACATGAACAATAGTGACATCAAAAATTAACATTTTCGTATTGGGTTTTCTGTAATCTGTACCGTTGCTAATTCGTCGCATTGGGTTTTCTTTCGGTTTAATTGAATTATATTTCTATAGTATAATAAATATTCCTCAAGGATCAAAATGGAAGCAATAGCATGATAATTCTAAACCTATCTAGAAAAATTAGTATCATCTTGGGTGATTAAGCAAGATGGAGACTAATGGTAAAAGATTAGTCTTACAAATAAAGGCTAGCTGTTTAGATTAATAGCTTGAGGAGAATTTATCAAAATAACTTTGGCTTCTTTTTAAATGATATCGAAAATCGAACATTTTTTCAACTAGTCACACCCTTATGAACTCCATTTTTGGGAGGGGGAGGGGGAGGGGGGAAGGGGGGTAAGAAGAAGGATATTTGATACCCTTATAGTATGTCATGTGATATTTTCATCGTAGAAAACCACAAATGAATTAGTGTTTTTGTGGATATCTAATGCTTTTTCATATATAATATTATTTGTACTTGTAACACAAATTTTTAATAGAGTACATCAATGTACTCTATCTTATATATATGTTGTCAATAGAACACGTCAATATATCTAATAGACCATTCTTTTTTAGTTTTTGACATCACTATGAACAATATTGTGTCTTTTCTTCTTGTTTGTAGGATGTATGTTCCCTTAAGCTGTTATTAATGGAAGATGACAGGGACATATTTCTACAGTTTACATCTAACAAGAAGAGGTAGATAATTCTTTCTTGTAATTTTTCAACACAGACTCCTCATTAACAAGGGTATGAAGTACTTACCAAGTCCCACTTGGAAGCATGTTATCTCCATTTACCTTGTTGTCAAATGCCATTTGTAATAATGAGCTTGTACTCGATCTCGCTTTGTCGCATCTTGATTGCTTTGGTTTTACAATAAATATTCCCCAAGGATTAAAATGGAAGCAATCTTGTGATAATTCTAAACCTATCTAGAAAAAATAATATCAAGTGCATACCCTAGGGAAACCTAACTCATAATGTCCAAACCCAGATAAAGCTACCAAAGGAACTGCTGAGTGTGGACTCAAGAATCTGGTGTTTAGAAGAACAATCATAGAAGAAAATAGAAAGATAAGATCAAACTAATATGAAATCAGTAGTCTCTGATATTGAGGCATAAAGAATAAAAGTAAGATAATTAAGCACTAACCTTGTCACATTGTGCATGGACCGCACTATACCCCTCCAAGGCCTATAGATTCAACAGAATAAGCCATGTCAGCAACAAATGTTACTGGAAAGGGGTATGGAAAATTCCATTCCATATGAGAGTTGCCCAAAGTTTCTGTTTGATCATTAGGATGAAATGGGGACTACAGAATGGTACTTAATCGCTCCTGAACGGCATGAAGGTAGTGGGCTTAGGTGGTACCTGTGTGTGCAGCAGCAGCAGCATATTAAAGAAGAAGAAGAAACTAAAGATGATTTGTATGGAGCACCACTTTCCAATAAATCATGCCAATTGCTCCATAGGCTTATGTAGTACCAAAATTATTGCTTGCTTTCTTTAATATCACCAGGACTAGAGAATGGTACTTAATCGTTCCTGAATAGTATGAAGGTATTGAGCTTAGGTGGTACCTGTGTGTGCAGCAGCAGCAGCAGATCGAAGAAGAAGAAAGCAAAGATGATTTTGTGTAGAGCACCACTTTCCATCCCTTTGGTGTCAGGTACCCTGCAATTAATTTGTAGAACGCAGACAGAGGGACAAATTAAACAATCAGATTGTTGTTGTTGTTGTTAAAAAAAAAAGGAGAAGCTATGCACCTATGACCTAATCTTGATACTCCACATCTTCCATTGCTTCTCTGAAGGTGAAGGACAGAATGGAAGCAACCCTCATGGTCCTGAATCACCCTACAAATGAAAGGGCATCCACTTTGTATTAGTAATGCTGCCAAATACATTTTTCGGAAATACATTCTCTAAAAGCAAAAAAAAAAATGGTTTTATTTGAATCCCCAATAGCTGATTGGATTGTATATGTGATACAATCAAATATACTTCAAGAGACTAAGCTATTCATCCTACTTTGATTTCTTGACCTGTAATTTTCATTAGTTCCAAAAAGATAAAAAGAAAGGGAAGAGTTCTGTTTGAATCCCCAACAGCTGATTGGATTGGATATATGATACAATCAAATATACTTCAAGAGGCTAAGCTATTCATCCTACTTTGAAAAGTTCAAACAAAATTTTAAGCAAATAGAAAGCCAATAATTCTTTATTGAAACGGCCTATACACTAACTTTTAGTCCTCAAGATTGAACACACGTAGGCATCTTTGTAAAGACCTTACTGTATGTATAAAGTTCAGCATATAATATACTCTTTATGTTTACACTTTAAAACAAGCAAAATACCAAGCTTTGAATAAATATACAATAATAAAGGAGTCAGTCATTTTTGTAATTCTAATAATAAATACTGTCTTACGCATAACACCACTTAAGAAGAGACGGATTTCTTGTATCATATAATCCAATAATAGGACTCTCTTATTAATAGATTTCACACATTCGCATCTGAATGTGTGGTTGACTCTTTTGAACCTAATTGAGGACACAAAGTGTCTTGGCCAATGAATGAAGACCCCTTTTTTTCTTCCATGTATGATTTTTGCTGCGGTTGTTACTAGTGGAACAACCTATGGGTTCTTTTTAGCAGTCTTTGTATGACAAAGAGCTGAGGCTAATAGTGACCAACCTGATCATTGTAATTAATGTATGTGAGAATCCAGAATATAAATCAAAGACTCTTATACCTGAAAGCAGTGGTCAACTGATATTTTATAGCTCTCTCCCTACTAATATCATATTCCTCTAAAAATTCTATAACAAAGGATATCCTAAATAGCAAGATCGAATGTTTGTGACTTGCTAAGAGGTCTGATTCATAGCGAAAAGTAGAAAAAGATTGGTTTCAAAAGCAATGAGTCGGAACATAACGAACCAACTATCAAGGAAATGTTCGGTTGAAAAAACTACCAATGTCATGGAAATTATGCATTGAGGCATTAATTCTCACAATGATTTCATCAAACTCCAGGCTTTGGCATTGATTTTAGTAGTCTTCACTCCCTACTTTAGAATGAATGTCTACGATCACCTTCATCCATTCCTAGTTCCAAACACAACATAAACAATAGTTGCATGAACTCGCACAATCGTGATTGTTAATAGCAGCTGGTTCTCCAATAAAATTCCATGTTGGACTTGGAGCATGGCAAGTACGCAACATAGCAAAGGACCATGCATTTCCAATGTGATCCGACCATTACTGTGTATTTTATATGAGGTTTCTCTGTGAGTGGGATTAAGTTTAGAAAGGCATGCCTCTTTTGTTTATTACATAGATAAACCATTTGTTCATGCTACATCAAAATCTATAAATCATAAGGAATTGGTTCTGAACCATAATCTAGTATATTTCTGACTGAGTTAACTTCGTTAAATATACTATCTAGCATAACCAAGCATGACTCAAAAAAGATTACCTGGAAAATGTACTTCCAATGAATAACTTTTACAAACACCTTGTGAGCATAACCAAGCAGGACTCAACAGCTCACAGGACGATTAGCATCACTAAGTCAATTTATAACCAGAATGTCAAATTGCATTTGAATAGTTGATAAATCATCTCCAAACAAACCTAGTCTTAACCCTAACCCTATAAATTGGGGGTAGAACAGACCTTTCGAAGACGGAGGCGAGGGTCTTGATGTGGAAGGCCTCCGACTCCTCGGCCTCTAGGCCGTGCGACGGTGATGTACAAGTCAAGTGGCTGCAAACTGCAATGCAGTCGGGCGGCTTCAAGGCAAGTGGTGGCACATCAAATGAGAGCCCTTCCTCTAAAAGTAGCAGCAGTGCCAAGAAGAGGAGGAAAGGAAAGAAGCAATGGTAAACGGCAAATTCTCTTTCGTATGGTGAAGCTATAACAGAACAATGTTCATAAATTGAAACTCGCAGGCTTTGTAGCATAATCTCGCAGGCCGTCTTTCCATTCAGCCTTTCTTTCACTCCCATTCACTTACTTTCCGAATCGAATTGGAAATTGTCGCTAGGGGTTCTCGTTTTTTTTTTTTTTTGGGATGCCCGACGATCCGCACGGAACTTTGTACAGACTGTATTGCATGCCATATGGGCCCACTGTCCCACGAATTGTGTTACTCTCGTCGAAAACATACAAATCGACCCATTGTGTGACCAAAAACGATTTGAAAATAAATAGTTATAGCCGTTCGAAGTCTGATCGACGGCAGACGTAATATTCGTACGGTAGATTTTTTTTTTGTTCAATGATAACATATTTTATTTTGGATGTTAAACTAAATAAAAAAATTAAAATCCAAAACTAACTAAATAGAAAAAAACTAAAAAAAAATATTCTGAGAATTAAAATGAGGACTGTCAAAATTTTTACAGTCCACATAGCTTGTGGGACTGTCAAAATTACGACAGTCCTAACAATTTGTAGGACTGTCATAATTTTGACAGTCCATTCAAGTGGTAGGACTGTCAAAATTTAGACAGTCCTAATTATAACAGTCCCGAGTTTGGGAGTGGCAAACTTGTAATTATCTATGATAAATATTTGGGCTAGTTCCAAGTAACTTTTAGGATGGCAAACTTGTAATTTTTTGTAAATTTTCAATGGACTAGCCCCAAGTAATATTAGTAGTGCCCTTATAATTTGCCTTTTTTAGTCAAATTATAAGGGCACTACTATTATTACTTGGGGCTAGCCCAATGTAATTTTTTCCAAAATTACAAGTTTGCCACTCTTAAAGTTACTTGGGACTAGCCCAAATTTTTATTATTGATAATTACAAGTTTGCCACCAAAAATCACTCAGGACTGTTATAACAGGAGTGTCAAATTTTGACAGTCCTACCACTTGTAAGGACTGTCAAAATTTTGACAGTCCTACAAATTGTTAGGACTATCATAATTTTGACAGTCCCACAAGCTATGTGGACTGAATTTTGACAGTCCTAATTTTAACCCACTGAAAATTTTATATAAAACTAGGACTGTCAGGATTTTGACAGTCCCACAAACAATGAGGACTGTCAAAATTTTGGCAATCCTCATTTTAATTGTCAGGATATTTTTTTATATTTTTTCTATTTAGTTAGTTTTGGATTTTAATTTTTTTATTTAGTTTAACATCCAAAATAAAATATGTTATCAGTGAACCCAAAAAAATCTACCGTACGAAATTACGTTTGGCGTCGATCAGACTTCGAACGGCCATAACTATTTGTTTTTAAATCGTTTTTCATCACACAATAGGTCGATTTGTATGTTTTCGACGAGAGTAACACAATTCGTGTAGAGAGAATTTTCATCCGAAGTAAGACGTACATATTACAGACAAAAAAATAAAATATAAAACTTTAAAGTATCATAACTTTTGACTGGGAGATCGAAAAAATGTCCAGTTTGTGTCAAAATGATCGTATAGAAAAGTACTTCGGAATAAACTATTTCAACATTTAACGGACTTCCCAAATTTTTATAATCGCAAAAAAACGATGTTTCGACCTCCAAATTTTACTTTTGGTAAAAAAAAAAATTTACAAAATATTTAATGTACCAATAATAAATTTACTATTTTAAATAACAGAATACTTTAATAAATTTTAAGGATAGAAATTTGGGATATTTTACTATTTTGAAATTGGCCCCCCCACCAATTAACAAAAAAAAATTAACAGAAAAAAATTTGTAGGACTGTCAAAATTTTGACAGTCCTACCAATGGGAAGGACTGTCAAAATTTTGACAGTCCTAAAAATTCAACATATATTTTTAGGACTGTCAACCTTTTGACAGTCCTACCAATTTGAAGGACTGTCAAAAGTTTGACAGTCCTAAAAATATATGTTGAATTTTTAGGACTATTAAAATTTTGACAGTACTTTCAATTGGTAGGACTGTCAAAATTTTGACAGTCCTAAAAATCAACATATATGTCAAATTTTGACAATCAAAATTTTTAGATCATGATTTTTAGACTGTCGACTGTCAATGTCAAAAAATTTAGGACTGTCAAAATTTTGACAGTCCTACCAATTGGTAGGACTGTCAAAATTTTGACAGTCCTAAAAATTCAACATATATTTTTAGGACTGTCAAAATTTTGACAGTCCTTCCAATTGGTAGGACTGTCAAAAGTTTGACAGTCCTAAAAATATATGTTGAATTTTTAGGACTGACAAAATTTTGGCAGTACTTCCAATTGGTAGGACTGTCAAAATTTTGACAGTCCTAAAAATCAACATATATGTCAAATTTTGACAGTTCTTCTATTTTTTTTTTTTTTTTTGGTTTCCTGTGTGCTGTTATTTTTCTTTGTCATTGTGTTATTATTTTTGTCTTCCGGCGGCGGAGTGGAGGACCAGGTGGTAGCGACGGAGGAAGGAGGGGAGGGAGGAGCGTCGGACGCCGATGGTGCCAGCACCGAAATGGAGTACGAGACGGAGGAATGGGAGAGGAAGGAGGTGGCGGAAGGCGGGGGAGGAGGCAGAGGCGGCGACAGCGACGACGACGGGAGGCGGCGACGGCGACGACGACGGGAGGCGGTAACGGGAGGTTGCGGTGGAGGACGGGGGAGGAGGCGGAGGAGGACGGCGGGGGTGCCGAGGTAGTCGAGCACCGAAAGGGAGTACGATACGGAGGAACGGGAGAGGAAGGAGGCGGCGGAAGGCGGGGGAGGAGGCAGAGGCGGCGACGGCGACGACGACGGGAGGCGGCGACGGCGACGACGACGGGAGGCGGTAACGGGAGGTTGCGGTGGAGGACGGGGGAGGAGGCGGAGGAGGACGGCGGGGGTGCCGAGGTAGTCGAGCACCGAAAGGGAGTACGATACGGAGGAACGGGAGAGGAAGGAGGCGGCGGAAGGCGGGGGAGGAGGCAGAGGTGGCGACGGCGACGACGGGAGGCTGCGGTGGAGGACGGAGGAAGAGGCGGAGGAGGACGGCGGGAGGGGGAAGGGCTCCGGTGGGATGGGGAGGGTTTGGGAGTGTTTGGGAGAATGGTTTCAAAGTGGGCTAGTATGAGTAAACTAATGGGCTAGTGTGAGTAAACTTTGCTCATTAATGGGCTAGCCCCAATCCTGGGCTAGCCCCAAGTAATAATAGTAGTGCCCTTATAATTTGCCTTTTTTTATTCATGTGCACCGCATATTATTTTTATAATGTACAAAAAAAATTATTTTTTACGGAATCCATTCAGTCATGACGGTCAACGGCTTTGACCTAAAAAATTTGACGAAAATATCCCTCAATGTCTCCTTCCTTATCCCCCTTATTCCCCCTTCCCCCAACAGTCATGACAGTCATATGGCCCCCCATAGGCCACCCCCCTCCCCTCCTCCGCTCACCCCCCCCTCCCTACCGTGGGCCTTGGCTACCCCACCCACCTCCCCTCCTGCACTGTGGGCCACCACCAGCCACACACCCCCGGCCCTCCCCTCACAGTCCTAATTATAACAGTCCCGAGTTTGGGAGTGGCAAACTTGTAATTATCTATGATAAATATTTGGGCTAGCCCCAAGTAACTTTTAGGATGGCAAACTTGTAATTTTTTGTAAATTTTTAATGGGCTAGCCCCAAGTAATATTAGTAGTGCCCTTATAATTTGCCTTTTTTTAGTCAAATTATAATGGCACTACTATTATTACTTGGGGCTAGCCCAATGTAATTTTTCCCAAAATTACAAGTTTGCCACTCTTAAAGTTACTTGGGGCTAGCCCAAATTTTTATCATTGATAATTACAAGTTTGCCACCAAAAATCACTCGGGACTGTTATAACAGGACTGTCAAAATTTTGACAGTCCTACCACTTGTAAGGACTGTCAAAATTTTGACAGTCCTACAAATTGTTAGGACTATCATAATTTTGACAGTCCCACAAGCTATGTGGACTGTCAAAATTTTGACAGTCCTAATTTTAACCCACTGAAAATTTTATATAAAACTAGGACTGTCAGGATTTTGACAGTCCCACAAACAATGAGGACTGTCAAAATTTTGGCAGTCCTCATTTTAATTGTCAGGATATTTTTTTATATTTTTTTCTATTTAGTTAGTTTTGGATTTTAATTTTTTTATTTAGTTTAACATCCAAAATAAAATATGTTATCAGTGAACCCAAAAAAATCTACCGTACGAAATTACGTCTGGCGTCGATCAGACTTCGAACGGCCATAACTATTTGTTTTCAAATCGTTTTTCATCACACAATAGGTCGATTTGTATGTTTTCGACGAGAGTAACACAATTCGTGTAGAGAGAATTTTCATCCGAAGTAAGACGTACATATTACAGACAAAAAAATAAAATATAAAACTTTAAAGTATCATAACTTTTGACTGGGAGATCGAAACAAGGTCCAGTTTGTGCCAAAATGATCGTATAGAAAAGTACTTCGGGATAAACTATTTCAACATTTAACGGACTTCCCAAATTTTTATAATCACAAAAAAATGATGTTTCGACCTCCAAATTTTACTTTTGGTAAAAAAATTTTTTACAAAATATTTAATATACCAATAATAAATTTACTATTTTAAATAACAGAATACTTTAACAAATTTTAAGGATAAAAATTTGGGATATTTTACTATTTTGAAATTGGCCCCCCCACCAATTAACAAAAAAAAATTAACAGAAAAAAATTTGTAGGACTGTCAAAATTTTGACAGTCCTACCAATGGGAAGGACTGTCAAAATTTTGACTGTCAAAATTTTGACAGTCCTAAAAATTCAACATATATTTTTAGGACTGTCAACCTTTTGACAGTCCTACCAATTTGAAGGACTGTCAAAAGTTTGACAGTCCTAAAAATATATGTTGAATTTTTAGGACTATTAAAATTTTGATAGTACTTTCAATTGGTAGGACTGTCAAAATTTTGACAGTCCTAAAATTCAACATATATGTCAAATTTTGACAATCAAAATTTTTAGATCATGATTTTTAGACTATCGACTGTCAATGTCAAAAATTTTAGGACTGTCAAAATTTTGACAGTCCTACCAATTGGTAGGACTGTCAAAATTTTGACAGTCCTAAAAATTCAACATATATTTTTAGGACTGTCAAAATTTTGACAGTCCTTCCAATTGGTAGGACTGCCAAAAATTTGACAGTCCTAAAAATATATGTTGAATTTTTAGGACTGACAAAATTTGGGCAGTACTTCCAATTGGTAGGACTGTCAAAATTTTGACAGTCCTAAAAATCAACATATATGTCAAATTTTGACAGTTCTTCTATTTTTTCATTTTCTTTTTTGGTTTCCTGTGTGCTGTTATTTTTTTTTGTCATTGTGTTATTAATTTTGTCTTCCGGCGGCGGAGTGGAGGACCAGGTGGTAGCGACAGAGGAAGGAGGGGAGGGAGGAGCGTCGGACGCCGAGGGTGCCAGCACCGAAATGGAGTACGAGACGGAGGAATGGGAGAGGAAGGAGGCGGCGGGAGGCGGGGGAGGAGGCAGAGGCGGCGACGACGGGAGGCGGCGACGGCGACGACGACGGGAGGCGGTGACGGGAGGTTGCGGTGGAGGACGGGGGAGGAGGCGGAGGAGGACGACGGGGGTGCCGAGGTAGTCGAGCACCGAAAGGGAGTACGAGACAGAGGAACGGGAGAGGAAGGAGGCGGCGGAAGGCGGGGGAGGAGGCAGAGGCGGCGACGACGACGACGGGAGGCTGCGGTGGAGGACGGGGGAAGAGGCGGAGGAGGACGGCAGGAGGGGGAAGGGCTCCGGTGGGATGGGGAGGGTTTGGGAGTGTTTGGGAGAAGGGTTTCAAAGTGGGCTAGTATGAGTAAACTAATGGGCTAGTGTGAGTAAACTTTGCTCATTAATGGGCTAGCCGCAATCCTGGGCTAGCCCCAAGTAATAATAGTAGTGCCCTTATAATTTGCCTTTTTTTATTCATGTGCACCGCATATTATTTTTATAATGTACAAAAAAAATTATTTTTTACGGAATCCATTCAGTCATGACGGTAAACGGCTTTGACCTAAAAAATTTGACGAAAAAATCCCTCAATGTCTCCTTCCTTATCCCCCTTATTCCCCCTTCCCCCAACAGTCATGACAGTCATACGGCCCCCCATAGGCCACCCCCCTCCCCTCCTCCGCTCACCCCCCCTCCCTACCGTGGGCCTTGGCTACCCCACCCACCTCCCCTCCTGCACTGTGGGCCGCCACCAGCCACACACCCCCGGCCCTCCCCTCCCCCGCTCATCCCCCCCACCGCAAGCCGCTACCCCCCTCCACCGCCCTCTCCCCTCCTAGCACTCGCTTCGCCCCCTCCCAGCCCCTACTACCCTCCTCCCTGCCCTACAGCAGCAACAACCCCTACTCGTGTGCCGCCGCGCGAGCTCCGCCGCTACATGCGCGCTCCACCGTGGCGGGGGGGGGGAAGGGGGTGAGTGGGGGTGTGGAGGACCGGGGGGCGGGGAGAGGGCTTAGCCACACACGGTTGTTGCTGTTGTGGCCAGCGACGGCAAGTGCGACCAGCGGCTACTATTGCTGCTACAGGGGCGAGGAGGGGGGAGCGGGGTGGGGAGGGGTCGGTGTCACGACCCGCACGCACCCGGTGTAAGGGTATAAGTCGGAAACAACGCCCATCCTACGCCGCAGAATCAGCGGTAGAACGCTGTCTGGATAATCTATCTAACAATATAATGAACCACCAATAATGATAATATACTCAATCACAGAACTAAGATGAAAATGATCACGAATCAGATAAAGAATGGAATAGTCACAATACAACTCATGAGTCTAAAAATAATACATCAATGAGTCAGAAGAAATACAGAATAAGCTGGAGACAAATCCAGTACAAAAGAATACTACGAAGCTACAACTCCTGGGTCAACTATCTCAGTTGGGATAAGTCCCTCCTGAGCCAGGGTCTCAGAATCTAAACCCTCAATATCCTGGGGTCCATTATAGGTAGGGTACCACTCCTCAGTGTCATCTGGAAAAATATATCCAGTCAGGAAAGGAGTAGAGTATAACTCTAACAGCAGTTCTAATCAATGATAAAAACTATGTAACAGTAAATAGTTGTGGATAAACAAGATACAAGAGATATATATATAATAAGGAAATACTGAAAATAAATACAATAAATGAACAATATGACAATGAACAAGAATACTAATGACTAAGTGTGTGAATACTAGCTTAACATGTAATCGGCTTGGGCAAGATGCAATGCGGCCTGGCTAATCATACGTGCGGTGTATGATCAACACTATTTAGTAATCAATACTTGATATAATAGGGATATTGATCACATATCTATACTAATACTCTCCACCCCCGACTAGTATAATAGATCCAACTACGGTATGCTATGGCACGAGATTCCCCAAGAAGATAGCTAGTCTTCCCGAGAATCAGTGTCTGTACATGTACAAGATAACCAATAAAATAATGCTTGCACCATATATACCATATACCAAGGAATAATATCTCATAACGAGATTCGAATATACCAATCTGTGTAACCATAGTGTCAAGAGAACATGGATATCTATACTAGATACAATGAACATAGAGAATATCATAAATAAGAAACTATCAGAGAATGTATGTCACGCCCCGATCCCGAAAGGGTCAATCGTCCTCGCTGGATCCTTCACGGAACCGATTCGTCCTCGCTTGGGGCGTGATGCCGTACGAGCCAGGAGTTGCGCTCGTACAAGGCAAGAACTTGCAGTTAAAGGAACCCACTTTTGAAACACAATTTAGAAACACAATCACAGAGATTTGAACACAGTGCAGAAAGAAATATGCTTTTTCATTGATAATTCAGAGTAATTACATAGAGTCTACATTGATGCGCCTTCTCGGCTACTTGAATTGCATTACAAAAAGATAACTCAAAATGCAGGCGCGCTCCATCAGATAGTCCCCGTCGTCCATATATTACGCCCTTGTATAGATTGAAAGTCCAAGCCTCCAAAATGAACTGACTCCAACTATACTTCAAAAGTAGAGGTGCTTCTAACGCCTTCTCGTCTAGCCACTAGCGTTGCACCGTCTGAGTGCCTAAAATAGTTGCCCACAACGTGGGTCAGTACTCAACTTGTACTGGTGAGCGGGATGAACCCACTCGACTAAATCGACACTAGCTTATTAGGGGCGAGCATGCATTAAGATGAACTTCTATAAAGAAGTAAGTGAATTCAATTCATATCAGTTGCATGTTTTGATAGAAATGAAAATAGCATCGAATCCAACCAGTACATCGGTTGCTTACTCAACCGATGCACGCCTTCCCTGCAGCGAAACACAAGTATACTTACCATCTGCACAAGACAATAAATTAGCATGTGTTCTATTCTATGCGGTCATTGGTGTGATCGACACCTTAGGGACATATTTCTCCGCCTTAGCGGCACGCCCTATCAGCCCGGGTAGCAAGCCCCGCTGGAGGTCCCGCTAAGCATCGTGACTAGCACGAATCGAATATTTCCCTCCGGATCGATACGGTTCCAGTGCCCCGGAAACCGTTTCGAGGAAATGCCAAACCTTGTGCACAAGTTGTCCCAGACCATGCGAATGCATGAATATTTCACATCTCATACAATGCATCGAATTAAACAGAAGAAGTAAAGCAGCAATATATATCTTATGCAACAGTTCACATTTTCTCAATGCGGTGTTCCGATTTTGATATCCCATGGGTCCAAATTCTATCCGAGGCACCAGGCCGCAGCCAACAACCAAATTTCCTTTCCAACCAACTCAAATTATAAGGTGTGCAAGCATATAGTAAAATTAGTCTATAATTCCCATGTTCCTTTCTTAGTGGCTGGCATGCATGTGGCTAAGCATTTCCCTAGGCGTCCAACCGGGCATCATCGAGTGAACGTTTGAAACTTTAAGATGTTGGCATGAAGAAGTAGGAAAGAAGGGACCAAACCACTCACTGGTTAAGGGAAAAGTTGCTGAAACACGGAATCCCGCCTAGCGACGATCAAACGTCAGTTACGCGGACCTGCAACAGCACGAGCACCGAGTTAGATTTCTTGCCTATCCTTCCTTGCCGAACTCCCCAAAATTCAAGCTCCAATCAATAAAACCAGCAGCGAAAACCAAGCAAATCGAAAGTAACACCAAATCCAAATTCCAAAGCGGCAATCAAGAAAATCAAGCAACCCAACACGAAAACTATTGGACTCGTTTCAATAGAGGCCTTTCCATGAGTTGGAAAGGATCATCGTATTTCGTCCGAGGTAAGAAGATGCCGAAGATCTAAGCATACTCTGACGGACTAGCCACAAGCCCAATTATATAGTGCACATCCCGGTCGGATCGGGATTTGAGGCACTACATAATATACCACTAAGAAAAAGTTTCGTCCCGAAACTTAAGAACAAGGTCCTACCTCCGACTGAGTGAACAACGAAGGATACTTCTCCTTCATCTCCGATTCCATCTCCCAAGTTGATTCCCCAACTGAATGGTTCCGCCACAGCACGCGAACCAAGGACATCGTACGGTTGCGAAGTACTTTTTCCTTACGATCCAGGATCTACACCGGCTCTTCTGAGTATGATAAATCTGTACGCAGTTCCAACTGTTCGAAGCTCACCACATGACTCGGGTCATGCACGTACTTCCGAAGCTGAGAAACATGGAACACGTCATGCACTTCAGCCAAGGCAGGAGGCAGTGCAATTCGGTATGCCACAGCTGCCACTCGTTCCAGTATCTCGAAGGGGCCGACAAACCTGGGACTCAGTTTGCCCTTCACGCCGAAACGCATCACCCCACGCATCGGCGTCAATTTCAAGAAGACATGATCCCCGACCATGAATTCCAAAGGTCTACGATGAGCATCGGCATAACTTTTCTGTCGGCTCTGTGCCGTACGGAGTCTTTCCCGAATCAAACGAACTTTCTCAACTGCCTGTTCTACCAGCTCTGGCCCGAGTACTTGCCGCTCGCCGACTTCGTCCCAACAAATTGGAGATCGACACTTGCGCCCATAAAGTGCTTCGTACGGTGCCATCTGGATGCTCGATTGGTAGCTGTTGTTGTACGCGAACTCCGCCAACGGAAGATGCGTGTCCCAACTAGTCTTCAAATCGATTGCACACAGCCGTAACATATCTTCAAGTATCTGATTTGTCCTTTCTGTTTGGCCATCAGTCTAGGGGTGGTATGCAGTACTGAACTGTAGCTTGGTTCCCAAAGCAGCCTGTAGGCTTGTCCAAAAACGAGATAAGAAGCGTCCGTCACGGTCAGAGACGATTGAGGCAGGTACTCCGTGTAATCGAACAATCTCATTTATGTACATCTGTGCTAACCGATCGACGCTCCAAGTAACTTTCATAGGAAGAAAGTGGGCTGATTTGGTCAAACGATCAACTATGACCCAAATCGCATCATGCCCCCGCGGCGTCTTCGAAAATCCCACAATGAAATCCATACTGATGTTGTCCCATTTCCACTCGGGAATAGCGAGGTTCTGCAGTTCCCCGCCGCGCCTCTGATGCTCAACTTTCACCTGTTGACAGGCCATGCACTGTGACACAAAGGTCGCCACATCCCGCTTCATACCTTGCCACCAGAAGGTTCTGCGTAAGTCTTGGTACATCTTAGTGCTCCCCGGATGTAACGAATACTTCGCATAGTGTGCTTCTGCCATAATTTTCCTTCGGAGTTCTGGGTCGCTAGGAACACATAGCCTTCCTTTCATTTGTAAGGTTCCATCTTCGCCTGCCACAAAGTCAGACGTCTTCCCCGCCGAAATCAGTTCGCGTGCCTTCGCCAGGAACTGATCGCCCTCCTGAGCTGATTTGATTCTATCACGCAAACTCGGTTCAAGATGGAGTGATGCCAGCTGCACTCCTTGATGCTGAACCCGTAACTCGATGCCCATCGCCTCAAGATCTCGAAGTATGTGGTTGTTTATAGATAACGAGCCCACGTGCTTCCGACTCAAAGCATCAGCAACGACGTTTCCCTTGCCCGGTGTGTAAGCGATCGTCAAATCATAGTCTTTTATCAGTTCTAGCCAACGCCGCTGTCGAAGGTTCAGTTCCCGTTGGGTGAATAGATACTTGAGGCTCTTGTGATCTGTGAAGATTTTGCAAGCAACACCATAAAGATAATGCCTCCACAACTTCAGTGCAAATACAATTGCCGCCAATTCTAAGTCGTGCGTCGGGTAGTTTTTCTCGTGCGGCTTCAGTTGCCTGGAGGCGTACGATATTACCTTATCCCTTTGCATGAGCACACATCCCAAACCGAGTCCTGAGGCATCACTGTATATCTGAAACTCCTCTACCCCATCTGGAAGAGCAAGAATCGGAGCCGAAATAAGACACTGCTTAAGTTCTCGAAAGCTGGCTTCGCAGTCATCACCCCATTTGTATGCAATCCCTTTTTGAGTGAGGCGAGTCAAAGGTGAGGCTAGTTTAGAAAATTCCTTCACGAACCTACGGTAGTATCCCGCTAAGCCCAAGAAGCTTCGAATTTCACTAGCTGACACCGGTTGCTTCCAGTCCACCACCGCCTCTATTTTCTTCGGGTCTACGGCGATGCCTTTCGCCGAAACGACATGACCAAGGAATGCCACGCTGTTCAACCAGAACTCACATTTGCTGAGCTTAGCGAACAACTGATGCTCTCGTAATGTCTGCAGCACGATCCTTAGGTGTTCCTTGTGTTCCGCCTCGTTCTTGGAATAAATCAGAATGTCGTCGATGAACACGACCACAAACTTGTCTACGTAAGGCCGAAATACGCGGTTCATCAGGTCCATGAAAGCTGCAGAGGCGTTCGTCAAGCCGAACGACATCACGAGAAATTCATAGTGTCCGTATCGGGTCCTGAATGCAGATTTTTGAACATCATCTGGTTTGATTTTCAGCTGGTGGTACCCTGACCTGAGATCAATTTTAGAGAAAACTGTTGCACCTTGCAGTTGATCAAACAAGTCATCTATCCTTGGCAATGGGTACTGGTTCCGCACGGTCACCTTATTTAGTTCTCGGTAGTCAATACACATCCGCATGGATCCATCCTTTTTCTTCACGAATAGCACCGGAGTGCCCCACGGAGAAACGCTCGGACGAATGTATCCTCGGTCCAACAGATCTTGTAACTGAATCTTAAGTTCCTTCAGCTCTGCTGGGGCCATTCGATAAGGTGCCTTCGATATCGGTCGCGCATCCGGAAAAGTGTCAATGCTGAATTCGATCTCACGATCAGGAGGCATTCCAGGCAGCTCGTCCGGGAAAACGTCGAGGAAATCTGCTATGACTTCAGCCTGAGATGCATTTGCACTTTCCTGTCGGGTGTCTCGAACAGAAGCTAAATACCCTTCACAACCCGAATGCAACATGCGCCTAGCCGAAATTGCTGATATCATCATTGCCGTCTTTGGTGCAGCGCTGCACGAATAGTAAAAGTCTGCCTCGCCGGGTAGACGGAATACGACTCGCTTCTCCGCGCACTCGATTGTTGCATGACAAGCACCCAACCAATCCATCCCGAGAATAATATCGTAATCCTTAATGTCTAATACAATGACATCTAAGGAAAGCTTCCTGCCTCCGATGCAAATATAACCATCCTTACAGATCGCATGGGCGGGCATGTCGACTCCCGAAGGTGTGCTCACGCAAAGATTCATATTTAAGGGAGTAGTAGCTAATTTATGCTCAACAATAAAATCAGCAGATATGAAACTATGCGTAGCACCTGAATCAAATAAGACTCTAGCAGGCAGTTCTCTGAAAAGTAAGGTACCTATCACGACAGTTTCAGAGGCGAATGCCTCATCCCGAGTCAGTGCATAGACTCGTCCTTGAGCACCCTGGCGTCGTGGGTTCAGTGCCACAGCATTGGCATCACTTGCTGGAGGCCCCCCGTTATGATTCCGGTGGTTCTGGTTCCCGTGGTGCTGGTTCCCATTGTTATGATGCCCGTTGTTCCGATTTCCGTTGCCCTCCGGACAGTGCAAGTGTTTGTGGTCCAGACGGCCACATTTAAAACACCCTTTAGCTTGGCATTCGCTCCTTCGATGCCCTACTCCGCCGCACCTATGGCAATGCTGTGCCTGGGATGGACCCCTATTTTCTGATGTGTGCGAACATTTTTGTGCTCCATACCCTCCCGTCTCCTGGGGTCGCTTATTATTGTTGATACGGGGGGTTTGCACGTCGGTCTTTGGTGGACAGCGCCCAAAGATCCGCTCGCTATTCAAGGCTGCTTCGTAGCACTCCCTGTATGTTTGGCACCTCTGGTTGATGACGTCCCTACACAAATCGTCATTCAAACCCTTCTGGAAGCGATAGCACCACGCCTGCTGGTTAGGCAGGAAGTGCCCAGCAAACTTTGCCAGCTTAGCAAACACTGAGTCGTACTCATCAACAGACAAATTCCCTTGCACCAGATTGCTGAATTCATCTTCCTTCTGTTGACGCACGGCCCGGGGAATATATTGTTCAATGAAGGCAGATTTGAACATTTCCCAAGTAATTTTGCAGTTGGGATTGGCAGCATAAATCCCTTGCTTAGTGGCCTCCCACCAATCATGCGCACGCAGTTCCAGCTGAACCGATGCACAGACAACTCGCTTGGATCCCCGGATGCCGACCAGACTAAAGAGTCCCTCCAGCTTAGCAATCCATCCCATTACCACGTCCGGTTCCGCCCGTCCGTTGAACGTTGGTGGATGCATTTTTGTGAACTCTGCTGCACGGCAGGTGTTCCTTGCTGGAGGCTGTGTTTCTTCGGAATCATCCTCTACCGCCACAGCCGGCGGTGCAGCAGGCGGCGCTGTGGCTCCCCCGTTGTTGGGCACCAAGGATGCAATCAGTTGCATCATGGTGTCTATCTGCTTTTGTTGAGCAGTAAACTGTGCTTGTTGAGTAACGGCTTGTTGTTGCTGCATCTCCATGAGATGCATAAGCCGTTCGGACATATCGGTTGAACCCGCTCCTCCGGATTCTCCAGAACTTGCATGGTCGCTCTGGACGGGTTGAGCACTGCTTGCAACGGCAGTGTTTTTCTTAGCCATTGCTACAAAAGAGAGTAGCTTGTTAACACTCCAAAAACGATAGATTTTGTATCTATGGGCTCATTGTATAGGCGACTCATCTCATGCAGCGGACGCCGAATGCAACTCAATTGAGAGGCGCATCAAACTCCTTTATAATCTTTTTGAAATCCCAAGGATGTAAAGCCTAGGCTCTGATACCAATATGTCACGCCCCGATCCCGAAAGGGTCAATCGTCCTCGCTGGATCCTTCACGGAACCGATTCGTCCTCGCTTGGGGCGTGATGCCGTACGAGCCTGGAGTTGCGCTCGTACAAGGCAAGAACTTGCAGTTAAAGGAACCCACTTTTGAAACACAATTTAGAAACACAATCACAGAGATTTGAACACAGTGCAGGAAGAAATATGCTTTTTCATTGATAATTCAGAGTAATTACATAGAGTCTACATTGATGCGCCTTCTCGGCTACTTGAATTGCATTACAAAAAGATAACTCAAAATGCAGGCGCGCTCCATCAGATAGTCCCCGTCGTCCATACATTACGCCCTTGTATAGATTGAAAGTCCAAGCCTCCAAAATGAACTGACTCCAACTATACTTCAAAAGTAGAGGTGCTTCTAACGCCTTCTCGTCTAGCCACTAGCGTTGCACCGTCTGAGTGCCTGAAATAGTTGCCCACAACGTGGGTCAGTACTCAACTTGTACTGGTGAGCGGGATGAACCCACTCGACTAAATCGACACTAGCTTATTAGGGGCGAGCATGCATTAAGATGAACTTCTATAAAGAAGTAAGTGAATTCAATTCATATCAGTTGCATGTTTTGATAGAAATGAAAATAGCATCGAATCCAACCAGTACATCGGTTGCTTACTCAACCGATGCACGCCTTCCCTGCAGCGAAACACAAGTATACTTACCATCTGCACAAGACAATAAATTAGCATGTGTTCTATTCTATGCGGTCATTGGTGTGATCGACACCTTAGGGACATATTTCTCCGCCTTAGCGGCGCGCCCTATCAGCCCGGGTAGCAAGCCCCGCTGGAGGTCCCGCTAAGCATCGTGACTAGCACGAATCGAATATTTCCCTCCAGATCGATACGGTTCCAGTGCCCCAAAAACCGTTTCGAGGAAATGCCAAACCTTGTGCACAAGTTGTCCCAGACCATGCGAATGCATGAATATTTCACATCTCATACAATGCATCGAATTAAACAGAAGAAGTAAAGCAGCAATATATATCTTATGCAACAGTTCACATTTTCTCAATGCGGTGTTCCGATTTTGATATCCCATGGGTCCAAATTCTATCCGAGGCACCAGGCCGCAGCCAACAACCAAATTCCCTTTCCAACCAACTCAAATTATAAGGTGTGCAAGCATATAGTAAAATTAGTCTATAATTCCCATGTTCCTTTCTTAGTGGCTGGCATGCATGTGGCTAAGCATTTCCCTAGGCGTCCAACCGGGCATCATCGAGTGAACGTTTGAAACTTTAAGATGTTGGCATGAAGAAGTAGGAAAGAAGGGACCAAACCACTCACTGGTTAAGGGAAAAGTTGCTGAAACACGGAATCCCGCCTAGCGACGATCAAACGTCAGTTACGCGGACCTGCAACAGCACGAGCACCGAGTTAGATTTCTTGCCTATCCTTCCTTGCCGAACTCCCCAAAATTCAATCTCCAATCAATAAAACCAGCAGCGAAAACCAAGCAAATCGAAAGCAACACCAAATCCAAATCCCAAAGCGGCAATCAAGAAAACCAAGCAACCCAACACGAAAACTATTGGACTCGTTTCAATAGAGGCCTTTCCATGAGTTGGAAAGGATCATCGCATTTCGTCCAAGGCAAGAAGATGCCGAAGATCTAAGCATACTCTGACGGACTAGCCACAAGCCCAATTATATAGTGCACATCCCGGTCGGATCGAGATTTGAGGCACTACAATGTACTCACCTGAAGTCCAATGAATAGTCTCACAGATGTCTGACTCGGTGCCTCGAAGACCTAGATATGGAATACAACATCAATACAAGGTTCCGGAAAGAAAATAAGTTAAGTAGTCAACTTCTAGGCCAAAAAGTCAATTCTAAGTCAAAAGTCAACTATGGTCAACTATGGTCAAACCAAGGTTAACTATCTATTTCTAGGTTGCACAAATCTAACACAAAAATCTTGGGTCAAGATACTAAAATCTAAGTCAAGAACCCATATCTTAAAATATTAGGATACCGTATCTCCGGATACGTGAATCCAAGGTAACACCTCAATATATCAAAGAATATTTATAATAATATAGAATCATAATTTACACATCAAATAGGTACCGTAGTTTTGAACCAACTTGGTATCTCAACAATAATCTCAAACTTGATATCCAAACCCCGTATCTTGAGTATCCCTATTTACCTTGGTCTCCTCAAGGTAATACCCAATACCTTGGTATAATAATTACCCTTATATATAATATATATAAATATACTAATATTATACATATAAGGAATATAGCAATAATAATATATTATCTCAATATCAATACATATATATATAAATATAAGTATATAAACACATACATATAAATCTGCCTATATGTCGCTGAAAACTGTGCTGAAGAACACAGATACGCTGATACGCTGCCTTTAGTGACAGTTCTAGCTGTCACTGAAGCTGCCGTCACTGCTGCTGTGGAATCCTGCACTGCTGCCGCTGCTTTAGTGACGGTTTACAACCGTCACCGCTTCTACTATCGCCGCTGCTGCTTCTTCCCGCCACTGCTGCTGCTATTAATGATAGCAACTGCTGTCATTAAATGTCGTCGCCACTGCTACAGCGGCTGTTGCTATATCCTGCTGCTATTAATGACAGCAACTATCATTAACCTGTTGTCGCTAAAAACTGAAAATTATATATATATATATATATATATATAACCCAAATATATATATCATATATATATAACCTAATAAATATATATATATCTATACATATAAATACCAAATAACTATAATTACCCCCTCATAAATAATATACATATTAGGACATGCACATATACATAAATATATTATAATTACATCTATACATATATTTAAATAATCTTATAACAATTACATATAAAATAATTACCCAATTAAACATACATATATATATAATCAACATA
The DNA here is from genome assembly GCA_036927795.1 of Iris macrosiphon. Taxonomy (NCBI): domain Eukaryota; kingdom Viridiplantae; phylum Streptophyta; class Magnoliopsida; order Asparagales; family Iridaceae; genus Iris; species Iris macrosiphon. The sequence goes on along the minus strand of JAYESA010000007.1, from coordinate 68,527,613 downwards.
TACATATATATTCATACAATATATTATAATATATATATATATATATATATATATATATATATATATATATATATATATATATATATATATATATATATATATATATATATATATATAAATGCATGTAGAAGAAAGCTACATATATATATATATATTCTATTAGTACATATATAATACATAGATCTATGATACAATAATCACTATAATAAATACAATATAATACATATATAATATGTATATATATATATACACAATTATAACTCAAGAATTAAAAGCACAATAATTAGATCCACACATGAATACACAACACATGGAAAGTATCACACCGTATTCCACTAGATCTAGGATACGCATGTGACACGAGTCCACCACATATCCAATTTTACCCCGAAGGACACAAGCAAGTCACATATATTATTTATGAACAATATGAAGTGTCAAATATAGATCTACGTGTCCGTGTCAACATATGACATGTACAAAGTCCCGTGTAGGAGGAAAAATCCCCAAAACAACACGTATCACCAAATTGTTGGGATACGACCTACACGTACCCAATTGTGGACACGACACTAGTCCCAAAAACATAAATATATGCTAAATTGATCTATAGGATCAATTGACACACACAATAAATGTCAATCTCAAAATTTTTCTAAAATTGACACAAAAAGTATCATAACTTCCTCAATAGGCCTCCTATGAACACAAAACCAAATCCTATGGGTAGTCTATGCATATGGGTTGATTTTTCATGGTTAAATCTCAGATTTAGAAGCTATTTTAAGGGAAAAAACTGAATTATACCTATTGAGAGATGAATTTCCAATGAAACCTCTAATTGAGATAAAATTGCCTCCAACTTGTATATCCTTGCTTCCTCCTTCTAGATCCTTGATTCTCAAGTCTCTAATGGTGATTTGGAAAAAAATTTGAATAAAATTTGGTAGAGAAATGAAGTGGAAATGAAGGAAATTTGGTAGTAGAAAATTCTAGATCTAGATTTGGAATGAAAAGAGGAGAGAGAAATTTCCCCCTCTATTTAAATAGGCCGGCCCCTATTCCTCTCCCTCAAGTAATCATGTAATGTCCAATATACTCCTTGGGGCCTCTTATGAAGAAATAATTAAGGAAGGAAGCTTCTAGTCTAATGATTTAATTAATTTAATCCATCTCCTTAACAATGGGCTTTCTAAATTGGCTAAGTTTAACTAATTAATTCATGTTGGTCCATGGGTCCAAACTAAACTAGTTAGGTCCAGTAACACAAGTCCAAAATAATTTATTAACATCTAACAATAATTAAATAATACAACAAATAATTATTTATCAAGCACAATAATTAACTAAATAGGAAATTACTAAAATACTCTTTCTTAAAAATGTGGTAGTGACAAGTCTATCCTCCTTAAAATAATTTCGTCCTCGAAATTCAAAGACGAAAACTACCCCCAAAAAATAACAGAACAAAACTAAAGAATCACAACTAACTATGGAAGAACATAACAATGAACAGAACATAACTAGGAAATAACATACCTCAAGGCACAAACAAATATGGATAACACTCTCGCATTTTATTCTCTCTCTCCCAGGTAGACTCCCCCGGAGAGTGATGCCTCCATGCGATGTGCACCAAAGGAATAGTCTGGTTCCTCAGCACCTTCTCTCTCCGATCCAGAATCTCAACTGGCTGCTCTGGATAGCTAAGAGTAGGGCCTACCTCTATCTCCGAGTGATCCAATACATGACTAGGATCTACCACGTATCGTCTCAACTGAGACACGTGAAATACGTTGTGCACTTCCTCCAATACAGGTGGCAAGTCTAGTCTATAAGCAACTACACCGACCCTCTCTAGAATAGTGAAAGGTCTGATGAATCATGGACTAAGCTTTCTACCTCAACCGAAGCGAATCGTGCCTCGTGTCGGAGAAATCCTCAGAAATACCAAACCACCCACCTAGAATAAAACACCACCTGAAGAACTTAATCTATAATAAACAACCAAGAACAAACACAAAACAAAAATCTAAACTATACCTCGGACTCCAAAGGTCTCCGATGGCTATCGGCCCAATGCCGCTGTCTGTCCTGCGCCACTCGAAGTCTGTCTCTGATCAACTGAACCTTCTCTACTGTATCTACAACCATCTCTGGCCCAAGCAAAACTCTCTCTCCGACATCGTCCCAAGACAAAGGAGTATGACACCTCCAACCATACAGAGCTTCGAAAGGTGATATCTCTATACTGGCCTGGTAACTGTTGTTATAAGCAAACTCTACCAAATGGAGATGGTCCTTTTAAGAACCCCCGAAATCTAGTACACAAGTGCGCAACATATCCTTGAGAGTCTAAATAGTCCTCTCTGACCGCCCATCTGTCTGGGGATGATATGCAATACTGAATTTGAGCTGAGTGCCCAAACTCTCCTGCAAACTCTTCCAAAAATGAGAAGTAAAACGACTATCCCGATCCGAGACTATGCTGACGGGAACTCCATGTATCCTAACAATCTGCCTCACATACATCTCTGCCAGCTTCTCCGTAGACAAACCCACTTTGAAAGGCAAAAAATGGGCCGACTTGGTCAACCTATCAATGATGACCCAAATCGCGTCTTTTCCTCCTGGAGATCGTGGAAGTCCGGACACAAAATCTATAGTAATATGTTCCCACTTCCACTCTGGAATGGGTAATGGCTGAAGTAAACCTCCTGGCCTTTGCCTCTCGACTTTTACCTGCTGGCACACTAAGCAGCTGGATACAAACTGCGCAACTTCCCTCTTCATGTCATACCACCACACACTCTCTCGCATATCCCGATACATCTTGTTAGCACCTGGATGCATGGAATACTGAGAGCGGTACGCTTTCTGTAATACCTCCTCATGCAGCTCCCCACTAGGCACACACAATCTAACTCCATGCCTCAAAGATCCATCCTCAGCAATAGTGAAATCATCCTGCAATCCTGCTCTCACCTGAGCTCTGATACTCCTCAGAGATACATCCTCATACTGTGCTGCCTTGATCCTGTCCATCAAATCTAAATGTATCTGTAATCCCCATATCTGCATAGCACAACCAGGAACAATCACCTCAATGCCCAAGCTCTCCAAGTCCTCCAACAAATATTGATCCTGCGTCAAGAACATAGCTACCGGATACCTGCTCAAAGCATCGACAACTACATTAGCTTTCCCAGGATGATATTGCAAAGAGATATCAAAATCCTTCATCAGTTCCAACCACCGACGCTGCCTTATGTTCAACTCCTTCTGCGTGAAAATGTACTTCAAGCTTTTGTGGTCTGTGGAGATCTCCATACGCTCTCCGTATAAATAATGATTCCACAACTTCAGAGCGAATATAATGACTGCCAACTCCAAATCATGGGTAGGATAGTTCTTTTCATGAGGATGCAATTGCTTGGATGCATAAGCAATCACTTTCCCATGTTGCTAAAGAACACAACCCAAATCCTTCCCCGATGCATTACTATAAATAGTAAAACCTCCGGACTTCAGAGCCATCAGCGTACAAACAGAGCTTTATCGCTAGTACAACGTAAAACATAGCTCCAAAATAACCCGCGTAATACAGCATTTTCAGGCTGCTTCAGCGTAAAAAGGTTGTTACATCACCCCCTCGGCGTAAAACCTACTCGCTTTTAATGCAGTGGAAAGTTGTACGGAGAACTCTTCGTATTTCTCGAATGAACCTGTCAGATCATGCAGTGAACCTGCATCCTGACAAAGAGTACTGCACAACTATCCAGACGATGGCTGTAATGATGGCTCGGCATAGAGACCCAGACCGTCGTTTAGTGACGTTTCCTTGATATAAAATGCTTTTACGTATACAAGGGAATACGCTGCCTAGTTTTATACAGGCAGATACAAGCTTTTACGCTCAACAAGAGACAAACAAACTGCTACGTCAAAAGCTGCTCTTCGTACAAAGCTCGAGGCATGTCTCGGCAGTTAATGCGCGTGATGGGGGCAGATCTCTGTATTTAATGCACGAGATTTGGTTTTATTTTCAAAGATTGGGTGTGTAAACCCCCTGAATTTTCAAAAAAATATTAAACTTGGATTTTCCATAATTTTTCTGGAATTTTCTGCGAATTTTTCTGTAATTAAAATCAGGGTTTTAATTATTAAATAATTTTTAATATTAATAAATAATATTAAAATATTATGGAAATAACATTTTTGGGTGTAAAATGGAAAACTGGAATTAGGATAATTTTTCTAGAATTTATTGGGCCCCGGACCTAATTTAAAATACCTAAAAACTATTAACTAATTAATTAATTAATTAATTATTTATTTATTTATTTATTCATTTATTATTTATAAAACCCTAAATTCCGGCCCAGCCCGTATACCCTGGCCCAGCCCTTTGGGCCCAAGCCCAGCCCAACAAATGCTACCGGGTCGGGTCGGGTCGGCCAGACCCGAACCCGCTCGGACCCGACCCGGGCGACCGCCTCTCCCCCACGACCCTGTCCCCCGCGCGTTTTCCGGCGAGCTCCGGCCACGTCGCCTCCGCTCTGCCTGTCCCGGCGCCACGACGCCGCTCCGCCCGCTCCGCTCGCCACGTCCCCCGCCTCGTCCGGCCAGCCCCGCTCCCCCTTCAGCCTATATAAGCCCCCTCGAAACCCCCCCTCCGGCCAACAACCCCACGCCGCCACCGCCTTCCCCAGCCGCTGCCAGCGCCGCCCGTCCACCGCCTCGCCTCGCCCCCAGCCCTCTCCTCCAACACCCGCCTCCGGCCTCCCCGACTCCAGCACAGCCCGCAGCCCCGCTCGGCCAGCCAGCCCCTCACCGCGCCTCCGCCGTGCCCCCGGCCGCCTCCCGCACGTCGCCCTAGCCCCGGCCGACCTTCTCCCCCGCCGCAGCACCGCCCTCCTCCGGCCGCCGGCAGTTTCCAGAACCCTAACCCTAGCCCTAATTCTCCCCTGTGTCGACACGTGTCGGACACGACACGGACACGAGAAATCTCAATTTCTCGAGCCTGGTTCAGGTACGTGTAATTTTCTCCTCGCTGCCCAGTTTTCAATTCCGTAAATTGCGTTGCGAAGCCTATATGACCCTCTCGGTGCCCGGATAAACCGCTCGGGGCATCGCGTCCTGTGGTGATCGCACACCGCGATCCAAAAACAGGAAAAAACAACGACCCGATTCACCCAGGAACTGGGTATGCTCCACCAAAAGGGACGACTTGGTCGCGCGCGATCTTCACAGATACGTGCGCATCGTTGATAAGGACGTGTGGGATTTTGCAGAAGTCAATTCGGGTGTGCGTGCACACCGGGATCAACGTGTATCCGCGGACAGCGCCCCGTATCCGGCTTTTCTGAATTGCGTCCTAACTTTCTGTATACACGTCGGATCGAAACGAAACTTATGCCATCGGACTCGTAGCGATACGCTGGTCCTGTGACCCAAGTTTGGTTCGATTCTGAGAACGTTGACGAAATCACGTGTCGTGGCCCCACAGGCTCCGCTCGACGGACGATTTTGTGATCGGCTCATCGGAATCCAAATCTGGAAGTTCCGTTGGGTTCGTATCATTGTTCCTGACCTGTTGACACTAAGTTTGGTAATTTTGGAGACCTTTGACCCTGACACATTTTTCGGTGCAAAGCGGGCCCACAAGCGGACCCCGTTTTGACCCGAAATTACCGTTTTGCCCTTGTCTCCAAATTGGACTCAAGGACAGGCGTTTCTAGCTATTTGATATCTTTTGAGCATGATGGTAATATTTTTTCAGCATCCAGAGTCATTTCTGGAAATTTTCCCGAGACACAAAACCGTAGTGGGATCCAAATATCATGCAAGTACCTGCACTTCAAGTTTAATCTTTATATTATGATAATTAGTTCCTTGCTCTACTAGTACCATTGTATGATTACACTTAGTGTTGGGATTTGGAGTTCATGTCTTGCTTTTCATGTCGGGAGGGAGAATACTAGGAGGCATGTAGTTTACCCTTCCCCCTGTCGTGACTGCTAGCTGTTGGTACGCGACTGTACCCTCAGCCTTATACTTGTTTATTCCTGACTACTAGCCACCTATGGCGTGCCTTATTAGCCTTATAAACCCCTACATGCCAACTATGTATTCTAAATACACAATTTCACACACAGAGTTCTTGTCTTGTTGTAGTTCCATTTTCTTGTCTCATTTATTCCTGTTTTACTCATATCCCTGTTTTACAACATTTAACTCTTAGTTATTGTTATCACTTATTTATGCATATTCTCAACATGATACTTAGTCAGTTCTTTTCTACTTGTCATAAATATTTAGTTTAATCTTGTTGTGCATTGTGTACTTTGCTCCTTTTCTGACTGGATCCGTTGATATTAGGCGATGATGAGGACTATGCCCCCACCTTTTATGGTCCCTATGAGGTAGCAGGTGATACTTTTGAGGAGCCGGTTCCCACCCAGGAGACTACTTCTGAGGAGTAGTTAGCAGTTAGTTGTCATTTTCTTTCATCTTAGTAATCGGGTTTGTCCCCGATTTAACTTCTGATTCTGTAATAAATTATGGATCTTGTTGTCACATTTATTTTATTTGAAATCCTAGCAATCCTTTTCCTGTTATTATCTTTACCTACTTATATTGTTGTGAATGAGCTAGATTTTAATTTAACTGTGAATATGACCTAGACAGCGTACTACCGCCGACACTGCGGCGTAGGCTGGACGTACCCACGTACTCGTGCCCGAATATCCGGGTGCGGGTCGTGACACATTTTTATGGTGGCCCATGCAGGTCTAGTATCCTTAAATAGGGTAATATCCTAGGACAGAGTATGAAATAAGATTGAGGATTTTAGGAAAAGCTCATTCACAGAATATGATCTTTATTTCAAATCTTGATATCATTCCTAGTAAATTTTCCTATCGCCCTTGATTTCCAAGTAATCTATTCTAATCTTCCTATTCCTTAATCTTTCAGAATGGTTCAGACAAGGAATACCGTAGGAGGCACATCCGAACCCGCCGAGCAGACTGTGCCTGAAACCCTTGCGCTCCCTCCGCCTCCAACTACTCCGACAGTTACTATGGATAGGGTACAGCTACTCGGAGTGTTCCAGGGACTCATAGAATCCCAGAAGGAACAGACTACCCTGCTACGAACTAGCCTTTCGGATGCTCTTCGCTCCCAGGAGGCACCACACAAGAGGCCAGGAAGTGCCAAGGACTTCAAGAACCTTAAACCCCTGGAATTCTATAGGACTGAAGGCATTCTCTATGCCGATGAATGGATAGAGAATATGGAGCGACTCCTGAAGACTGCTCGGGTCCCTGATGATCTTAAAGTGGAATCTGTAAGCCTGCAACTATTTGACATAGCTCAGACTTGGTTTAGAGATGAACCTCAACTATCTGCTCCTGATCTCACTTGGAAGGATTTCAAGAGGCTGTTCAAGGAGAAATTCTATCCCGAAGTGGCTCGGGAAGCTCTCGAAAGTCAATTCGAGAGGATGGAAGAAGGTAACCTTTCTGTTGATGAGTACACTGCTGAGTTTAGCAGACTGAGCCACTTTGCAGAATATATGGTTCGTACCCCTGAGGATAGAGCCCGTAGATTCAAGAAGGGGTTGTCTCCTGATATTCGCCTTGCTGTCACCACTAGCCAAGCTCGTACATACGAAGAAATCTTGAGCGTGGCACAAGGTGTTGAAAGAGACATGGGACATAGACTAAAGCGGGAAAGAGATACTGGAAGTATGGGACCCCACAAACGCCCTTTCCAACAACAACCACAGTAGAAGGCCCTGCAACAAACCCAGCGTCCTCTCCCTCGAGCCACAGCAACCCAATACCAGACTCAAGGACAGAACCAACAAACTCCCACTTGTGGCTTTTGTCAAAAACAAGGTCACACTTGGCAGGTTTGTAGAAAGAGGCTAGGTGCCTGTCTATATTGTGGATCAACAACACATCAAATGAGGGACTGTCCTGCTGCTCAAGGACACCCAGCTACACAAAAAGCTCCAGTTCAGGCCAGACCCCCAGCAGCGCAGCAGAGAGGACCCCCACTTCCAACTCAACAACAACGCTTTGCTCAGCACCAGTATCAGCAACAGAGGGGTGCACCTCAGCAAGGCCGTACTTTTGCAATAACTCTGGAGGAAGCTGAAGCCACAACAGATGTGATAACAGGTTCTGTACTTATAAATTCAATACCAGCCATTACTTTATTTGATTCTGGAGCTTCATATTCATTCATATCAGTAGATTTCCTTATGAAGCATAGTTTAGTCACTGAACCTCTTAGGAATTGTTATAAGATCATTACCGGTGGAGGAATTATCCCGGTTAGTGATGCATGTAACAATTGTCCTATTATACTATGTAGGAGAGAATTATATGCTAGGCTACTCGTAATGCCAGTTCCCAGTTTCGACATTATTCTGGGTATGGATTGGTTGAGTCAACATCATGCCACTATAGATTGTCACAGAGGTAGTGTAATCTTCAGGCCCCCTGACAAGCCAGAATTTGAATTCACTAGAGGTTCTAGAGAATTGGGTAGTAACAAAATTTTTGGAGTCCTAGTACCAGAAGAATTGCCACTACCTATCATTTTTGAATATCTTGATGTCTTCCCTGAGGATCTTCCAGGATTACCCCCAGACCGAGAAGTTGAATTCTCTATTGACTTAGTGCCAGGAGCAGCGCCAGTATCTCAAAATCCATACAGAATCAACAAGAAAGAGATAATAGAACTAAATGAGCAGATAAAAGAGTTAGAAGACAAATGCTTCATTAGGTCTAGTGTCTCAACCTGGGGAGCTCCAGTATTATTCGTGCCAAAGAAGGATGGAACATCCCTAATATGTATTGATTATAGGGCCTTGAATGCTTTAACAATCAAGAATAAGTACCCCCTACCGAGGATAGATGATTTATTCGATCAATTAAGTGGAGCTCGGGTATTTTCAAAGATTGACTTGAGGTCCGGTTACCACCAAGTAAGGGTGAGGAAGGAAGACATCCCTAAAACTGCTTTCATTACCCGAAACGGACACTACGAATTCTTAGTGATGTCGTTCGGGTTGACTAATGCACCAGCAGTATTTATGAATCTAATGAACAGAGTCTTCCAACAATACTTGGATAAATTTGTAGTAGTTTTTATTGATGATATTTTGATTTATTCTAAGACTCCCGAAGAACATGAAGAACACTTGAGGCTAGCATTGGAGACATTGAGGAAGGAAAAACTTTATGGAAAATTATCTAAATGTGCATTCTTCCTAGACAAAGTAGAATTTTTGGGACATGTTGTAACTGGAGATGGAATAGCAGTAGATCCTAAGAAGATAGCAGCAGTAGAATCATGGCCCACTCCAGACTCTGTAGCAGAAATTAGAAGTTTCCTGGGACTAGCTGGCTATTATCGAAAGTTTGTGAAGGACTTTGCTAGAATTGCTGAACCAATGACAAAATTAACCAGGAAGGATGCAGAATTTATATGGACTGATGAATGTCAACATACTTTTGAAGAATTGAAGAAAAGGCTGACTACTGCCCCTATTCTGACCTTACCATCTGGAACCGGAGGATTCGCTATATATAGTGATGCTTCTGGAAAAGGTCTAGGTTGTGTATTGGAGCAGAACAAGAAGGTAATAGCATATGCTTCTAGACAGCTTCGACCTCATGAAAAGAACTATCCAACTCATGACTTAGAATTGGCAGCTGTTATTTTTGCTCTTAAGCTATGGAAGCATTATCTGTATGGCGAGAGAGTAGAAATCTTTACAGATCATAAAAGTTTAAAATATATTTTTACTCAAAAAGAACTGAACATGAGTCAAAGAAGATGGCTGGAGTTAATGAAAGATTTTGACATCACCCTTCAATATCATCTTGGAAAGGCCAACGTAGTTGCTGATGCTCTAAGCAGATATCCCATGGCAATGTACTTGACAATGGACCGACACTTGCTCGAGGACTTGGAAAGTTTGGGTATTGAGGTAATTATTCCAGGAAGAGAAGGTCAAATAATGAATTTGAAGATCCAATCTACCTTAATGGATAAGATTAAGGAGACTCAGTTTCAAGACGAAGGCCTACGAAGCATTCGAGGTCAAGTGCAAGCTGGGTTAGTGGAGGAATTCAAAATTCATGAAGATGGATCACTAAGACATGAAGATAGATTATGTGTACCTCAAGAAGATATAAGAGAAGAAATTATGCCAAAGGCGCACAGATCACAATACTCTATACATCCAGGAGCCAACAAAATGTACAAAGACCTGAGGACACATGTTTGGTGGTATGGCATGAAAAGAGAAGTAGCCAAGTTCGTATCTCGTTGCTTAGTATGCCAACAAGTCAAGACTGAAAGACAAAGACCTGGGGGATTGCTTCAACCACTACCCATTCCGGAGTGGAAGTGGGAACACATTACTATGGATTTTGTTTCTGGGTTTCCAAGGACACCTAGTGGGAAGGATGCAATTTGGGTGATAGTGGATAGACTGACCAAGTCTGCACATTTTCTACCCTTCAAAGTAGGTCTACCTACGGAGAAGTTGGCAGATTTATATATCCGACATATTGTTAAATTGCATGGGGTTCCAGTAAGTATTGTCTCCGACCGAGATTCAAGATTTACCTCTCACTTCTGGAAGAGCTTACAAGCTAGCTTGGGGACTCAACTCAAATTCAGCACAGCTTATCATCCCCAAACCGATGGACAATCTGAACGTACAATTCAGACACTTAAAGATATGCTCCGTACATATGTTCTGGATTTTGGAGGATCGTGGGAAGACTATCTACATCTTGTGGAGTTCTCTTATAATAACAGTTACCAAGCAAGTATTGAGATGACTCTATTTGAGGCTTTATATGGACGAAGATGTCGTACCCCACTATCATGGGACGATGTAGAAGAAAGAGCCTTACTGGGTCCAGAGATGGTGATCGATTCAACCGAGAAGGTAAAACAAATAAGGGAAAGACTTCGGGTGGCTCAAGACAAGCAACGACATTGGGCAAATAGCCATCGAAGACCCTTGGAATTTGAGGTTGGAGAATTAGTATTCTTGAAGATCTCTCCGACACGTGGCACCATTAGGTTCGGAAGGAGCGAAAAACTCAGCCCAAGATTTATTGGACCATTTGGCATACAGGAGAGAATCGGAGAAGTGGCATACCGTCTGGCATTGTCACCCTCTCTGGATGGGGTCCATAACGTCTTCCACGTGTCGCAGCTGAGAAAATACGTGTCAGATCCCAGTCACATTTTGGATCATTCAGAGCTCGAAGTGGGCCCAAGCTTGACTTACCAAGAGCAACCTGTGGAGATACTGGACCGAACGAAAAAAGTCCTAAGGAATCAAGTTATCCCCCTTGTTCGTATAGCTTGGAAGCATCATTCTCCCGGCGAATCCACCTGGGAGCGAGAAGACGAGATTAGAGAGCGCTACCCCTATCTTTTTGAACCTTGAGGTATATTTTAACTCTCGACCTTTCCTTTCGTGCCATTGTTATTCTTAAATTTCGAGGACGAAATTTTTATAAGTTGGGTAGATTGTAAACCCCCTGAATTTTTAAAAAAAATATTAAACTTGGATTTTTCATAATTTTTTAGAATTTTTTGGGAATTTTTCTATAATTAAAATCAGGGTTTTAATTATTAAATGATTTTTATTTGTTAATAAATAATATTAAAATATTATAGAAATAATATTTTTGGGTGTAAAATGGAAAACTGGACTTAGGATAATTTTTCTAAAATTTATTGGGCCCCAGACCTAATTTAAAATACCTAAAAACTATTAATTAATTAATTAATTAATTATTTATTTATTTATTCATTTATTATTTATTATTTATAAAACCCTAAATTCTGGCCCAGCCCGTATACCCTGGCCCAGCCCTTTGGGCCCAAGCCCAGCCCGCCAAATGCTACCGGGTCGGCCAGACCCGAACCCGCTCGGACCCGACCCGGGCGACCGCCTCTCCCCCACGACCCCGTCCCCTGCGCGTTTTCCGGCGAGCTCCGGCCACGTCGCCTCCGCTCCGCCCGTCCCGGCGCCACGACGCCGCTCCGCCCGCTCCGCTCGCCACGTCCCCCGCCTCGTCCGGCCAACCCCACTCCCCCTTCAGCCTATATAAGCCCCCTCGAAACCCCCCTCCGGCCAACAACCCCACGCCGCCACCGCCTTCCCCAGCCGCTGCCAGCGCCGCCCGTCCACCGCCTCGCCTCGCCCCCGGCCCTCTCCTCCAGCACCCGCCTCCGGCCTCCCCGACTCCAGCCAGCCCCTCACCGCGCCTCCGTCGTGCCCCCGGCCGCCTCCCGCACGTCGCCCTAGTCCCGGCCGGCCTTCTCCCCCGCCGCAGCGCCGCCCTCCTCCGGCCGCCGGCAGTTTCCAGAACCCTAACCCTAGCCCTAATTCTCCCCTGTGTCGACACGTGTCGGACACGACACGGACACGAGAAATCCTAATTTCTCGAGCCCGGTTCAGGTACGTGTAATTTTCTCCTCGCTGCCCCGTTTTCAATTCTGTAAATTGCGTTGCGAAGCCTGTATGACCCTCTCGGTGCACGGACAAATCGCTCGGGGCATCGCGTCCTGTGGTGATCGTACACCGCGATCCAAAAATAGAAAAAAATAACGACCCGATTCACCCCGGAACTGGGTACGCCCCGCCAAACGGGACGACTTGGTCACGCGCGGTCTTCACAGATACGTGTGCGTCATTGATACGGACGTGTGGGATTTCGCAGAAGTCGATTCGGGTGTGCGTGCACACCGGGATCAACGCGTATCCGCGGACAACGCCCCGTATCCGGCTTTTCTGAATCGTGCCCTAACTTTCTGTATACACGTCGGATCGAAACAAAACTTGTGCCATCGGACTCGTAGCGATACACTGGTCCTGTGACCCAAGTTTGGTACGATTCTGAGAACGTTGACAAAATCGCGTGTCATGGGCCCCATAGGCTCCGCTCGATGGGCGATTTTGTGATCGGCTCATCGGAATCCAATTCTGCAAGTTTCGTTGGGTTCGTATCATTGTTCCTGACCTGTTGACTCCAAGTTTGGTGATTTTGGAGACCTTTGACCCTGACATATTTTTCGGTGCAAAGCGGGCCCCACATGCGGACCCCGTTTTGACCCGAAATTACCGTTTTGCCCTTGTCTCCAAATTGGACTCAAGGACAGGCGTTTCTAGCTATTTGATATCTTCTGAGCATGATTGTAATATTTATTTCAGCATCCAGAGTCATTTTTGGAAATTTTCCCGAGACACAAAATCGTAGTGGGATCCAAACATTAGGCAAGTACCTGCACTTCAAGTTTAATCTTTATATTGTGATAATTAGTTCCTTGCTCTACTAGTACCATTGTATGATTATACTTAGTGTTAGGATTTGGAGTTCATGTCTTGCTTTTCATGTCGGGAGGGAGAATACTAGGAGGCATGTAGTTTACCCTTCCCCCTGTCGTGACTGCTAGCTGTTGGTACGCGACTGTACCCTCAGCCTTATACTTGTTTATTTTTGACTGCTAGCCGCCTATGGCGTGCCTTATTAGCCTTATAAACCCCTACATGCCAACTATGTATTCTAAATACACAATTTTACACACAAAGTTCTTGTCTTATTGTAGTTCCATTTTCCTGTCTCATTTATTCCTGTTTTACTCATATCCCTGTTTTACAGCATTTAACTCTTAGTTATTGTTATTACTTATTTATGCATATTCTCAACATGATACTTAGTCAGTTCTTTTCTACTTGTCATAAATATTTAGTTTAATCTTGTTGTGCATTATGTACTTTGCTCCTTTCCTGACTGGATCCGTTAATATTAGGCGATGATGAGGACTATGCCCCCACCTTTTATGGTCCCTATGAGGTAGCAGGTGATACTTTTGAGGAGCCGGTTCCCACCCAGGAGACTACTTCTGAGGAGTAGTTAGCAGTTAGTTGTCATTTTCTTTCATCTTAGTAATCGGGTTTGTCCCCGATTTAACTTCTGATTCTGTAATAAATTATGGATCTTGTTGTCATATTTATTTTATTTGAAATCCTAGCATTCCTTTTCCTGTTATTATCTTTGCCTACTTATATTGTTGTGAATGAGCTAGATTTTAATTTAACTGTGAATATGACCTAGACAGCGTACTACCGCCGACACTGCGGCGTAGGCTGGACGTACCCACGTACTCGTGCCCGAATATCCGGGTGCGGGTCATGACAAGGTGAGCCATAATTACGGCTAATACGTCCACATCATCACCTCTGCATATTACACCATCAGGCTATTTTCAGCTATAGGAGCACGCTGTACGCTACCTCCTTGAAATACGCCGACCTGGCTATTTTCAACCATAGGAGTACGCCGTATGCTATCTCCTCGGAATACGCCAACTCAGGCTATATTTGCATTGGCGCGTAATAAGGCTATTTGGTCCAGAATTAGCTCAAGACCTCAATCAAGAAAGGAGGATCGGCTATCTTTTATGCTAGCTACCTATCCATGCAGCATCAGGCTTCTACGCCTACTGGGCTTCCACGCTTACTTGGCTTCTACGCCAATTTGACAACTACTCGGCTTCTACGCCAGGGTGACAGTTATTGGCTTCTACGCCAACCTTTTCTACGTGAGAGACAGATACCTATGTGGCTTGCATGCCGTGATCTTTGCAGCAATTATACGTATTATCTCATGATGGGACATGCGTCACACACAGATTCAGAGGATCATTTATACGTGGGAGGCAGTTATTATAACCGCCGCATAAAAAGTGCCATACTCTCCACTATCCGGCTTCTACGCCGACTGGACGGTTACTGTCACTAAAACCCTATAAATAGAGACCTCCATTGACAGAAGTCCAGGGTCGAAAGGTCAAAAAGAAAAAGGTCAAAAAGATCGAAGAACAGAGAGAGTAGAACATAGACAGAGAGTAGCGATCGACGATTTTGACATCGAGCATCCACTCCCCTTTGCAATCTTTGAAGCTTCTCCGTCTTCTACAGCACTTCTTCATCATCGTGTGGTCCAAGGGACAAAGTGATCGACCGCAGATCAGACTCCTATAGCAATATTTACCCAGATTATATTTTGTACTTGACATCCTTGTATAGGATTGATTGTACTTCTTGTTTGTAAACCAAAGAGAGGGTTTCGTATAAACCTTGTTTTATTTCTTTCGTTTATTATCAAACACAAGATGACGACTCTGCTGGGGACGACTTTCTCATCTGACGAGAAAGCAATTGCTCAACACGATGCAGTATCAGTAGGATCAATAAAGAAGACCCTGGTTGTCCAATTCGACCAGTCAACCTACGAAGATATGCTTCGAGCAGGGGGTAGCTCTCACTCTCTCTCCGTCTAAGACAACAGTAAACTGCGTAAGGTGTGGATGCCCCGGACATCCCCTACCATTCCTGCCGACTCTCTGGTTTCTCCGACCAACAAGGTTGTAGCTTCGCAACCTCCATGCCCCGCGCGTAAAACTCTGTCTCCCATTTGTGACGTGGCAGACAAAGCTTCTGGCGATGCCTCAGTGCTAATCCAGAAGTCTGCTTCGCGCTCTGTACGTAAAACTCTGTCTCCCGTTTGTGACGTGGCAGATAAAGCTTCTGGCGATGCCTCAGTGCTAATCCAGAAGTCTGTTTCGCGCTCTGCGCGTAAAAATCTGTCTCCCGTCTATGACGTGGCAGACTAAATTTCTGATAATGCCTCAGCACCAAATCAGAAATTCCTAACGCGCTCCGCACGTAAAAATACATCTGCCCTCCTAGGAAAAGCAGATGGTCCCTACAATCTACGCAAGAGAAAACAAGTGGCAAAATTCTCAACTCCTTGGCCTTTACGCCAGCAAGAGAAGAATCTGCCCCCTCTCCAGATTACGCGAGAAGCTGATGGCCGATTGAGGGCTTCCTCAGTTTTACGCCAGCCTGAGCAGAGCTCCAAATTACGCCAGGTTAAGCCCCTCAGCGTAAAGAAGGCCCACTTTGCGGAAATACACACTCCTCGGGGATCATTTGCTACTCATATGGCTAACCTGCTGTATACGGATGGCAGGGGGAGAGTTATGGTTCCCAACATATGTATGCCAACTGATGTAAACAAGAGGAACAAGCATTTTTCTTCTTTTTCTGTTAATTGTCCTGACTGGCGTGAATTCCTAATCCAAAAACGCAAAGACAGGAGTCATAACCAGGATTATGTTTCTCTGATTACCAAGCGTGGGGAGATCATGTGGAAAGATGCGTCAACATCTAATATCGTCATGACATATGGGCCACATAAAGATTCTATCTTTATTGTTCCTCCAACTCGCGACGACCATCATCCAATAATCTTCGGTCGAATGCGGAACAGACCGATTGTACAAGAAGAATTTTGCAAGTCTGAGGGTGGCAAAATGCAAATCCACAGGTATAGCCCACAGGCTTTAAAGATCATACAAAACATGGGCTATGATTTAAAGTTGAAACAAGGCCTCAACTATGGAAAAGACAGAAGAACACCGTTACATGGTAATTTTTACTATCAACGAACCCATTTTGGGTTGGGGTATACTGCATCTCTTGCAAACTCCAAACCTCCAGAGCCTGATCCTGTAATACCAGAGGCAGGTACTTCTAAATTAACTTCTGTGGACAACAGCCACGGCAGGTCTGGGGATAGCCTACCTCGACAAAATAGGGCAACATCCAAAGCTGGGGGTAGAATTCCCTCTGAGTCCGAAGATGATACAACGATGACGATCTTCTCGAAAGATCGTAAAACTCAGGCATCGGGAGCCCGAAGGCCAAAGGGGACTTTTTTCTTCAATGAAGATGACATCATTAAAATCTTTAATATGTTGATGAAGGAACACAAACTTCGGCTACCCAACATCAAATACCCTGAGAGGACTGTCAAAGTCGATGACCCAGATTATTGTCTCTTTTATCGGTACGTTCATCACCCTACAAGGGCGTGCTATGTACTAAAAAGGAGAATCCAGGAGTTAATCGACGCCAAAGTCATCACTTTGCATCTATAAACGAGGGGACGATCACTAGATGATTAGTCCCTAAAGTTTCTCCAACGGATTCTTCAGGTCTATCCCCAGTGAATTTTTTTAGACATGAGTTCACGTCCATATTACCTCTGAACTATTGTCCAAACATTGCTTTATTCTCCCAGCAAAAAGTTTGTCATGTTCATATTACCTCTGAACAAACCATCCGAGTTTTGGCTATCGATTATCATGTCCATATTACCTCTGATATCGGTTGTTATCTCAACTTAGCACCCATACTTAGCTCTAAGTACGCCAGTGGTGTTGAGTCCACAAACTGCCATGTCCATATTACCTCTGAGCAGATGTATACTTCCATCCCCAATGGAGTCACAACTCAAGAGTTTGTCATGTTCATATTACCTCTGAACAAACTTTCCGAGTTTTTGACTATCAATTATCATATCCATATTACCTCTGATATCGGTTGTCATCTCAACTTAACACCCGTATTTAACTCTAAGTACGCCAGTGGTGTTAGGTCCACAAAAATTGTCACGTCCATATTACCTCTGGCAGGGCTTATCCTAAAACTTATTACTTGCACTTTCGTGCACAAGAAGTAATAGGTCCACAAAAAAGAATTTCCTTGTGGAATGCCCGCAATGAAAATGAGTTGTTTATGTCCATATTACCTCTGAACTATCCTCATTTTCCCCAGCAGAGAAAAAGTCAGTTCATGTCCATATTACCTCTGAACTACGTCTCTCCACTATCCCCACAGAGTCATATTTTACCTTTGTCAAGATTTATCCTAAACTTATTATTTGTACTTAACGTGCGCACCAAATAATAGGTCCACCATAAATCCCCCAGTGGGATGTCCTCAACAAATACGGTATCGTACTACGTCCATATTACCTCTAGTACGATGTCCAAAACTCATACAAACAATCATAAAGAAATGGGAAGACCCTTATATGATTGCAAATGGCACTTACAGATTAGCCAAGTCTAATAAAAACTTTTGGCTACTATCAACCGCAAAATCCCAAAGAAGTACTGTGCTTAATCTCCTTCGTTTAATGGAGTATAACGAAGATCTTATTCTGACGATACTACATACAAAGGTTAGCTGGATCATATTCTATCAAAGTTTATGTGACCTCCGAATAGACATCCTTAACTAATTTGTAAGTCTATCATGTTCATATTACCTCTAATAGTGTTTAGTATATAAATTTAGTTGGATTATATTCTTTCAGGTTCATGTTAACTCTGAATAGATTTACATTCAGTAAAACCTTAACGAAAGAATGTCATGTTAATGATACCTCTGTTATCATTTTCACCCTAGCCTATCACATTCTAAAATGATAGGCCCACAAAGTCAGAAAATGTGTTTTTATTATCTTTGAGAAAATTATAGGAGAAATAAAATAGTACATCATTGGGGAGGAGCAGTCAAATCACGAATCTACTGCGCCAGTGCTGCCATCTTCTCATTCCTAGAGCTCAGAATGGTAGCGCGCGCGGGCCCGCTCTAACCTTGCCTCCTCATTGTTCAAGGCAGACATTTCAGACCAATGACAAACATAATCTGCGTGGATGATACCCACACGTGCCAGGTTCTGCTGAGATGCTTCCATTCGGCCATTCAACACATCTCGAGCTGCCAACAAAGAGAGAGCCTTCTCCTTGGCCTTAGCGAGTTTGTCTTCCAATTGGCGGACCCTCGCTGCCTCTTCCTCATATTCGGCCTCGCACTTGGCCAGCTGGGGAATGACTTACCCCAATGAGGCATGCTCTTCATTCGTCTCTTTCTGCTAAGCATCGATGGACTTGCTCAGAGTTTTCATCTTTCCAACAAGCCTCGCAGTCAGAGAGTCATATTCAGCCTGAACCAGGTCATCAATGTTGCCCTGGGATAATTGTAAATAATTGTTAATGGGTTGTTCCAAACCATTAACTATCTGCTCCAGTGTGTCATCTCTTCCAACATCGTTGGAATCTTTGATCGACGCTATCACAAACTGGAAGGACCTCCTCAGAGCCTCAAAACCTAGATTCTTCTCCAGTACCATTGATATCAGCGTTTTCAAAGTGGTATAGATGATACTAGTATATTGCTCAATCAGCATGGCAAAATCAGATTGGGTGCTGGGAGTGGCTGCAATATCGGCGAATCCCCTTCCAGGAACGACTATAGAGGGTGTCGTCATAATCGTCACTTCAATAGAGGGCGCAACAAAGGTAAAGGCACCGACAACGGCTGAAGTCGCTGGCGTACTCAAATGAGGCATAGTCGTAATGACAGGCTCATCCTCCTCTCAAGATATCAAAACTGTTTCGGGCGAGCCGGCACCCAAAAATGTTTCCTCTTCGAAGTCAGTCACCTCCATGTCATTGGCAGGAGCTGCAACAGAGCCAAAAGTTGCGTCGACACTGCCCTTCCCGTAGATGTCTTCCTCTAAAAAGAAGACAAGAGAAAGTTAATATCAACATGATGTTAATTTTTCCAAAAAGAGGCATAAAGACGATATTTATCCATGGCCGATGGTATATATGTCGCGTCGGCAGCCAATATAGCTAAATCATTTCTTAATGATGCTAAGCGAGCTGTCATACCTGGAGAAGGGGGTATGCCAACTAACACTGGTAGGTACTCCTCCAGGTTTTCACCAAGATCCACTAGAGGCTCATCGGGTGGAATCTCGCTGGATATACTCACAGACGCAGCAGGGGTTACTCCCGTTACTGGTCTGGATAAAGATATTCTTATTTTGCTTGGCCTCGAAGGCGATCTCGTACTACTACATGAAGCGGTAGCAGCGATAGCAGCCTGGAGCAAAGAATCTCCGGCACTGCCAGCCGGAACTATGTAGGTTCTCTCTCTAATAAGCGAAGGAACTCTAGTCAAAAATTCATCCCCAACAGGGGAAACAGCAGGTTCACTCCTAGGAACCTCAGGGCGGGAAGTCCTGACAGGACCACTAACAGTCTTCTTTTTCTTGCGAGGGAAAGCCTCCTTCAGAATAGGAGCCTGTCGCTTTCCAGGGATAATAAGAGGCTCTGCAGGCGGAGGTATTACACCTCTCGGTACTGTCATCAAAAACTCATCTGTACCGACAGGGTCTTCACCTTCGTCAGGGGAGATTGATGGGACATCGTCTCTTCCAGTAGACTTATGAGTGGGCACCCTAAAACTTCCACGCATATCAAAATTGCGATGGAAGGTATTGATGGCCACATAAAACTGGGCGTACGAATGGAGGATGCGCAACTCCATGGAGAGAGAAGTCGCAGGTATAGTAAAGGTCGCTCCAGTACAACCCATTATGAAGTACCGCCATCCTCTCGCTCTGTCAATAAGTCTACCCCTGGACTTGAAGCTGGTGATGGCATTTCCCATGTCCAATTGGTCATACCCAAACTGCCTGGCAAACCGACTAGGCAGGTAGGGCTCCAAGAAGCAATGGTCTTCACTTCTGTACAATAAATAGGAAGGTCTAATACAGACCAACCAATAAAAATCTTCAGGAGAAAGAACGGTCTTCCCTTCACCTGAATCCTGAAGTCTCGTCCCCTGTTGATTGAGATGTACAGTGGGGACGGTGCAGAAGAGCTTTCAGCTATGAGCAAAATTTAACGCTCGCCGACAGTCCACGACTATGACCATATTCCAGGTGGAATTCTTGTAATTCAATAAGAAATTACTCCCCGAACTACTGCCAAAGCTGGGAGACATTACCCTGGGGTTATGGAGAATTAACCATCCCATCAAATACAGGAACGGTAATTCTACCCTTGGAAAGCTGTCATGCCGTGTTTCGTCGGCAAGCAGCCCATCAATAATGGCCCTCAGGCCAACTTGTATGCGGCATACCATTGCAGGGAGCAGGCCCAGTCTTGCCCCGAACACCAGACGCACTGTAGGCCATAAGGTGTTGCTGTGAATACGATCAGAAGATGCAATGCCAGGTACTACCAGTCGGCGAAGCCATATAGAGAGGAGCCAGCCAGTTGAGCTTCCCTTGACAGAGGCCTGCGGCAATGTCTCATATAACTGTAGGCTTTAGTGCCTGCAGGATAATTCCCTATCTCCTTATCGAGGACCTGATATGAAGCCCTAGCATCTTCAATAAGATCATCGACTACCTGAGTATCAAGCACGCTCAGAAGGCTCAGAGGCTTATCCCTGCTATCCACGACTTTGTC
>JAYESA010000007.1:68393879-68501379 GCA_036927795.1 Iris macrosiphon | reverse complement strand
TACGGGCCGGGTGTTGACCAGTGCTGTGACCCCGAGACTGAGGAGGAGTGCGCCGAGGAGACACCGTTAGCACCCTAGTTAGCTAGGTGGGTTTCCTGGGTTGTTCCCAGTTGTTATTTTGGATGATTGTACCTATTCTTTTGATGCTGTGAGATGTTGTAGACTATTATAGACTTGGACTGTATTTTTGGATATTGTCTTGCTCTCTTTGGTTCCGTTTCTTTGTTCATATCATATCGTGCTTTATTTTTTCCTCTAGTTATTGTGATTGAGAGATTATATATATTGCGTGGTTGCCCTCCTTTTTGGAGAGGATTATTCATATATATATTGCGTGGTTGCCCTCCTTTTGGAGAGGATATTGTCAGATTTTTGTGAGATATATAGATAGTTGGTTGACCTAGAACGGACCTTACAGCGTTCTACCACCGATTCTGTGGCGTAGGCTGGACGTACCCATGGCTCATGCCCGATTTTTGGGTGCGGGTTGTGACAATGACATCTCCGGTGGGTTCATCCTCCTCGACGATTATAGCAAACGCTCGTTCCTGTCGAGCACCTCCCTGCTGCTGATGCTGGATAAAATGCTACTGTTGTGTCAAAAGCGGTCCCCTCGGCTATAATGCAGGTGGTCTCGTCTGTGCCCTCGGAGCTGAAGCTGCTCCCTAAACTACACGACGAGGATACTCCCTGGATTGATGCCCTTCAGTACCATAATACAAACAAACTCCTAGCCTCCTCCTACAAACTTTCCAGATGTGGTCGGGCTTCTTAAAGTAGTTGCATGGAGCTTGCTGTAACTGTCTCTGCCGCAGAGGTGCCTGGTGAAAGGACGCCCTAGCTGGAGTCTGGTTCTGTTGTGGTTGCTGGAAAGGTCTGGACTGGAGATGAGGACGTTTGGGAGATACTGCACTGCCGTTGGCCCCCAAAAAAGAATCACGATCTCTCTTGGGCTTCAAACCCAACTCCCGCTCAACCTTGCGTGCCTCCGCAAGTATCTCCGAGTATGTCTCATAAAAAGACGGAATGAGAATCTTCACTTTCCAGTTTAGACTCTCACGGAAACGAATAGCTCGAACCTCCGGCTCTCTCACCAGATACTCTACAAATCGGCTCAACCTGCCGAACTCCACAGCGTACTCCTCCACAAACATGCTCCCCTGAATGAGACTCTCAAACTATCTCCCCAAGTCTAGCATGTCTACCTGGACAAAAAACTTCTTTTTGAAGAGGTCCTTGAATACCTCCCAAGATTGTCCTGTGTCAACTAGAATCGGCTCATTCCTGAACCAAGTGCGAGCGACGTCGAACAGTTGAAGTCCTACTGCCTCAACCTTCAGATCCTCAGAAAGATGGGACACCCTCATAAGATGCTCAATGTCCTCAAGCCAATCATCAGCATAGACGATGCCCTCCGTCCCCTTGAAAACCCTAGGCTCCAGTTTCTTGAAGTCCTGAATGTTGCCTGGCCGAAGCTTAGCAACCTGAGGAACATCCTGCTGCTGGATCAGAACTCCTCTCTCGACTACAGCACGAGCAAGCTGATAAGCACTCTCGATGCCCTGCCGTAGAACGTCGGTCTGCCTCTGATGTGCCTCTGACTGAGCCCTCTGTGCCTCGAGCATCTCACAAAACTGTGTAAACATCTGTGACGCCTCTGCTGGCACAGGAGGTGGAGTTGGAAGCCCCTCAGATACAGCTGGCATAATCCTCTGAGTAGGTGGTGGATCTCCGAAAGCAGCTGACACTCCAATCACCGGAGAAGTGACTAGTGCAGGCCCTCGGGATGTCGCAGACCTCTCAGAAACTGCTCTCCCCTGCTGCGATCTAGTCTTAGACAGCATCCTGAGACAAAGCGAAAGAAAGAATCAATATGGCACAAGATGTAAGACTTTTAAGGAAAGGACAGTTTAAGAGATCAAGTATCAATATCAAAGGACAATAGTTGAATCAAAAGAATTTTCCTAGATGTGATTGAGTATCTCAGCCTATATCCTATTGTAGGCTAGCAATAGTACAACTAAATTATCGCACTACCATGACATCACATACTGTGTGAAGCTAGACCTGCATGAGCCACCACCAAAAATGTGTCACGACCCGCACCCGGTGTAAGGGTATAAGTCGGAAACAACGCCCAGCCTACGCCGTAGAATCGGCGGTAGAACGCTTTCTGGATAATCTATCTAACAATATAATGAACCACCAATAATGATAATATACTCAATCACAGAACTAAGATAAAAATGATCACGAATCAGATAAAGAATAAAATAGTCACAATATAACTCATGAGTCTAAAAATAATACATCAATGAGTCAGAAGAAATACAGAATAAGCTGGATACAAATCCAGTACAAAAGAATACTACGAAGCTACAACTCTTGGGTCAACTGTCTCAGTTGGGATAAGTCCCTCCTGAGCCAGGTTATCAGAATCTAAACCATAATATCCTGGGGTCCATAATAGGTAGGGTACCACTCCTTAGTGTCATCTGGAAAAATATATCCAGTCAGGAAAGGAGCAGAGTATAACTCTAATAGCAGTTCTAATCAATGATAAAAACTATGTAACAGTAAATAGCTGTGGATAAATAAGATACACAATAGATACAAGAGATATATATACAATAAGGAAATACTGGAAATAAATACAATAAATGAACAATATGCCAATAAACAAGAATACTAATGACTAAGTGTGTGAGTACTAGCTAAACATGTGATCGGCTTGGGCAAGATGCAATACGGCCTGGCTAATCATACGTGCGGTGTATGATCAACACTATTCAATAATCAGTACTTGATACAATTGTAACACCCTGTTCCGCTCAAGCGGACTGCCGTCTCAAACGGCAATCATGCAGCTGTCCCGACCCGCTTTGCCTCGAACAAGAAGCAAAGGATATCCAGACTTGTCCCTACAGGAATCCTGGCTTAGACTTTCAGAGGCTCGCTCAGGCGTATCGCTCTACTGAGGCGAATCATCGCTAAGGTGGGTGGCTACGGTGAACTTGTCTTTGCTTAGCCAGCACACATAAAATCTGGAATATTCATGCTAGTCGCTAGGTGAATCACCCCCTGCATGCTAATAAATCCAACGCACCTAGCTAAGGGAATAATCCCAACTTGTATTGCTTATGCTTGAACATGGAAATGAAATACTGCTTTTATGTACATATGTTTAGACCCTCGCATGCTGCCCTAGAACGTGTTACTCGGGAAAGTCCCTAACGATCTCGCTTCTCGGCTTACCTTCGGGCCCGAGCTAACGTAAATATTGTATTTATACAATGCATGCCTGTCTGCTTGAATGTTACCTTGTTTTCATCCAAACCCCCGGGAGACTACTAAGTAGTCGTTCCGTGCCTGATTGATCTTGGCAAGTTATTCACTGTACAGAAAACAAGATCCAAGTATCTCGTGTACTCGTGTACTCGTGTTCCAGTACACTCATGTTCTCGTGTTCTTGTGCACTCGTGTTCTCGTATTCTCGTGTATCTCGTGATAATTGAAAGACCAAAAGAAAGTGCATGTCGCGGACAACTCGGAAACGAGGTATAGTTCTACGGACGGTCACCGGGGCACTGGGGCCGATCCGATCCGGATAGAACTTTACGTGTGGTCCCTCGTGTTCAGGCGAGTGGTTTGTATCACCTCGTGTACTTTCGTTGCATTCCACTTTCCCGGGACCACATCACGTGTGTAGTCCATCGTATACGGACAAGATGGTTTGTAGCGCATCGTGTACTTTGTTGCATTCCATCTTGGCCTTGGACTACTTTATGTACAATCCATCGTGTACGGGCGAGATGGTTCGTAGCGCATCGTATGCTCTCGTTGCGTTCCACTCTCGTCTGGGATTAGTCCTTTATGGCTTTGCCAGCGACTCATGTTCATATAGATAAGTCATCCTCGCTTAGCGGCTATCCGCGTGCGAGTCATTGCATCGCACCAAAGAACAACTGAGCACACCGAATACTGTCCCGTTCAAAGACCCTCGTGTTTGCATATGCTATGCCCTTGAACGTTTATACTTGCCGTGCTTGAATTAACAATGTTTGCCTCAATGTTTGCCTTGGACAGGGAAGGAGATGTTAAGTTGGTAAGTCTCACCGTGTTTCCTCTAACATCGTATGGCGCACTGCCCGACACGTTAGGCTATTCAATACTTGCATGAAACTGATCCTAAGGCAACTAGAAAGACAACTTAATAGTTGTGCACGAAACCTGTATTACGTGTTTGGATTTGTCGAGCGGGCGAGTAGCTTCTCCACCAGTGCATTCAATGTACTGATAATCCACCAGTTTGTATGCAGGGTGCGGGAGAACCTCGTTCGGTGCGGATGTCTCCAACGTGCGTGCTAAGGCCAGGAGTTTCCCTTTGAAGCCTTACAACGGTGCGTCCGGGACTGAAGCACATATACAAGACATAATGTTGGAGCGTCGCCTGAACATCGCTTATAAAATCATTCCATGATTGTAGCCATTTGGCACGTTTTATGTTTCAGAGAGAGAGGCTTGAGCGACTTGTAATCTCGGCTATACGCCGCCTGTAACACATGTTTATATCAATAAAGAGTTGCTTACTTCAAACTTGTGTTTCAATGCTTCCGCTATATTTGTCGACTCAGTGAACCTGTTACCAAATCGCTATGCGTTTGTGACTCCGCTGCACTCGGACAATCTGTGTGACTCTGTGGCTTAGAACTCTAATCGCCAGCCAATGAACCATGGCCTTGCACGGGCGTGGATCACGCTCGTGCGGCATCACGCCCGGATGGGTCAAGCGATCGTTCCGCGGGAGCGCTGGCGAGGGTGATTCCCGCCTAGCGGGAACGGCCGATTGCCTGCAGGAGATCGGGGCATGACAACAATAGGGATATTGAGCATATATCTATACTAATATTCTCCACCCCGACTGGTATAATAGATCCAACCACGGTATGCTATGGCACGAGATTTCCCAAGAAGATAGCTAGTCTTCCCGAGAATCAATGTCTATACATGTATAAGATAACCAATGAAACAATACTTGCACCATATACACCATATACCAAGGAATAATATCTCATGACGAGATTTGAATATACCAATCCGTGTAACCATAGTGTCAAGAGAACATGGATATCTACACTAGATACAATGAACATAGAGGATATCATAAATGAGAAACTATCAGAGAATGTACTCGCCTGAAGTCCAATGAATAGTCTCACAGATGTCTGACTCGGTGCCTCGAAGACCTAGATATGAAATACAACATCAATACAAGGTTCCGGAAAGAAAATAAGTTAACTAGTCAACTTCTAGGCCAAAAAATCAATTCTAAGTCAAAAGTCAACTATGGTCAACTATGGTCAAACCAAGGTCAACTATCTATTTCTAGGTTGCACAAATCTAACACAAAAATCTTGGGTCAAGATACTAAAATCTAAGTCAAGAACCCACATCTTAAAATATTAGGATACCGTATCTCCGGATACGTGAATCCAAGGTAACACCTCAATATATCAAACAATATTTATAATAATATAGAATTACAATTTACACATCAAATAGGTACCGTGGTTTTGAACCAACTTGGTATCTCAACAATAATCACAAACTTGATACCCAAACCCCGTATCTTGAGTATCCCTATTTACCTTGGTCTCCTCAAGGTAATACCCAATACCTTGGTATAATAATTACCCTTATATATATATATATATATATATATATATATATATATATATATATATATATATATATATATATATATATATATATATATATATATATATATATATATACTAATATTATACATATAAGGAATATAGCAATAATAATATATTAGCTCAATATCAATACATATATATATACATATATATGTAAATATAAGTATATAAACACATATATATAAATCTGTCTATCTGTCGCTGAAAACTGTGTTGAAGAACACAAATATGCTGATACGCTGCCTTTAGTGACAATTCTGGCTGTCACTGAAGCTGCCGTCACTGCTGCTGTGGAATCCTGCCCTGCTGCCGCTGCTTTGGTGTCGGTTTGCAACCGTCACCGCTTCTACTGTCGCCGTTGCTGCTTCTTCCTGCCACTACTGCTGCTATTAATGACAGCAACTGCTGTCATTAAATACCGTCGCCACTGCTACAACGGCTGCTGCTATATCCTGCTGCTATTAATGACAGTAGTTGTCATTAACCTGCTGTCGCTAAAAACTGAAAATAATATATATATATATATATATATATATATATATATATATATATATATATATATATAATATATAACCCAATAAATATATATATATCTATACATATAAATACCAAATAACTATAAATACCCCCTCACAAATAATATACATATTAGGGCATGCACAAATACATAAATATATTATAATTACATCTATACATATATTTAAATAATCCTATAACAATTACATATAAAATAATTACCCAATTAAACATACATATATATAATCAATATATACATATATATCCATACAATATATTATAATATATATATAAATGCATGTAGAAGAAAGCTATATATATATATATATATATATATATATATATATATATATATATATATATATATATTATTAGTACATATATAATACATAGATCTATGATACAATAATCACTATAATAAATACACTATAATACATATATAATATCTATATATATATATACACAATTATAACTCAAAAATTAAAAGCACAATCATTAGATCTACACATGAATACATAACACATGGAAAGTATCATACCGTATTCCACTAGATCTAGGATACGCATATGACACGAGTCTACCACACATCTAATTGTACCTCGAAGGACACAAGCAAGTCACATATATTATTTATGAACAATACGAAGTGTCAAATATAGATCTACGTGTCCGTGTCAACATATGACATGTACAAAGTCCCGTGTCGGAGGAAAAACCTCCAAAATAATACGTATCACCAAATTGTTGGAATACGACCTACACGTACCCAATTATGGACACGACACTAGTCCCAAACACATAAACATATGCCAAATTGATCTATAGGATCAATTGACACATACAACAAATATCAATCTCGAAATCCCCCTAAAATTGACACAAAAGTACCATAACTTCCTCAATAGGCCTCCTATGAACACAAAACCAAATCCTATGGGTAGTCTATGCATATGGGTTAATTTTCCATGGTTAAATCTCAGATTTAGAAGCTATTTTAAGGGAAAAAACTGAATTATACCTATTGGGAGATGGATTCCCAATGAAACCTTCAATTGAGATGAAATTGCCTCCAACTTGTAGATCCTTGCTCCTTTTTGTAGATCCTTGCTTCCTCCTTCTAGATCATTGCTTCTCAAGTCTCTAATGGTGATTTGGGAAGGAATTGGAATAAAATTTGGTAGGAAAATGAAGTGGGAATGAAGAAAATTTGGTAGTGGAAAATTCTTGATCTAAATTTGGAATAAAAAGAGGAGAGAGAAATTTCCCCCTCTATTTAAATAGGCCGACCCCTATTCCTCTCCCTCAAGTAATCATGTAATGTCCAATATACCCCTTGGGGCCTCTCATGAAGAAATAATTAAGGAAGGAAGCTTCTAATCTAATGATTTAATTAATTTAATCCATCTCCTTAACAACGGGCTTTCTAAATGGGCTAAGTTTAACTAATTAATTCATGTTGGTCCATGGGTCCAAACTAAACTAGTTAGGTCTACTAACACAAGTCCAAAATAATTTATTAACATCTAACAATAATTAAATAATACAATAAATAATTATTTATCAAGCACAATAATTAACTAAATAGGAAATTACTAAAATACCCTTTCTTAAAAATGTGGTTGTGACAGTCGGTGGCTGGGAGGGGGCAACGTCGGTGGAGAGGGGGAGCGGTGGCAATGGCGGAGAGGGGGGAGCGTCAACGATGGTTGACCGCGGGGGGAGGAGAAGGGGGTGAGAGGGAAGAGGAAGAAAAAAAAATAAGAGGGGCATTTTTCGTCAATTTTTTTGGGTCAAAGCCGTTGACTGTCATGACTGGACGAATTTCGTCAAAAGTGTGAGGTCTTGTACATTTTGGAAACAATGTGGGGTGGACCATGAATATGGATAAAAAAAAGTGGAGGGTAACTCAAAATTTCTCTATTAGTTTTTAGCACCTGTAAATATAGATGTATATTAGACAAAAATATTTAAAATCTTACGAAAAAATTAAGAATTTTTTTTCCAAATACCTAAAAAAGTATTTTTTATATATATGTCGAAAATAGTCGAGATAGTAGCTTTACTTGATGGTTTAGCACAACCTTCAAGAAATAAACCATCAACAAAAGCCATTTTTCTTATAGTGCCTGCACCATGTTGTCCCTCCACTGCATAATGGAGTGAAGCTATTGCCTCTGCACAGCTTCTACAGGAAATATCCCCACTACAATTGCAGTTTGTAATCAGGCACTACCTGATCCCCACCCCCATTGTACTGAACTGTAACATGGTGCAGTTCACCACAGCTGCTGTGAGAAACCCATTTACCTTCACTACACTTCACTCCATTCACCACACACACCCATAAGCACACTAAAAAAACTTATGATGCCTAGTGATACACCCACCCACAAGCACTACACTAGTACCCCTCAATAAGCACATATACCAATGCACCCTCAATCATAACACAATGCACTAACATATATGAGACACTAAACAAACACTCTAGCACACTAGAACACAAAACCAAACACCTTACATGCACTCCCTAGGGTCACAACACCATGGTATCAAGATACTCTATGATACTCCTCAATACACCCAATCCACCATGGTATCAAGACCAAAACTATATAAAACATAAAATATAGATACAATATAACATGAATAAAGCTAGGATAGGTAGATCTAATACAAATAAGGAGGAATTAACACAATTGGCTTCAAATACACCCAAATTACTAATCTACATATACGTATCATGACGTATCATGATACAGACTCTACGTATCCAATTGTGGACACAATGACCCCATCACAAACCCAAATAGATATCAATATTCATAAAGGGACACAACACAAACACTTGGTAGACACAAATTTGTAGTTCCATCAAATGGGCCAAAAAATATATGGATCTATAGATTTGGGGTCTCTACCACCTATTGGGTTAGATCTAGCCATGGGTAGGTTCCTAGAGGTTCAAATTAAGTTTCTAACATATAAATTGGTAGAAAAAGGGATTTACCTATTGAAAGTTGGATCCCAATAAAACTTCACCAAATTGGACACAAAGGATGAATTGGATACGGTCTCCTAGCTTAGCTCCTCTCCAATAGTCCTCCTTGTGCTCCAATGTTCTAGGCCTCTATGGGGATGGGAATAAATAGTAATTTGGTTGGTTTTGTCATGACCTAAACCCGATATAGGGATGCAAGTCGGAAACAACGCCCAGCCTACACCGCATAATCGACGGTAGAATGCTGTCTGGGTAATCTATCTTGCAATATAATAAACCACCAACAATAATAATATACTCAATCACAGATCTAAGATGGAAATGAACACGAATATGAAAGAATAGAATAGTCACGTATAACTCATGAGTCTAAAATAATAACATCAATGAGTCTGAAAGAATACTAACAAAATAAGCTGGAGACAAATCCAGTACAAAAGAATACTATGAAGCTACTAATCCCGGATTATCTGTCTCAGTCGGGATAAGTCCCTCCTGAGCCAGGGTCTCTGACTTTAAACCCATAATTTCCTGAGGTCCATAATGTGTAGGGTACCACTCCTCAGTGTCATCTAAAAAAATATATCTAGTCAGGAAAGAAGCAGAGTACATCTCTAACAGTAGTTCTAATCAATGATATAAACTATGTAATAATAAGTAGATATGAATATACAAGATGCACAATAGATACAAGAGATATACAATAAGATAATACTGGAATAAATACAATAATGAACAATATAACAATGAATAAGACTACTAATGACTAAGTGTGTGAGTACTAGCTTTAACATATGATCGGCTTGGGAACATGATATAGGATTTATGGCCTGGCTAATCATACGTGCGGTGTATGATTAACACAATACAGGAATAAGATACAAGATGGGAATGATCACATATCTACACTAAAATACTCTCCACCCTCGACTGGTATAGTAGATCCAACCATGGTACGTTATGGCACGAGATTCTCCAAGAAGATAACTAGTCCTCCCAAGAATCAGTGTCTGTACATGTACAAGATAATCAATAAAACAAGGCTTGCACAAGATACACTATATACCAAGGAATAAGATCTCATGACGAGATTCGGATATACCAATCCATGTAACCATCGTGTCAAGAGAACAAGGATATCTATACTAGATACAATGAACATTGAGGATATCATAAATGAGAAACTATCAGAGAATGTACTCACCTGAAGTCCGGTGAATAGTACCATAAATGTCTGATACGGTGCCTCGAAGACCTAGATATGAATATAACATCAATAGAAGATTTCGAAAAGAATAAAAGTTAAACTAGTTGTCACGCCCCAGTCCCAAAATATCGAGGGACTGGACACGTGGCAATGGCCAGCAACACGCACCGATGGACAACCCAATTTAATGGATCCATCAGGGCATGCTTAAGCTGTAGTCTAACAGGAAATAGAGCAAATGTTACAAGTCCCAGGTTATTCTAATCTTATCCACAACAGATAAGCACAGATTAAATGCCAAAAATAATGCGATAGAATAAATAAGCAAATCTCAAATAAGTATCTCGGGAACAATCCGAGAATATGTCTGGTACATCAACTCAAATAGACAGGAAATAAAGGAACTGAAATAGAAACAGGAATAACTGACTATATACAGCCACTGCTTAGGAGAAGTCCTCTGGTGCGAGCTCGTCCTCAGGTCCTGGTACAGCTCCTGGAAGTGCTCCTGTACGGTGTATCTCTGGATGGTTATCTTCGGCTATACCTGGGGACATAGTCCATTCCAGGTCCTCAGGGGGCATAACAAGGTACAGATAATACAAGCCAAAATAAATACAGTGCAGAAATTAAATGAAATAGCAGGATAAACTATGTAACCAGCTAAGTGATAAATGCAAGTTGAGAGCATCACTAAAACTCAGGCTGAGCCACTACCAGCTCTGTGTCGGGGAGCCGGTAGCAGTAATAACACGTAAAGGGCCAAGCTCGGGTTTAGAGTCTTGTGCCTCACAATAATAGGGGTTTCATGTATATATATATGTTCAGCCTGTAGCCTGTGTGTCTCTCTCCACCCAATGTAATCACACGTCCCATGTCCATGTGGCCCCATGTCCATGTCACGCAAGATCATATCTAATGCAGCAAGTCATAATAAGCTCTAAGCATATATGTAAAGAATATGTCATGAAACCTGTATCCTATACAGAATCACCATGAATGTCTCAGAAAGACTCTGTCTCATGAATAGTGTCAAGTGTCCTGGGTTATGTTGTACTTGATAAGACAAGTACGAGAATAAATAGGGTCTCGATATCCATGTCTATGTGACGTTTACACAACTCCGCGTACGGGGTTGGCACCCGACTATAATCGGACGCTAAGCACGTCACACGACCCTAGGGTTGAGCATGTACAATAGTTATAATGTATATATTCAAAGGAATAATTAACAACAACTGCAAGTTTGGCAAGGTACACTTGCTTGTGGTTTCGGTTCCAACTGCGGCTCTGACTTCAGCTGGAATTGCAGGCGGTACTCCGGTTACTGAAATAAACATCACTATCAGATCCAGAAAATATCAATCAGCTAGAAACGCTTGTCCTTGAGTTCAATTTGAAGACAAGGACAAAAACGACAATTTCGGGTCAAAACGGGGTCCACAAGTGGGCCCGCTTTGCACCAAAAAATGTGTCAGGGTCAAAGGTCTCCAAATTCACCAAACTTAGTGTCAACAGGTCAGGAACGATGATACGAACCCAACAGAACTTCCAGAATTGGATTTCGATGAGCCGATCACAAAATCGTCGAACGGGGCCTATGGGGCCCACGACACGCGATTTCGTCAACGTTCTCAGAATCGAACCAAACTTGGGTCACAGGACCAGTGTATCGCTACGAGTCCGATGGCGCAAGTTTTGTTTTAATCCGACGTGTGTACACAAAGTTGGGTCATAATTCAGAAAAGTCGAATACGAGGCGATGTCCGCGGATACGCGTTGATCCCGGTGTGCACGCACACCCGAATCGACTTCTGCAAAATCCCACACGTCCGTATCAACGACGCGCACGTATCTATGAAGACCGCGCATGACCAAGTCGTCCCGTTTGGCGGGGCGTACCCAGTTCCGGGGTGAAATAGGGCATTATTTTTCCTGTTTTTGGATCGCGGTTCACAATCGCCACAGGACGCGATGCCCCGAGCGGGTTTCACGGGCACCGAGGGGGTCTTGCAGGCTTCGCGATGCAAAAGACGGAATCAAAAACGGGGTTACGAGCAGAGAGTTAGGAGTACCTGAACAGGGTCGAAAACCAGGATTTTCGTCGTGTCCGACACGACACAGGACACTGTGTCCCGTGTCCGTGTCCTGTGTCTAGGGTTAGGTCTAGGGTTTGCTGGCCGGCGGAGCTGCGACGGAGGGCGGCCGGGTTGCGCTGCGAGAGTGGCGGAGCTGCGGCGCAGGGCAGCTACGCCGGAGCTGCGGACGCGGGGACGCTCGGGGCGGCGCTGACGGCGTCTGGAGGCGAGGAGGAAGGCGGCCGAGAGGAGAAGGCGGCCGGCAAGGAGGGAGGAAGCCGGGGGCGGAGCTGGGAGCTGCGGGCGGTGGAGGCGAGGCGGGCTGGGGGCGCATGCGGTGGACGCGGCGGGGAGGGGGTCTGGCCGGAGGGGAGAGGAGCGGGGGTATATAAAGGGGTTGCGGCGGGGGGTCGAGGCCGGGAAGGGCGGAGGCTGGGCGAGGAAGGCGGGGACGTGGGCGAGGTGGCCGGACGGAGCGGCGAGGTGGCCGGAGGACGCGGCGGAGGACGCGGGCACGGGGGTGACTGGGGGAGGAGAGGGGTCCCCGGGTCGGATGTGGGTCGGGTTCGGTCAGGCGGATCCGACCCGACCCGCTAAGGCAGGGACTGGGCCGGGTTTGGGCCGCGGGCTTGGGCTGGGCCGGGTTTGATAATTAAAATAATTAGATAAATAAATAAATAAATAAGTAAATAAATAAATAAATAAATAAATAAATAAATAAATAAATAAATAAATAAATAAATAAATAAATAAATAAATAATTGTTTTATGTGATTTAAAAATAGGTCTGGGGCCCGATAAATTCTAGAAAAATTACCCTAAGTCCAGTTTTTCATTTTACACCCAAAAATATTATTTTTATAATATTTTAATATAATTTATTATCATTTAAAAATTATTTAATAATTAAAACTCCTGAATTTAATTACAGAAAATTCCCAGAAAATTTCAGAAAATTGTGAAAAATCTAAAATTTAAAATTCTTAAAAAATCAGGGGGTTTACAATCTACCCCCTTAAGAGGATTGCGTCCTCGCAATCAAAGAATAACCAGTCAGCAGAGATGACACGGTTGCAAGTATCGTTCAAAACACATCACAAGACACTTAGGGAAAATATCGTTTCCCTAAAAATAAAAGTTATGCACTTTCCAGGGTAAAAATATAGTTAAGGCAAGAGAACTGCAACTTTTTAGAAAAACCCAGGTTATTATTAACAAGTTACAAATTACTAGGTTGGGGCTGAGGTCACAAACCAATAGGCATGAGCTAACATAAGACTAGAAACGGATAACTACAAATCACTTACGCACATTAGCTACTCCACGAGTCTGCGCGTTCTCCACGGTCTTCGCTGGAGCTTGTCCGCGTCCTTGGGGTGGTGCCCTCTGCTGCTGGGCCTGCTGGAAGAGTGTTGCCTGGGGTACCAAGGGTGGCCTCGGCTGATACCCTCCTGGAGCTGGTGGTAGGACTTCTTGAACTTCCATTTGCGATGCTTCCAATGCTGGAGAGGCTGACCTTGGTGCTGGTAACGCTTGTTCTCGACGTTCGGGACATTCTTTTAATAAATGCTGACTGGATCTGCAAGCTATGCATAATCTCTTCTTTCGTCTGCACTCATCCTCAGTGTGGCCTCGCTTGCGACAATATGGACAGACAGGTATTGCCTGTGGAGATGCTTCTGGTGGCTGGTGTATGTGAGACTTTCTTGCAATTCCTGCCTGTGGTGCTCCAACTGTTATGGCGGGTTAAAGTTTCGTCAATGCTTTCTCTCGATGCTGGGGACAATCCTTGGCTAAGTGTTGATTGGTTCCGCAAATCAAACATAATCCCAACTTACGTCTGCACTCGCTCTCAATGTGGCCTCGTTTATGACAATATTGACAGATAGGCAGTACTTGCGGAGATGTTTCGGGTGGCTGCTACATATGAGGCTTCTTTGAAGTTTCTTCCTGTGGTGCTTCGGCTGGTGTTGAGGTGGCCGGTTGGTGAATCACCACTGCTTTCTCTCGACATTCTGGGCAATCCCTTACCGAATGCTTCTTGGATCCACAAGATAGACATTGTCCCAGTCTGTGTCGGCATTCTTTAGCGAGGTGGCCTACCTTGCCACAGTAGTGACAAGTAGGAAGGAATGAGGCTCCTGGTGCTGTTCTCGGTGGTGGATTTATCTGCGGTCGCTTTGTAGCTCTTTTCTGTTGTGCTTGGTCTGGTGCTGACGTATACGGCCGCTTCTGGCTGGAATCGATCCTTGTGGTGCACTCCACGGGTCTTGCTGCAGTAAGAACGTCCTCGTCGAAGGTAGTTGCAATTGAACTGATTAGCCTCCGTGACTCTGAGCTAATTCTGTCGATGGAGTTCTCCGCTTGGTTTTGCTGAGCTTCTTGTTGAATCTTCTGATAGGCTTGCATCATCACATAGAACATGCAGAACATTTGTTGTTCGTCCATAGGCTGTCCCAGTGGGAAGGAAGGCATCAGTGGAGTAGGCTGCGTCGAGGGTAAAACGTCATCTTGGTGGATTCTTGAGGCAGGCTGACTTGCTTGACTACCTTATAATAATTGGCCTTTACCCACTGGTGTCACATCATCTTCGTGGGTAACCATCACGCCTTGCGGTGTTTCTGCATGAGCCTCGTTGCTGGCTTGCGGGTCCATTAACCTGTATCCAGAATAAACGATAAGAGGCGCACAGGAATCAAGGCAGGATGCAAGTCAATAAATTAATTCGAATAGATATCAAGAACGATTCAAGCAAGTGGATGAGATCCTAAAAACTTATCCTATCTTATTGCAGGCATGTTCGGTCCCTAAGTTAAAACCGAACAATTTAGTCGTTGACCTGCATGGGCCACCACAAAAACCATGTCATGCCCCAGTCCCAAAATATCGAGGGACTAGACACGTGGCAATGGCCAGCAACATGCACCGATGGACAACCCAATTTAATGGATCCATTAGGGCATGCTTAAGCTGTAGTCTAACAGGAAATAGAGCAAATATTACAAGTCCCAGGTTATTCTAATCTCATCCACAACAGATAATCACAGATTAAATGTCAGAAATAATACAATAGAATAAATAAGCAAATCTCAAATAAGTATCTCGGAAACAATCCGAGAATATGTCTGGTACATCAACTCAAATAGACAGGAAATAAAGAAACTGAAATAGAAACAGGAATAACTGACTATATACAGCCACTGCTCAGGAGAAGTCCTCTGGTGCGAGCTCGTCCTCAGGTCCTGGTACAGCTCCTGGAAGTTCTCCTGTACGGTGTATCTCTGGATGGTTATCTTCGGCTATACCTCGGGACATAGTCCATTTCAGGTCCTCAGGGGACATAACAAGGTACAGATAATACAAGCCAAAATAAATGCAGTGTAGAAATTAAATGAAACAGCAGGATAAACTATGTAACCAGCTAAGTGATAAATGTAAGTTGAGAGCATCACTAGAACTCAGGCTGAGCCACTACCAGCTCTGTGTCGGGGAGCCGGTAGCAGTAATAACACGTAAAGGGCCAAGCTCGGGTTTAGAGTCTTGTGCCTCACAATAATAGGGGTTTCATGTATATATATATGTTCAGCCTGTAGCCTGTGTGTCTCTCCCCACCCAATGTAATCACACGTCCCATGTCCATGTGGCCCCATGTCCATGTCACGCAAGATCATATCTAATGCAGCAAGTCATAATAAGCTCTAAGCATATATGTAAAGAATATATCATGAAACCTGTATCCTATACAGAATCACCATGAATGTCTCAGAAAGACTCTGTCTCATGAATAGTGTCAAGTGTCCTGGGTTATGTTGTACTTGATAAGACAAGTACGAGAATACATAGGGTCTCGATATCCATGTCTATGTGACGTTTACACAACTCCGCGTACGGGGTTGGCACCCGACTATAATCGGACGCTAAGCACGTCACACGGCCCTAGGGTTGAGCATGTACAATAGTTATAATATATATATTCAAAGGAATAATTAACAACAACTGCAAGTTTGGCAAGGTACACTTGCCTGTGGTTTCGGTTCCAACTGCGGCTCTGACTTCAGCTGAAATTGCAGGCGGTACTCCGGTTGCTGAAATAAACATCACCATCATATCCAAAAAATATCAATCAACTAGAAATGCCTGTCCTTGAGTCCAATTTGGAGACAAGGGCAAAAACGACAATTTCGGATCAAAACGGGGTCCACATGTGGGCCCACTTTGTACCGAAAAATGTGTCAGGGTCAAAGGTCTCCAAATTCACCAAACTTAGTGTCAACAGGTCAGGAACGATGATATGAACCCAATGGAACTTCCATAATTGGATTCCGATGAGCCGATCACAAAATCGCCCGTCGAACGGGGCCTGTGGGGCCCACAACACGCGATTTCGTCAACGTTCTCAGAATCGAACCAAACTTGGGTCACAGGACCAGCGTATCGCTACTAGTCCAATGGCGTAAGTTTCGTTTCAATCCGACGTGTGCACACAAAGTTGGGTCACAATTCAAAAAAGTCGGATACGGGGCGATGTCCGCGGATACGCGTTGATTCCGGTGTGCACGCACACCCGAATCGACTTCTGCGAAATCCCACACGTCCGTATCAACGACGCGCACGTATCTGTGAAGACCGCGCACGACCAAGTCGTCCCGTTTGGCGGGGCGTACCCAGTTCCGGGGTGAAACAGGGCATTATTTTTCCTGTTTTTGGATCGCGGTTCTCGATCGCCACAGGACGCGATGCCCCGAGCGGATTACACGGGAACCGAGAGGGTCATGCAGGCTTAGTGATGTAAAAGACGGAATCGAAAACAGGATTACGAGCAGAGAGTTAGGAGTACCTGAACAGGGTCAAAAACCGGGGTTTTCGTCGTGTCCGACACGACACAGGACACTGTGTCCCGTGTCCGTGTCCTGTGTCTAGGGTTAGGGCTAGGGTTTGCTGGCAAGCGGAGCTGCGGCGGAGGGCGGCCGGGTTGCGCTGCGAGGGTGGCGGAGCTGCGGCGGAGGGCGGCTACTGGAGGCGAGGAGGAAGGCGGCCGAGAGGAGAAGGCGGCCGACGAGGAGGGAGGAAGCCGGGGGGGAGCTGGGAGCTGCGGGCGGTGGAGGCGAGGCGGGCTGGGGGTGCAGGCGGTGGACGCGATGGGGAGGGGGTTTGGCCGGAGGGGAGAGGAGCGGGAGTATTTAAAGGGGTTACGGCGGGGGGTCGAGGCCGGGAAGGGCGGAGGCTTGGCGAGGAAGGCGGGGACGTGGGCGAGGTGGCCGGGCGGAGCGGCGAGGTGTCCGGAGGACGCGACGGAGGACGCGGGCACGGGGGTGATTGGGGGAGGAGAGGGGTCCCCGGGTCGGATGCGGGTCGGGTTCGGGCAGGCGGATCCGACCCGACCCGCTAAGGCGGGGACTGGGCCGGGTTTGGGCCGCGGGCTTGGGCTGGGCCGGGTTTGATAATAAAAATAATTAGATAAATAAATAAATAAATAAATAATTGTTTTATGTGATTTAAAAATAGGTCCGGGGCCCGATAAATTCTAGAAAAATTACCCTAAGTCCAATTTTTCATTTTACACCCAAAAATATTATTTTTATAATATTTTAATATAATTTATTATCATTTAAAAATCATTTAATAATTAAAACCCCTGAATTTAATTACAAAAAAATCCCAGAAAATTCCAGAAAATTGTAAAAAATCCAAATTTTAAAATTCTTGAAAAATCAGGGGGTTTACACTAGTCAACTTCTAGGTCAACAAGCCATTTATAAATCAAAAAGTCAAACTAGGTCAACTCTAAGTCAAACCGGTCAAATTTGGTCAAACTATGTCAAACTACCTATTTCTAGGTTGCATGAGTCTATCTCAAAGATGTTTGGTTCATACACTAAGAATTTGGGTTATACAGCTACATCTTAGGATACTGGGATACCATATATCATGATACGTAAATAAGGGATAAAATATCACATATACATAGATCAAACAATACTAGATATATAAAATCTTAATTATAAATGCTAAAAGGATACTTTGGTTTCGAACCAACTTGGTATCGCACAACTAAACCTCAATCTTGATACCCAAATCCATACCTTGGGCATCCCCCAAATACCTTGATACTTACCTTGGTATCTCAAGGTAATATCCAAAACCTTGTTTATACTAACTACCCATTAATAACTATATGCTAACAACTAACTATTACAAATATAGTATACTAAAACACAATTAACAATTAGGAATATATATACATATATACTAATATCTTATATATATATATATATATCTACATATATATATAATATAGTACATAACTATAACTATATATATAACTATATATATATATAACTATATATATATATAACTATATATATAACTATCTATATATATAACTATATATATAACTATATATATATATATATATATATATATATATATATATATATATATATATATATAATCGCAGAACTGTCACCAAAATCCTGCTGCCATCTCTGAAGCTGCTGTCGCTGAAGCCGCTGCTGTGGTTGTTGTATGCTGCTGCCATTGCTTATTGTTGCTGCTGTCCCTAATGTTGCCGTCGCTGCTGTTGCTATATGTTACTGCTGCTGCTGCTGTCACAAATCTGCTGTTGTTGTGGTCACTAAAACTCTGTTGCTCTCTCTCTCTTATATATATAACACATAAATATATATACACTTATATATATATAACTACTACCATAGAAATATATATACACTCCTCTAAATACATATATACGTATCCATAACAATACATATAGTATAGTATACACATATTATAGTAACATATATACATATATGCATAATATCACTAATACGTACACACACACACACACACACACACACACACACACACACACACATATATATATATATATACACTAACATATACATATATACACTACTATATTAAATAGCTATTACATATGTAAAAGAATAGCTACATATATATACCATACATAGATATATGATACACACACACACACACACACACACACACACACACACACACACACACACACATATATATATATATATATATAATTACACATTACAATAATTAAGAACAATGGAAAAATAGATCTAGAAATAAATGCACAAACACATGGAGCGTATCACACCCATATCCCACTAGATCTAGGATACGCTTGCGACACGAGTCCACCACACATCCAAACGTACCCCGAAGGACACGAGCAAGTCTAAAATATCATTTATGAACAATATGAAGAGTCAAACACAAATCTATGTGTCCGTATCAAAATGTGACATGCACAAAATTTCGTATCGGAGAAAAAATACCCAAATCAACACGTATCACCAAATTATTGGGATAAGACCTACATGTACCCAATTGTGGATATGACATTAGCCCCAAACACACACGCATATGCCAAATTGATTTATAGGACCAATTGACACACACAACAATTGTCAATCTCGGAATTCTCCCAAAATTGACACAAAAGCACCATAACTTTCTCAATAGGCCTCCTATAAACACAAAGCCAAATCCTTTGTGTAGCCTATTCATATGGGTTAATTTTTCATAGTTAAATCTCAGATTTAGAACCTAAATTAAGGGAAAAAACTGAATTATATCTTTTGGGAGATAGATTCCCAATAAAACCTCTAAATGTGATAAAATTGGCCTCCAAATTGTAGATCCTTGCTCCTTTTTGTAGATTCTTGCTTCCTCCTTCTATATCCTTGCTTCACTAATCTCCAATGGTTATTTGGGAAGGAATTGGGATGAAATTAGGTAGGAAAATGATATAAGAATGAAGGAATTTGGTTGAGAAAAATTATAGATCTAGTTTCCAAATTAAAAGAGGAGAGAGAAACTTTTCCCCCTCTTTTAAATAGGCTGCCCCCCTCTACC
Organism: Iris macrosiphon; assembly: GCA_036927795.1. NCBI lineage: Eukaryota > Viridiplantae > Streptophyta > Magnoliopsida > Asparagales > Iridaceae > Iris > Iris macrosiphon. Next base: position 68,480,964 of record JAYESA010000007.1, on the reverse strand, counting down.
CTTTCCTCAAGCCACTATGTAATATCCATTATACCCGTTGGGGTCTCTCATGGAGAAATAATTAAGGAGGGAAGCTTCTAGTCTAATGGTTTAATTAAATTAATCATCCTCCTAATCAATGGGCTTTATAGTTGGGCTCAAATCTAACAATTAATACATGTTGGTCCATGAGTCTAACTAAACTAGTTAGGTCCACTAACACAAGTCCAAAATAAATAACTAACATCTAACAATAATTAAATAATACAACAATTAAATATTTAACATGTACAATATTTAATTAATTATAAAAGGACTAAAATATCATTTCCTAGAAAATATGGTAGTGGCAGGTTTGGAGTGGAAATTGGAATGACTTGGGGAAGAAGAAGCATGGGAAGGAAGGAGTGGTGAAATAAGGTGCCAATGAATAGTTAATCGCCTAATTAGGGCCGACCACATATGGTGAGTATGGGTGATGATACATTGTCAAGTTTGTCCCTCTCCACTCTCTTATTAGGTTCTAGAATTGTCATGAATAGAATTTTTTATTAGGAGAGAATCTAATTATTTATAGGAAGGGATCTAATTATTCTAGAAGGGAATATTCTATCAATGACAACTAATACCAATTAATTCTAATTAACAAGTACTATAACTAACACTAATTAATTCTAGCTAACATAAATTAAATATAGCTATATAATTAATAACCAATATGAAATGACAAAAATACTCCTACAAGTGAAAGTAGTGGCTACAAATCCTGCCCCCATTAAAACATTTTCGTCTTCGGAATTTAAAGATGAAAGTAGGCACGAAATGAAAGAATATCTCATGGTTCAAAAGATAGGGTATCGCTCACACATGTCGTCTTTTCTCTTCTAAATGAATATAACTTATCTATCCCAATCCCCTCTATAGACACAACCCAGATCTAAGATAGTCCTATCAAAAATCATACATGCACACAATTCCCTTGAAAAAGAAATTATTTACTGGTCATCAATCATGCTTGGTTATGGTCTCAACCTGTCATGATATAGAAGTCTCTATTAAGGGTTTAACTATACACTAGCATAACAATCATTGATACAACTATAAGGTACTAAGGAATCAAGCAGATCAATAGATAGAAAGAAAATGAAACACTACTAAAATTTATCCAATTAGCGACGTCATTAGCGATGTGTTGTGACGTATTGTGAAGTTTTGTGATGTACATTTACGTCGCTAAAAAGTATCAAAACGTCGCTACCTGATACCAATGACGTCGCTAGTATGTCGCTAAACGTCGCTAGCATGCTGACATGGCAAAACTTACCATATCAACATTGTTGTAGCAAAACGTCACTCATAATATCAATGTAGCGACATTTTGTGACCAAATATTACGTCGCCATTTAACGACGATACGTCACTAATCATCGTATAATTTACGACGTCGTATCATCACAAATATACGTTGCTACAGCGACGATTAGCAACATTTTTGTTGTCAGCGACCATGAAATACGCGATACCGTAAAAATGTTGCTAATTATGTCGATAAATTATTTTAGCAACATTAGTTTACATAATAGCGACATTTTTAAGCGTCGCTAATATGTGTTATTCTGGTAGTAAAAAGAACGAAACCTGCTAACCCATCACATGTAGCATCGGTCTCCTCGACCGTCATCGCAAAAGTCCTACCTATGCTTTGGTGTCTTCCTTTGCTAGTGCAGGATAATTTATTGTGCCACAGGTGGCCTAGCTGCACCCCTATGATTTGGAGTTGCACCCTAAGTTGGACGATGATGGGTTAGGAGATAATCTCTCACCTGATGTCCTGCGGTGCCACAATGTAAACAGAGTCCAAGCCTCTTTTTGAAGCTCTCCCAAACATGACCTGGTTTTTTGTAGAAATAACAAATGGGAGCCTGTTGAGTATGTCTCGGAGGCTGCTACTGAACCTGCTAGAATGGAGCTCGAACAGGTGCATAATGCTGCTGCTGAACCGGAGTTATAGCTGGTGGGTGGTACTCCTGCTGGGGCTGGAAAACTCCCTTTTAAATATGGGGATGCTTCACCAGTTCTGAGTTATCATCACCTTCAGCTGAAGCACGGGCCCTCTTGGACCTAAGGTCTAAGTCTTCCTCTGCCACCTGAGCTGCAGCCATAATATCAGCAAAAGTTGTGTCTCGGCTCGTAGTGACATGCTCTCGAATCTCCTTGGCCAAGCCCTTCTAGAATCTACGAGCTCGATCCACTAGGTCCCTGACCATGTACTTTGCAAAGGGGCTAAATCTGCTGAACTCCGTAGTGTAATCGTCTATAGATAGACTACCTTGTTTGCCATCAAATCGAGATTGCTTTAATAACTATAAATCTCCTCACCCAAAATAGGTATCTTGTGTGTATTTTGTATTCCTTGTATTTTTTTAGATTATTTTTCAAATAAATTAAAATTCAATAATTTTATTAGGATACTTCACCATGGTTTAGATATTAATGATATATGATGGGCCCAAAATCTGTATCGCCCATCATAGAAAGTAGTCTATACAAGAGACACTACCTGTAGGATCCTTTCGTGGCATAGAAATTTGATCCCTTGGCATTAGTATGCCATCAGTGTAACGACCGTAGATTAATTATTAATTATTAAATATTATATATATATAATTTATTTGTGGTCATTTTCCAATCCTAACTTCTTATAATTAGCATCACATAATTTTTCGTGCCAAGTTAGACATTTTTTCTTTTTATAGATGTGCATATTATTTACTATTACCTAGTTTAAGGGTAACCATTTATTTATTTACGTAGTTAATTAGATAATATAATTATTTGATGTATAGCTAATTAAATATCTAATTATTAATTATAAAATATTTCATAAAATATTTTGGGTGTAATATTTTATTAAAACTTTATAAAGTAATTTTCTAGAATTTATTTTATGGGCAAATAATATTTTTGGATTTTTTAGCCTCACCTATATAAGTAAATATATATATATGTTAATAAATATATAAGATTATAAATAATAATATTGTTAGTGATAATAATAATAATAATAATAGTAATAATAATATTAGTAATAGTAGTAGTAATAATAATGATAATAATAAGAATAAGAATAACAAAATAAAAGAAAAGAAAAACAAAAGAAAAAGAAAAACAAAACAAAAACCTAATACTAAACCTAAACTAATTAACCCTAATAAAACCCTAAGCCTAACTAACTAATAAAACCTAACAAACAAATAACTAATTACTAACCCCTCCCTTTCCTAGCAGAAATAAACACCCCCTATCACCCCTCCTCCCCCCCCCCCCGCGCGGCCAGTAGCCCCCCCTTTATATATATATATATATATATATATATATATATATATATAGGGTTTGGGTTATATATATATATATATATATATATATATATATATATATATATATATATATATATATATATATATAACCCAAACCCTAACCCTAACCCAAGACCGCCCCCCCGGCGACAGACCTCCGACCGACCAACCCATGCCGACTGCCGCCGCCCCGCGCCGCCGCCTTCCGTCCCCGCACACGCGCACCGCACGCATGTGCACAGTTTTGAGCCCCTCTTCAAGGTGATGTATCTCCCTCAATTTTGATTATTTTTGCGAGCGGTTTGTCCGAAGATGTTAACAACCTAACCCTCTAGGATTTTCATTCAAGCGGGACGAGTTTTCGTGCCCTAGATTGGTCAAAAATTCGACCAAAAACTGACCGAAAAACTGACCAAAAATAATCCAGAAACTTCAACCCAAACCCCCATGTTCATACCCAATTTGTCGCCAACCTGTTTAACATTTTTAAAAACTAATTAAAAGGTTTTTCTTCTCCATATAACCGAGAATTTTTCTGTTCTTTTAGTTTTTATTAATTCGTTCTATGTGTAAAATTATTCGACCTCCAAAACTACCAAAAAGTTGATTTATTAAAACTATAATTTTGTGATACGGAGTGTACCCCGCCAAACGGGACCACCTCATCATGTACCAATTGCACCAAAAAATGCGTATGGTATATCCTGATGTGTGGGCTTTTGTGGAAACTGATTTGGACGTATGTGCGCGTCGAAATCAACATGTATCCGTAAAAAGTCTCCGAATCGTGACTTTTGTAAAATATCACCCCATTTTGTGTACGCTTGTCGGAATGCGACAAAACTTGTGCCATTGCATTTGTGGTATCACGTTGGTCCTGTGACCCAAGTTTCATGCAATTCTGAGATAGTTGACAAAGCCGCCTATTCGCGGGCCCTACGGTTGACTTTAAGGGCAAATTTGTGTTCGACTTACCGGAATACAAAATTGGACATAACGTTGAGTTCATATTGACGTTTAAAATTTGTTTGACCTATAATTTGTCCCATTGAGAGACCTTTACCTCTGGTATGCATTTCGGTGCAAGGTATCCCATATGTGGACCCGTTTTGACCCAAAATTACCGTTTTGCTCCTATCTCCAAATTGGACGAAAGGGTATGCTTTTTTGACTATTTTGCTTATTCTGGGAATGTTGATGATATTTATTTTAGCATCCAGAGATGTTCATTCGGAGGCCATAGTTTCTGATCCTGTGTACTTGACACTTGAACGTTTATATTACGCAGCTTTCTTGCCAGGCAAGTATACCTTGTCATTGTACTGTGATTTACATTCCATATAATGCATGTATTTTTTTCTGTCCATTTAGTTCATATATTTTAACTGCTATATAAACTGAACGTCCAAGAATAACTTGGGTGCAACGACGATGGCATCGTATTTTGTCTTTATTATATATTATGCATGTTGACCTAGTTTTACGATACCACCACATGATCATGAGGCATTCTTATATTTCATTTGGCTGTGACACATTTCTTACATGAGCTGTGAGTCTCATATAGGTCACGGACTTACGTATTGACTGATCATCAGAACGTGTGGGACGTGCGATAGGGAATAACTGCTGATAGAATTTGCATACTAGAAGACTTGTCTGTTATTAGTGGTATCATCATTTCATGGATATGACATGCTTAGAGCATGGAGTGGAGAGGACAACGAGTAAGGCATTTGGGCTCCTTTGTACTTTTCTTGTGTAACCCGTACGCTCCGCCGGAGATGCGCGGTCATGATGACCCCTATATATTACCTAGCGGCCTCTGAGGTTCAAAAGACGTTATGCTTTTTAGGCCCCTGAATCTCCGAGAGAATCATGCCAATCCCATTTTGGCCAGATAGCCCACGTGTTGGAAAGTTGTTCTTAAAATGCATTCACATAGATGGTTAGGCGACCCATTGGATGTTTATTTTCAGTACTTTATTGACATGCTTCTATGTATCTTGTTACGTCCCCCTGAGGACCTGGTCCCTTTCCAGGTATAGACGATCATGACTATTTGCAGGAGCACGGATCAGGACTTGCTACTTTGTTCTCTTTCGAGGAGGTCTTCTCTTCGAGCCTCTTTGATCATTAGATATACTTATTTTGTTTCTCGTATATTCTAGTTTGGTAGTGGATTTGTCTCCACCCAACTACTTATTCTTATCAAGCATCTTATAGGTGATTTAGTTATATCGTTGATTGGTTATTTATTTCTTTATGATTATTTTTGTGGATGAGATTTAGTTATGCCCTGTGACTTGTGATAACTATATACCACTTGCGAATTATTGTTCATAATACAACATACGTATGTGTTATGGTTTCCATATATTGGAGTTGCCATATACATACGGTTGGCATGCTTACGTATTCCTAGTCCTACGTATTTTGGGACTGGGGCATGACATATTTTTCGTGGTGGCCCATACAGGTCGAGAGTATATTGTCTTGGTTACGTTACTGTACCAAGCAAGCCTGCAAATATAGTTAGAGTATAGGATCTCATCCATATTTGACTATGACTCACCTTCCTTCCAATCCGTTCAATTTAAATAATTGCATCTTGCTTGATTCATGTACTTTCCTAATAGTTCCTTGAGTATAGTCTTCTGCTATAATATAGGAATCCTTGTTGTTAGGATGATAATTATAATAACATTCCTACTAAGAATGCTACTAGAATATTGGCACATCACTAAGTTTAGAATACCTAATGAACCCTACCATCCCTTACCTGTAGATTAATTGACCAGTATCCCTTGATATATTTATGAAGGACTTGAGAGTAGTATAGACACTACTAGGGCTAGTAAAAAATTTGACCATATTGTTTAACCCTAGTATTGAGGAACCAATAGAAATCCAAGGTTGAATATTAGGACTAAACCTAACTTTCATAGTGAGATAGTATTAGAGAACTATAAATTTAGCTTCTTGTCTTAAATATAGCAGAACAGTACCTTAGAAAACCAAGAGGAATGAATAGAATATTTTTATTGATCATACCTCGAACACAGAGATTAGCATACCATATTTCCTTAAGAAAATATGATATTATCAAGAGTCTCTCTATTTAATTCCATATCTTGTTCCTCCGAAACCTTAACGCTCGTTGTTTGTGCGATAACTAAAATCTTTCTTCATCCTTCAATTCGTGCCACCTAACCCCTCTGATTGTAGGTCAAGTGATTTCTTTTATGTTAAGGATATATAGTTTGCTAGGATTATAGTTGTTAATATCAAATTTTGAAACTTTGTGCTTAGTAGTTAGAACTTGATAGTTTGAGTTGCTTATTTAGATTATGATTTTATGATTATCCTTTAGTTTCAAATCACGTAATTTGTACCCATATCTCTATACAGGTTATATCCTCCTTCACTTGAGAGTCAGTAACTTCTCTATTCTTAACATTAACGCTTTTGTTCTATAAACACTATGATTAAGATTTAAGATGACCATTACCTATATAATGCAATAGGATACCCTAATAGGTACTAAGATCTTTTTTTCGTATACCCCAACAAGAGTTTCTACTTTATCCCCACAAGGCAGTTACAATATTAGTTAATTCTTTTAAGTTGGGTAGTATGCCTCATAACCTAGTATCACATAATCCTTTTGACCTATTAATGAAGTGTAATTGAATGACACCAACTATAGACTTGCATAAGAAGATAGTGTTTATCCAAATTGTAGAACTTTGAGGCCCATACCCCCATTGGTAAACTAGAGACTTAGACAAGGAGTTAGTATGACAACTGTAGAGGCACAACACCGGACAAGTCTTATCTTCTTTGTGAACTGGAATTATTTTTGTACCTTCTTTCATCATAATCCAGCGTACTTATATTTTCTGGACTACCTTGATTTATGCTGCTATTATAGCCTAGTTTTGCAAGCTTATTCTTTTATCGAGCTTGTTCATGACATATGTATTATTAGGGGCCCACACTAATACATTGTCTAAATCAGAATTAGTGTATTATGGTCTAGCTAACCTTAGTGCGCTTGGTTCGCTCTTTGCATGACTACTTTACGTGGATTGATATATAGTTGACTAGTAGACGAATATACTTGCCCTCTAGACATGTTCGAGCATATCATGTCAGGTAAATAACTGTTTTGATATGAACATGCGAATAGGAATTTACCAAAATAAGATTTTAATCCATAACTGCCTTGACAACTCCCTTTTGAATTCTTTAATCGCCTTGAACCCCGTACTTGTATTCTATCACCTCCTCCTTGAATTCTTTATTATTTTTCTCCGTCTTCCCCTATTTCGGAAAGATGAACGCTCGTGCTTGGTATAAGTTTGATACACAGAGAGTGCTAGATATACCCCATAGGCCAATCACATTGCTTGATTGTCACTACCACATTTTAGGAAAAAGGGTATTTTAGTAATTTCCTATTTAAATAAATATTGTGCATGGTAAATAATTTTTGTTGTATTATTTAATTATTGTTGGATGTTATTTAATTATTTTGGACTTATTTTAGTGGACCCAACTAGTGTAGTTTGGACCCATGGACCAACATGAATTAAATAGTTAGATTTGGCCCATTTAGAAAGCCCATAGTTAAGGAGATGGATTAAATTAAATAAGTGATTAGACTAGAAGCTTCCTTCCTTAATTATTTCTTCATGAGAGGCCCCAAGGGGTACATTAGATATTTTACAATTGCTTGGGAGAGGGGCAAGGCCGGCCTATTAAAAGAGGGGGGAAATTTCTCTCTCCTCTCATTCTCATTCCAAATCTAGATCTAGAATTTCCCACTCCCAAATTCCCTCCATTCCCATTCCAATTCCCTACCAAATTTATTCCAAATTCTTCCCAATTTACCATTAGAAAGTTGAGAAGTAAGGATCTAGAAGGAGGAAGAAAGGATCTACAAAGAGGAGCAAGGATCTACAATTTGGAAGCAAGTTCATCTCAATTGGAGGTTTCATTGGGAATCCATCTCCCAATAGGTATAATTCAGTTTTTCCCATTAAAATAGCTTCTAAATCTGAGATTTAATCATGTAAAATCAACCTATATGTATGTACTACCCATAGGACTTTGTTTTGTGTTCATAGGAGACCCATGGAGAAAGTTATGGTGCTTTTTGTGTTAATTTTGTTAGAATTCCGAATTTACATTTTGTTGTGTGTATCAATTGATCCTATAGATCAATTGGACATGAGCTTATGTGTTTGGGGCTAGTGTCGTATCCATAATTTGGTATATGTGGTTCGTATCCCAACTATTTGGTGATACGTGTCATTTTGGGGTTTTCCCTCCGACACGGGGCTTTGAACATGTCGTATTTTGACACGGACACATAGATCTACTTTTGACACTTTGATTTATTTATAAATATTATTTGTGATTTGTTTGTATCCTTTGGGGTACAATTGGTTGTGTGTTGGACTCGTGTCATATGCGTATCCTAGATCTAGTGGGATACAGTGTGATACTCTCCAATTGTGTGGATTTTTGAATAGATCTAATTATGTATAGTTTAAATTCTTCAATTATAATTAGTAAATATATATAGATATTATATATTTATTTTGTGTATTTATTATAGTAATTATTGTAGCATAGATCTATATATTTTTGTGTGTGCTAATATGATCTACAAATATAATATGTAGCTTTCTTGCATGTAATTATATATGTACTTATGTTAATAGTATAAATTATACATAAATATTTTATAAAATATATTTATGTGTTTAATTGTGTAATTATATTATTTATAATTATTATGTAATTATTTGTATATTAATGTATATATTTAGGTGTGCTTCTAGCCATGTAAAATATGAACATTAATATGTGCATGTGTTGTAACTATTAATATTTAATTATAAGTTTATATGTGCATATATATATATAAGTATATAATTATTTATTTATATATATGTATTGTGATTATTATTGTATATATATATATGTGTATATATATGTGTTTTGTGAGGTATAATATTTGTAATAATATATTATGTTATTTGTATACATATTGGTTTGTATATATATTATTTTAGGGTATATATTATTTGTATTAGTAGTATACTTTGTGTGAGTATGATTTGGGATCTAATTTTTATTCCTAAATTGTTGTATTTTATTTCTATATTATTTATATAGATTTCTTGTGAGGTTGACCTTGGTTTGACCATGTTTGACTTTAGTTGACTTTAGAGTTGACCATAGTTGACTTTTGACTTAGAATTTATTTATTGACCTAGAAGTTGACTAGTTTGACTTGTTCTCTTTCCGGGACCTTGTATTAATGTGGTATTCCATATCTAGGTCTTCGAGGTACCGAGTCAGACATCTGTGAGACTGTTCATTGGACTTCAGGCGAGTACATTCTCTGATAGTTTCTCATTTATGATATTCTCTATGTTCGTTGTATCTAGTATAGATTTACATGTTTCTCTCGACACTATGGTTACACGGATTGGTATATCCGGATCTCGTCATGAGATGTTATTTCTTGGTATATGGTGTATATGGTGCAAGTATTGTTTTATTGGTTATCTTGTACAGGTACAGACACCGATTCTCAGGGAGACTAGCTATCTTCTTGGGGAATCTAGTGCCATAGCATACCGTGGTTGGATCTATTATACCAGTTGGGGGTGGGGAGTATTAGTATAGATATGTGATCAAATCCCTATTGAATAAAGTATTGGTAAGCGAATAGTGTTGATCATGCACCGCACGTATGATTAGCCAGGCCGCATTGTATCTTGCCCAAGCCGATCACATGTTAAGCTAGTACTCACACACTTAGTCATTAGTATTATTATTTCATTGGCATATTGTTCATTATTGTATTTCTTTCCAGTATTTCCTTATTGTCTATATATCTCTTGTATCTATTTTGTGCATCTTGTTTATCCACAGCTATTTACTGTTACATAGTTTTTATCATGGATTAGAACTGCTGTTAGAGATGTACTCTGCTCCTTTCCTGACTGGATATATTTTTCCAGATGACACTGAGGAGTACCCTACCTATTATGGACCCCAGGATATTGTGGGTTTAGATTCGGAGACCCTGGCTCAAGAGGGACTTATCCCAACTGAGACAGTTGACCCTGGAGTGTAGCTTGTAGTATGATAGTATTCTTTTGTACTGGATTTATCTCCAGCTTATTTTTGTTACTCTTCAGACTCATTGATGTATTATTTTAAACTCATGAGTTAATGACTATTCTATTCTTATCTGATTCGTGTTCATTCTATCTTAGTTCTGTGATTGAGTACACTATCTTTTGGTGGTTCATTATATTAGATAGACTTTCTAGACAGCGTTCTACCACCGATTCTGCGGCGTAGGCTGGGCGTTGTTTCTGACTAGTACCCTTACCCCGGGTGCGGGTCGTGACACTGATGACTAATTTCGTAATTAAGGGCATATCATAGGTGATATATTTGGTGTTAAAAATTTTTGAGGATGTATTGAACAACACGATTAAATAATTTGAGGAAGTCTTTCTTAAAGGTATAGTCTTGTGTGATAGATGGGTAAATTCTAAGTTGGGTAGAAGTCGCATTGTCAACCTGAGGTAAATTTTTTTGATTGTGATCAAGTAAGATTAGATTGAGAGATTTAAGTTATTTTAAATTTAGAAATATTTTGGAAGAATGATTAAGATGATAAGGATTTAATGAATTTTGATATCTTGATATTGTGAACCAAATATTTATAATTTGAGCACATGATTTAAAATTTGAATATTGAAGGTTGAATTATCGATTTAAACTCTAAGGATAAATATATAATTTTAGGCTTGAATAATTGGTGAATTAGATTTAAAAATTTATAATTTGATGATTTGAATTAAAAGTTAAATTTTGATTGTTGGATCACCTATTTAAAATATTGATGATAAAAAATTAAATTTTAAAATTTGAAGAGTACGAAATTCATATGTTGAAAATAGGAATAATATTTGATTAGAATTATTTTCTAGGGGAGATTATGATAGTAGGAGATCGTGATGTAAAATTTGATATGGGTTATTTAAATCTTGAAGATGTCATATAAATTCGACTTAAATTGGATGTTGATGATTTAAAGATCGAGAAGAGGTTGCGATAGGTTGAATTTTGATTTGAACATTGGTTATTTTAAATTTGAAGTAATTGCGATGGATTTGAAAAAAAATTGTTACTTAAATTTTTGGAAGAGATTGCGATAGACTTGCCTTATATACGAATGCGAAGGATTTAGCAATTCATGCCTTATTTTTAATTTTGATGACGAAATTCTTTTAAGTTGGGTAGATTGTAAACCCCCTCACCCAAAATAGGTATCTTGTGTATATTTTGTATTCCTTGTATTTGTTTTAGATTATTTTTCAAATCAATTAAAATTCAATAATTTTATTAGGATACTTTAACGTGGTTTAGACATTAATGATATAGGATGACCCCAAAATCTATATCGTCCATCATAGGAAGTAGCCAACACAAGAGACACTACATGTAGGATCCTTTCGTGGCATAGAAATTCGATCCCTTGGCATTAGTATGACATTTGTGTAAGGACCGTAGATTAATTATTAAATATTAGATATTATATATATAATTTATTTGTGGTCATTTTCTAATCCCAACTTCCTACAATTAGCATCACATAATTTCCCGTGCCAAGTTAGGCATTTTTTTCTTTTTATAGAAGTGCATATTATTTACTATTACCTATTTTGAGGGTAACCATTTATTTATTTACGTAGTTAATTAGATAAAATAATTATTTGATGTATAGCTAATTAAATATCTATTTATTAATTATAAAATATTTTATAACATATTATGGGTGTAGTATTTTATTAAAACTTTACAAAGTAATTTTCTAGAATTTATTTTGTGTGCAAATATTTTTTTTGGATTTTTTAGCCTTATCTATATAAGTAAATATATATATATATATATATATATATATATATATATATATATATATATATATATATATATATATATATATATATATATATATATATATATATATATATAAGGTTATTATAAATAATAATAATAATAATGTTAGTGATAATAATAATAATAGTAATAGTAATAGTAATAATAATGATAATAATAATAATAAGAATAACAAAAGAAAAGAAAAATAAAACAAAAACAAAAAGAAAAACCTAATACTAAACCTAAACTAATTAACCCTAATAAATACCCTAAACCTAACTAACTAATAAAACCTAACAAACAAACAACCAATTACTAATCTCTCCATTTCCCAGCAGAAACAACCCCCCCCCTCCGCGGGGCCAATAGCCCCCCATCTCTTTCTATACACACACACACACACACACACACACACACACACACACACAGACATATATATATATATATATATATATATATATATATATATATATATATATATATATATATATATATATATATATATATATATATATATATATATATATATAAATCTAAACCAAACCCAAACCCTAACCCTAACCCTAATCCTAACCCAAGACCGCCCTAACCCAAGACCGCCGCCCGGCGACCGACCTTCGGCATATCATCCCTGAGCCGACCGCCGCCACCCCGCGCCGCCGCCGTCCGCCCCATGTTCACAGTTTCGAACCCCTCTTCAAGGTGATGTATCTCCCTCAATTTTGATTATTTTTGTAAGCAGTTTGTCCGTGTACATTCACAACCTAACCCTCTAGGATTTTTATTCAAGCGGGATGATTTTTTGTGCCCAAGATTGGTCGAAAATTCGACTGAAAAATGACCGAAAAACTGACCAAAAATAGTCCAGAAACTTCAACCCAAACCCTCATGTTCACACCCAATTTGCCGCCAACCTGTTTAATATTTTTGAAAACTAATTAAAGGGTTTTTCTTCTACATATAATCGAGAATTTTTCTGTTCTTTTAGTTTTTATTAATTTGTTCTTTGTATAAAATTATTCGACCTCCAAAACGACAAAAAACTTGATTTATTAAAACTATAATTTTGTGATACGGAGTGCGCCCCGCCAAACGGGACAGCCTCGTCACATACCAATTGCACCAAAAGACATGTATGGTATATCCTGACGTGTGGGCTTTTACGGAAACTGATTTAGACGTATGTGCGCGTCAAAATCAATATGTATCCGTAAAAAGTTTCCTTATGGCAACTTTTACAAAATATTACCCTATTTTGTGTACCCTCGTCGGAATACAACAAAACTTACGTCATTGGATTCGTGGTATCACGTTGGTCCTGTGACCTAAGTTTCACACAATTCTGAGTTAGTTGACCAAGCCGCCTATTCGCGGGCCCCACGGTTGTCTTTAAGGGCGAATTTGTGTTCGGCTCACCGGAATCCAAAATTGGACATACCGTTGAGTTCGTATTGATGTTTAGAATTTGTTTGTCCTATAATTTGTCCCATTTAGATACCTTTACCTATGGCACGCATTTTGATACAAGGTGGCCCACATGTGGACCCCCTTTGACCCAAAATTACTATTTTGCCCCTGTATCCAAATTGGACAAAATGGTAGGCTTTTCTGACTATTTCGCTTATTCTGGGAATGTTGGTGATATTTATTTCAGCATCCAGAGATGTTTATTCGGAGTCCACAGTTTCTGATCTTATTACTTGACACCTGGACGTTTATATTACGCAACTTTCTTGCCAGGCAAGTATACCTTGCCATTGTACTATGATTTACATTCCATATGATGCATGTATTTTATTTCTGTCCATTTAGTTCATATATTTTAACTGCTATATAAACTACGCGTCCAAGAATAACTTGGGTGCAACGATGGTGGCGTCGTATTTGTTCTTTATTATATATTATGCATGTTGACCTAGTTTTACGAGACCACCACATAATTATGAGGCATTCTTATATTTTATTTGGTTGTGACACATTTTTTATATGAGTTATGAGTCTCATATAGATCACGGACTTACGTATTGACTGATCATCAGTACGTGTGGGACGTGCGATAGAGAATAGCTGCTGATAGAATTTGCATACTAGAAGACTTGGCAGTTATTAGAGGTATCATCGTGTCATGGATATGACATGCTTAGAGCATGGGGTGGGGAGGACAACGAGTAAGGCATTTGGGCTCCTTTGCACTTTTCTTGTATAAACCGTACGCTCCGCCGGAGATGCGCGGTCATGATGACCCCTATATATTACCTTGCGGCCTCTGAGGTTCCAAAGACGTCATGCTTTTTAGGCCCCTGAATCTTCGAGAGAATCATGCCAATCCCATTTTGGCCAGATAGCTCACGTATTGGAAAGTTGTTCTCAAAGTGTATTCACATAGATGGTTTGGCGACCTATTGGATATTTATTTTCAGTACTTTATTGGCATGCTTCCATGTATCTTGTTACGTCCCTCTGAGGACTTGGTCCCTTTCCAGGTATAGACGATCATGACTACTTGCAGGAGCACGGATCATGACTTGCTACTTTGTTCTCTTTCGAGGAGGTCTTCTCTTCGAGCCTCATTGATCGTTAGATGTACTTATTTTGTTTCTCGTATATTCTAGTTTGGTAGTGGATTTGTCTCCACCCAACTACTTGTTCTTATCAAGCATCTTATACTTGATTTAGTTATATAGTTGATGGTTATTTATTTCTTTATGATTATTTTTGTGGATGAGATTTAGTTATGCCCTGTGACTTATGATAACTATATACCACTTGCGAATTATTGTTCATAATGCAGCGTACTTATGTGTTATGGTTTCCATATATTGGAGTCGCCATATACATACGGCTGTCATGCTTTTCCTAGTCCTATGTATTTTGGGACTGGGGAGTGACAATAACAAACTAAAGAAAGTACAAAAAGGTCCTAGACAGACAATCTAAGTACATTTTTTGATTCTGGGGGGGTGACGATGGAGATTGAGTGCTGTAGTAACTCTTTTACTCCGTTGACGGTCCGATGCGGGACTAAGGAAGCTCTTTTCTGTTCTCTCTCATGTGTATGTTGCTCGCTTGGGGGTGGTCTGGTCTCTCTGAAGCAGAAAAAGCCAGCCTTTAGAACGTTTAAGTTGCTCCTATTTATAGCCATCGTGCTGATGGGCCATAAGTGACGCATATGCCTCTGTTTGGTGGCCGTATAAGGTTCCTTCAATAGAATGTAGTTGCAACTATAGCCGCATGCTATGGCCAGATTTTCATATGATCTTGGTTGAGATATATTGAAGAGATCTCGGGATGGTTGTGTGTGACTTGGTCAGTTGGACACGTAGTCAGCACTGATTGCGCGAGAAATCATCTTCGGTTGTTGTCACTTCCCATTTTTGATATACGTATTTGAAACATATTAGTTTTTTTGCTTATATTATTTTTGCTTGTACGGTAATTAGGTTGTATGTCTTGGAGACTAGACCCATTCTTTGGTTCAATTAGACCCATGGTTTAATTGTTGGGTTGGTTTGGTCATGAGTTGAACACATGGTCTAAACCTCAACCCCTAGCTATATAAGTTAACTTCTTTCTCTCTTTTCCCTCATTCCCTCATTTTCCTCCTTCTTTTATTTAGGCAAGTACACCTTGCACTACATGGAGAAACTTCTTGATTTTAGTTCTTGTTCTTTTATTGTATTTTATTAGTCTAATATGTATACATTATGATTCTAAACACTTTTCGTACATTGAGTTTTAGGTTTTTGTGGATAGATTTGAGTAGATCTACATTTGAAGTTTAGGATTTTCATGGGTTCCAAAATTTTTCTTGGTTTTGATCTATTAAAATATAGTATTTTAGAAAACCAGTTTTTGTGGGTGATTGAGCATTCCATTTTAGGCTCCCTTCTTCTTTTGAGTCATTTTATCCTCCGTCTATACTTTGAAAGCCTTAGGGATAAGTGAATAAGGTTACACATGCCTAGATTAGGACCAAAGGAATGAGACTGCTCTAGGCTTGAGAAAAAGCTTGTAGTATTGATGCTTTTGGCGCTAGAGACGAGTGCGGCTTTCCAATATGATAAGATGGAAGTCCGACTGGTTCCAAAAAATCTATGTGTTATATGAGACCTATTCTTTGGCTAAGAAGTAAAGTAAAAGTGAAGTCGTTGCCCCTTAGCAAGTGAAATGAGGGAAACCAGGGTGCTTGGTTACAATTCCGAATTCGCTAAACCTTGTTTTTTTTTCTTAATGAATATAGGCCCTTCATTTTGAGTTGAGAGTGATTAGCAAGTAGGTGCTGTTAAGCCCAATGCTATCAGTCAACAAACACTTCCGCTTTCCTCACTCCCCCGCTTGCTATGCTAAGATAAGAGATTATTCGTTCACATCCGATTCAAAGCAACTGCTTGCTTGACCTCCTTGTCCGAGTACTCACTTTGCTCGCCTTAATGCGCTAAGGCTTTTACTATACACCTATTACAAAATGAAACTTTGTCCGGGTCGTTCTCTCGGTGGATGCAAATAGAGATTAGCCGATACATCAACATGATAATTTGGCTTTTGGTTCACTTGATTTGGAGTTAAAATGAAGTTTTTATAAAGAAAATATTATTTCAGTTTTTAGAACTTTCTACCATGGCTGAACCTAGTGTTGGGGGAGACAAACTTCACATACGGCCAACGAGCTATGCGGCTGAGAGTGCTATACGGCCTGAGAGGGTTATGCGGCCTGAACTCTTGCCGAATAATGACAGCATGTGGCCATCTTGTTGGGCGCATTACTGCTTATTCATACAAGTTTCCTTGAACTCCTTGTGTTTTCATTCGCTGAACGGATGAGAAGTCGCTAAGTCCAAAGAGGCATCAATGCGGCCATTTTTTCTTGGACCCATGACTCTGAATTCTTGGCACATGATTCAGTGATCTTTTTTTTCCTGTGATCTTGTCTTTTTCTGATACTATATTTTCTCTCTGTTACACTTTATTGCAATGTCAATTAGTCACTACAATCATTTTTTGGTCACTTTACTGACACTTAATATTAAATGCACGTCACTCAACACTTGTCCCAAGGAGTGGACTTTGCCCTGACCCATGCGGTACTGAGCTCATGCGACCCAACCTATGCGGTACTAACTCTATGCGTCCCTGATCCTCATGCAGCCTATGTGCAAGTTTTATTGATTTGCTTGGTTTTAATGCTTTATGGAATTTTGTGACTCCTTGTGTGATTCTTAGGATTGCTATTGTATGTGAGCTACGTGACCATGTGTTAGACCTGACTATATACTAGAACCCATGTGATTTACGAATGATTGGTAACTTGACTCGACTATTGGTATCCGTGCTGATACACTTTCTACGTGCTAAGTGTTCCTACGTGCTAAGTATTTCTACATGATTATGTTACATATTTCACACCGAGGTGTGCCTACATGCTAAGCAACATGTGATATAATAAATTCCTCCAGCACAGATATAATAGTTGGTCAATAACCAAGTGTGGCTAGGATTTGCTTGACTGTTGCATCATGCTGGGGTGAATCTAAATTGAACTACAAAGTGATAAAGTAGATTTGTATCTAGCGTGCTCGTACTATGGTACGACATATAAGGAGAGTAATATGTGACCATGCCATGTGATTCCAGCTAACCGTAGGGTTAACTAGGCAACTAAAATATTTAGAGCATTGGGAGGGACAAAATTTCGAGATCGCGCTTTTTAGCCACCCTCAACCATTATATGGGGAGTGAATGCTGGCCCCCATGGGTATTGTTTAAATTCTCATTAGTGGATGGCAATATCTGACTATTATAATATACTATATTTTCTATGCGATCTTAGCACGGTGGCCTTACAAGAGACAGGTGCATACTACTATGTGCTATACGGCGATTCTTGGCTCGGCTAGCCCCTACTAGAACATGGTTCAATTTGATAATTCCTATTATATACACAATACCTCTGGGATAACCCAGACTCCACCTAGTAAGCCGTATAAGTGATTGGCCGATTTTGTAACTTAGCTTGTTTGTGATTGTATCTACTATCAAATAGTCTAGGAACATGGACTATCATGGTGCGATGGTCTAACACTTGTCCTTGTTAGGTTATAGGGTTAAATTATTATGTCATGATAGGCTATGAACCAAAACTACGATATATATATATATATATATATATATATATATATATATATATATATATATATATATATATATATATATATATATATATATATATATATATATATATATATATTTCATAACCTACTTTTATTTTTTTATTTGTGCTTCCTTTATGGTACTTGCTATTTGGGGTCTAACCCCACTGGTTTTGCATTGTCAGGTTTAGAGCCAGCACCTGAGGATCAAGCGTACTTCCCCCTGAATAATGGCAAGCACCAGGAGAATGACCACTGAGGGAAACAAGTGGGTTTCTTTTTTCCTGCTCGTTATTGCTCATTTTATTTATTTTGGGATATTTAGCTACCGTCACTTGTTAGCCATAAATTTGGACATTTAATTTTTCTTACATGATTGTAATTAATCAGACTGCAGCTGATCATGGTCATGTACTTTTGATACTCTGCCATCTTTTTTATTTTTGCACAACTGGTTTCTAGAATATTGTGGCAGGGCATTTGGGATGCCTTACTTCCTTGTCATATATGTTCTATGTCTACTATTCTTACTTGACTGATTTAGATAATATATATGTTATGTGATCCTAAGTGACTTGCTTGTAGTATGCACCACCTTGTCTAGTTACAGCCGTGACCATCGTACGATATTCTACACCTTGTACGGGGGAGCTGGCCATGTTTGTCTCTGTATTTCTGTACTGGGGCATGACAAAGTTTTAGTAGTGGCCCATGCAGGTCTGTATTTTCAGACTTGTAGGGTGTTATAGTCATAGGGGTCTCAATCAAACATATGCCTTTGAAATCTTGAATTCGTTCTCCTCGAAGCCTTGCTTGACTATTGAATCAATTATTTCCTTGATCCTTTCCATCCTGTTCTTGATAATTTTTGTCCTTTTTTAGGGCTTCTTCAGTTGCTGGTCCAGCAGACATGGCAGGACAAGGGTTCCCCTGGGCAACAATGGAAGGTAGCACCTATTCAGTGTCAAATTCGAATAAAGCCAGTAGTTGAGAAAGCTGGCACGGTAGAACCAGAAGTTGGACATATTGAGCAACTAGCCCCTGAAATTCCCGTACCCCCAGTATTACCAACAGTTCCTGTGGTACTTGAAACCCTGACATTATTGGAGATCCTCCAGAGAATGATTGCTATGCAATAATATCAGATGGCAGTGCAACAACATCATCAGTTTCAATAACCATAGCAGAATGTCTTATTGAGTCAAGGTTTACAGACGGCTCTGAAAAGAGGTGGGAGGACTGATTTAGGAGCGTCGGTTAGATTTTGACAACTTAACCCAAGGTACTTCGATGGCATAGAGGACGCCATCACAACATATGCCTAGTTGCAAGATATTGAGGTTATTCTGGCAGCAACAAGGGTTCCGGTGGATAAACAGGTTGATCAAGTTCGATTGTAGCTTCAAGACCTTGCCCATGACTAGTGGGCATCAGTAGAGGTTGGCTTGAGGCATCCTATATCTTAGGACAGTTTCAGGACTCGATTCAGTGTTACATATTTTAGAGTTGTAGTACAATATTAGCTCCAACAGAGGTTTATCGGTCTCAAGCAGGCTAGTAGGACTGTGGATGGATATGCAGCTTTTGCAGGCTGAGTAGATTCTCTCCGACTATGGTAGCTACGGAGTCAGATAGAGCAATGAGGTTCCATCAAAGACTTCATTTGGAGATTCTATAACTTGTAGAGGAGAACGACTACCAGACTTATGAAGAAGTACTGATAGCAGCTCAGAGACACGAGCTTACCATGCTGAGGTTATCGGCAAGAACTGGAGGCTAGAAGAGGTCTCATGCTCAAAGCAGAGGAGGAGCTGGAGGAGTACCTCGGATGTCAACACCATCACCTGGTATTCACATCCATGATTCAGTGCCAAGGAGGGCGGTAGTTTTAACGGTGACAGTACCGGCTCGACAGCAGCCAAGACAACAACAACAACAATAGAGCCAGGAAGCACCGGTGGGCTGCCCTTACTGTGGCAAGGGAGGCCATACTAGAGATGTGTGTAGGAAAGCCAATGGATTATATATAAGGTATGTCAGTCCAGATCACCGGATTGCCAATTGTCCGAGATACAGAGGCCAGAAGGGTTAGTCTAACAGTTACCAGCACTGTCATCCCCAGGGACAGTCCAGCAGAGAGGGACAACAATAGCAGTAAGGCTATTAGTTCAGCGTCTGCTACCGACGCAAGCTCAGATGTACCAACAACAGTAGAATCAACAACAGGGCCAGGAGAGGCCACAACAGCGTATCCAAGGGAGGCAACAACGTAGAGCCCAGCAGGACCATGGGCAAACTTTTACTTTATCTCTGTAGGAGGCATTGGCATCTGACAATGTGGTAGCAGGTAACATCTCTCTCGTATCTTATCCCACAGTAGCATTATTTAATTTAGGTGCATCTTATTCATTTGTATCTGCACGATTCGCTATACACATTGGGTTAGAGTTCGAGGCATTGCCAGAGAGGTTGAATATACTTACTGGTAATGGGCTCGTAGGAGTTAGTAGAGTATATATAGCATGTTCGATCGTAGTGTGCGGGCGTTCACTACCAGTATGATTGATAAAGTTTTCTATGGGTAACGTTAATGTTATCTTAGGCATGGACTGGCTGAGAGATAGTCATGCTACGATAGATTACCATAAGAGTAGAGTACTATTTAGTATCCCGGGCACAAAAGGTTTTACCTTTGATAGATCTGTGGGAGACCAGCATGAAGAGAGGATCGCAGCGATGGTGATAACAGAAGAACAACTTCCCAAGATAGTCAAGGAGTTCTTAGACGTCTTTCCAGAAGAGCTATCAAGGTTACCCCTAGTAAGAGATATTGAGTTTTGTATAGAGTTGATCCCTGGAGCAGGGCCAATATCCTATAATATTTAACAAATGGCACAATCAGAGCTAGACATACTGTACCAAAATATACAAAAAATGAAGTCAAAGAAGTTTATTCGAGCCAGTAGATCACCTTAAAGAGCGCTAGCGGTTCTAGTAAAGAAGAAGGATGGGTCATTACGGTTATGTATCGATTACAGACAATTGAATGCAGTAACAGTGAAGAACAAGTACCCATTATCATGATTTGTTTCATCAATTGAGCAAGGCCAATATTTTCTCCAAGATCGATCTTCAATCAGGGTATCATCAAGTAAGAGTTCGGAAGCAAGACATACCCAAGACAATATTTAGGTCACAATATGGGCATTATGATTTCTTAGTTATGCCATTCGGACTGACTAATGCTCCAATGATATTTATGGATTTGATGAACCATATTTTTATGCCATATGTGGATCAGTTCGTGGTAGTTTTCATAGACGACATGCTGTTTTATTCCAATAGCAAAGAGGAACATGAGAAGCATCTTCAGAAGGTCTTACAGATTCTAAGAGAACACCAGTTATATGCAAATCTCAGCAAGTATAAGTTTTGGTAGGATCACATGTCATTCTTGGGTCACATCATCTCTGGAGCAGGAGTAGCAGTAGATCCGAAGAAGGTTGAGGCCGTAGAGAGTTGGCCAGTTCCTAAGACCGTAGAATAGATTCGTAGTTTCCTGGGATTGGCAGGATACTACAGAAGGTTTATGGCAGACTTTGCAAGGATTTTAGCACCGCTCACTCGATTGACGTGTAAGGAGGCTAAGTTTGACTGGTCAGCAAAGTGACAAACATCATTTTGAGAATCAAAGAAAAGATTGATTTCATCTTCGATTCTCATACTTCCAGTAGGTTCTGGAGGGTTATAGTGTATTGTGACATGTTAGGCAAAGGACTTGGGTATGTATTGATGCAACATAGAAGTGTGATATCTTATGCATCGCGATAGCTTTGAGATCACGAAAAGAATTATCCGACTCACGATTTGGAGTTGGCGGCGGTAGTATTTGTACTTAAGTTGTGGAGGCACTACTTGTAGGATGATCAGGTAAAGATATTTACGGATCACAAGAGCTTAAAGTATGTATTCACTCAGAAGGACCTAAATATGAGGCAGATGAGGTGGCTAAAATTGATAAAGGACTATGACATAAAAATTTAGTACCATCCAAGCAAGGCAAATTTGGTAGCAGATGCTCTTAGCAGGAGAGGTAGTACATTTATGTTGACATCGTAGCGGCATATCTTAGAAGATCTTAGAGAGATGGGTGTAGAGATAGTACTTCCGCAGGATGTAGGAGTATTGAATAGTTTGTAGGTTCAGTCTACCTTGGTTGAGAGAATTAAGGCAGCTTAGGCGGAGGATTCGAAAGTTCAAGAGCTTTGGACGGAATGTGAGTCTGGTCTCAGGAAAGAGTTGACTATTCATGAAGATGGAATTCTTAAGTTTAGAAATTATCTCTGTATACCAAGTGGGGAGATATCCGGCAAGAAGTAATGACTGAGGCACAAAGTTTCCAATATTTGATTCATCCAGGAGGTACCAAGATGTATCAAGACATCAAGCAACATTTTTGGTGGAACGGGATGAAGAGGGAGATAACACGATTCGTTTCTCGGTGTTTGATATATCAGCAAGTGAAGGTCGACCAGTAGAGACCAACAGGATTATTGTTGCCGCTCCCTATTTGGGAGTGGAAGTGGGAACATATCACGATGGACTTTGTGACCATTTTACCTAGATCCCTGACTGGTCATGATACAGTTTGGGTAATAGTAGATCATCTCGCAAAAGTATCTTACTTTCTTCCTTTTCGAGTAGGGCAATCCACAGAGAAGTTAGCGGAGATGTACACGCGACATATAGTAAGACAATACGACATCCCAGTGAGTATCGTATCGTATCAGATAGAGACACTTGGTTCACTTCAAAATTTTGGAAAAGCTTGCACCAAAGTTTGGGCACCAAGTTGAGATTCAGTACTGCCTACTATCCTCAAATGGACGGGCAATCAGAGAGAACCATCCTGACCTTGGAAGATATGTTATGATCTTGTACTATAGATTTTAGAGGGTCTTGGGAAGATCACCTTCATCTCATTGAGTTCTCATACAACAACTGTTATCAAGCAAGTATTCAGATAACACCCTTCAAAGTATTATATGGGAGAAAGTATAGATCACCATTGGTATGGGATAATATAGGTGAGCAAAAGATGTTAGGCCCAGAGATAATTATGTAGACTATAGAAGTTATCAAGAAGATCAGAGAGTAACTTCGGGTTGTGCAAGATAGGCATCAGCATTGGGATGATCATCATCGTAGGCCTTTAGAGTTTTGTGTCGGCGACCACGAGTTCTTACGGATTTCTCCAACCCATGGAGTCATTAGATTCGGGGTTTGCCGAAAGCTTAGTCTGTGATACGTCGGTCCATTCGATATATCTCAAGAGGGTGGGCGATGTTGCTTATCGTCTTGCCCTTCCGCCTTCACTACGTGAGGTGCATTATGTATTTCATGTGTCTCAATTATGTAGGTATGTCCTGGATCTAATCTGAGTCATATCCTCGGCCATTCTGAGCTAGTCATTGGTACCGAATTGTCTTACGAGAAATAACTCGTATCCATTTTGGACCATAAGGAGAAGATGCTTAAAAATCAGACTATTTATCTTGTCTGAGTTGTTTGTGGTCACCACCCTTTAGGAGAGTCAACATGGGAGCATGAGGAAGATATCCGATCTCGATATTCGTATATGTTCGACACAGAAGGTATATTCGTTCTTATGCCTTTGTATCTCGAATCTCGCAATTCGTTTACCCATGCTTTGTGATACTTCTTTTCTTTATTATATGCCTAAATTTGATTGCATGTGTAGATGAGCTTATAGTTAGAGCAGTATTCGTTTTGATTTCTCTAGCTAGCCTTGGGTTTGAATTCCGATGACAAAATTTTTCTAGGGTGGGTAGAGATGCCACTCCCCATTTTTGATATACGTATTTGGAATATATTAGTTTTCCAGCTTATATTATTTGTTGCTTGCACGGTAATTAGGTTGCATGTCATAGAGACTAGACCCATTCTTTGGTTCAATTAGACCCATGGTTTAATTATTGGGTTGGTTTGGTCATAAGTTGAACCCATGGTCTAAACCTCAAACCCGAGCTATAAAAGTTAACTTATTTCTCTCTTCCCTCATTCTCTCATTTTTCCACTTCATTCATTTAGGCAAGTACCCCTTGCACTATATGAAAAAACTCCTTAATTTTAGTTCTTACTCTTTTATTGTATTTTATTAGTCTAATATGTGAAAATTATGATTCTAAACACTTTTAGTACTTGGAGTTTTCAATTTTTGTGGGTGGATTTGAGTAGATCTACATTTGAAGTTTAAGGTTTTTATGGGTTCCAAAAGTTTTTCTTGGTTTGATCTATTAAAATATGGTATTTTAGAAAACCAGTTTTTGTGGGTGATTGTGCATTCTATTTCAGGCATTTTGGCTTTTGGTTTACATGATTTGGAGTTAAAATAAAGTTTTTATGAAAAAAATATTATTTCAATTTTTGGAGCTTTCTGCCATAGCTGAACCTGCTGTTAGGGGAGACAAACTTCACATGCGGCCAACGAGTTATGCTGTTGAGAGTGCTATGCTGCATGATAGGGTTATACGGCCAGAACTCTTGCCGAATAATGATAGCATGCGGCCATCTTGTTGGACGCATGACTACTTATTCACACAAGTGTCCTTGAACTCCTTGTATTTTTATTCGCTGAACGAACTAGAAGTCACTAAGTCCAAAGAGGCATCCATGCGGCCTGATCCTATGTGACAAGTAGATCATGCGATCATTTTTCCTTGGACGCATGACTCTGAATTCTTGGCACATGATTCAGTGATCTTGTCTGTTCTGTGATCGTGTCTTTTTTTGATACTATATTTTCTCTCTATCACACTTTATTGCAATATTACATCAGTCACTTCAATACCTTTTTTGTCACTTCACTGACACTTCATACTAAATGCACATCACTTAACACTTATCCCAAGGAATAGACTTTGCCCCAACCCATGTGGCACTGAGCTCATGCGACCCGACCTATGCGGCACTGCCTCTATGTGCCCTTATCCTCATACAGCCTATGTGCACGTTTTATTGATTTGCTTGGTTTTAATGCTTTATGGAATTTTGTGACTCCTTATGTGATTCTAAGGATTGCTAATGTATGTGAGCTACGTGACCATATGTTGGACTTGACTATGCTATAACCCATGTGATTTACCAATGATTGGTAACTTGACTTGACTATTGGTATCTGTGCTGATACACTTACTACGTGCTATGTGTTCCTACGTGCTAAGTATTTCTACGTGATTATATTACATATTTCACATCGAGGTGTGCTTATGTGTTAAGCGATATATGATGTAATAAATTTCTCCAGCACGGACATGATAGTTGTTCAATAACCAAGCGTGGCTAGGATTTGCTTGACTGTTGCATCATGTTGGGTGAATCAAAATTGAACTACAAAGTGACAAAGTAGATTCTTATCTAGCATTCCCATACTATGATACGACATATAAGGGGAGTAACATGTGACCAAGCCAAGTGATTCCAGCTAACCGTAGGGTTAACTAGGCAACTAAAATATGTAGAGCATTGGAAGGGACGGAATCTCGAGATTGCGCTTAACTAGCCACTCTCAATCATTATATGGGGAGTGAAGGCTAGCCCCCATAGGTATTGTTTAAATCCTCATTTGTGTATAGTAATATCCGACTATTATATTATACTATGTGTTCTATGAGATCTTAGCACGGTGGCTTTACGAGGGACCGGTGCATACTACTATATGCTATACGGCGATTCTTTGCTCGGCGAGCCCCTGCTAGAATATGGTTCGATTTGAGGATTCTTATTATATGCACAATACCTTTGGGATAACCTAGAATCCACCTAGTAAGCCGTATAAGTGATTGACCAATTTTGTAACTGAGCTTGATTGTGATTGTATCCGCTGTCAAATAGTCTAGGGACATGAACTATCATGGTGCGATGGTCTAAACCTTGTCCTTGTTTGGTTGTAGGGATAGATTATTGTGTCACGATAGGCTATGAACCAAAACTATGAGACATAACTATATATATGTATCTATTTCATAGCCTGGTTTTATTTCTTTATTCATGCTTCCTTTATGGTACTTTATTATTTGGGGTTTAACCCCACTGGTTTTGCATGGCCATGTTTAGAGCCAGCACCCTAGGATCAAGCGTACTTTCCCCTGAATAATGGTGCATACCAGGCAGATATCCACTGAGAAAAATGAGTGGGTTTCTTCTTTTCTGCTCGTTATTGCTCATTTTACTCATTTTGGGGCATTTAGCCACCGACACTTGTTAGCCATAAATCTGGATATTTAGTTCCCTTACATGATTGTAATTAATCAGACTACAGTTGTTCATGGTCATGTACTTTTGATACTCTGCTAGGTTTCTTATTTTTGCATAACTGGTTTCTACAATGTTGTGGCAGGGCATTTGGGATGCCTTACTTGCTTATCATATATGTTTTATGTTTACTCTTCTTACTTGACTGATTTAGACAATAGATGTGTTTTATGACCCTAAGTGACTTGCTTGTAGTATGCACCCCCTTGTCTAGTTACAGCCATGACCGTCGTACGATATTTTATACCATTTATGGGGGTGCTGGCCATGTCTGTCTCCATATTCCGGTACTGGGGCGTGACAATTGTAATAGAAATATTCTGCAAGTCGAGATCCACATAACATCTTGGCCGCATAATGTTGTGACCGCATACGTGATCTCGTTTGGCCTTGGTTGTATGGACACTCTGGCCGTATGATGGTGAGGCCGCATGGGTCTTGTAGTCGCATACGTGCTTTCGTTTGGCCTTGGTCTGTCATGACCCGCACCCTTATGACCGGGGCACAAGTACGTGGGTACGTCCAGCCTATACCACAATATCGGCGGTAAAACGCTGTCTAGGTTATCATTATCTATCTAACTATCATACAAGTACAACTAGTACTACCATGTACTCAATCACAATAATCTAAAAAAAGAACAAATAAGAAGTATAATCAATAACATTCTATAAGAAAGGAACTAGGCAAGATATGAAAAAGTAATACTAACTAAACTCTACAATAGCCACCTCAAGTCCATAGGGTAAGAGCAGTCCTATCTATAGCACCATTCTGAGTTCTCGAAAAGGAGAGCACAACCATCACTGAAAAATATTATCCAATCAGGAAAAGAGCGAAGTACATACCTCTGAAAGCAGTTCCAAAAATATAATAGAGCATATATAACAAATAATAGAAAAGAATACAAGATAACTAGTAATAGTAAACGAGAAAGAACTGGAGTGAACATGTAATATATTGGAAAGTAAAGAACATACAATATGAATAGCTACAAGTGATGAAAGTAGATATACTAGCTAATGTGTCATAGAGTACAAGTTTATTATGTGATCGGTTTAGGTTGAACATGAAAATTAGCACATTAAACACGAGCAGTGTGTGAACATGAATATAATAAGGTAACTCGATTACACGTATGATATGTAATTGACATGTACACGAATACAAGAGGACTTTGATCACATAACCAACTTCTATTCCTCTATCCCCATCCAATACTCATGGATCCAATCACGACACGTTATGAACACGAATATAAGCATACTGAACACGAGCAGTATGTGAACATGAAGTACACAAAGTACGCTAAAATCAATACCCGATACACATGATAAAATATATCTGAAGGAGTACCCACTGAATATGGTAGGGGATAATGTCACATGACATGATCCATTTTGTACCGGTCCATGTAGCCACTATGTCGAAAACAAGTATACAGTTCTAGAACAAGTGACATATACACTATCATGAAATAAAAACTAACAGAGAGATATACTCGCCTGGAATCTGGGGTAAAGTATCAACCCATATCCGGAATGGTGCTCCGAAGACCTAAATATGGAAAGTTACATCAATACAAGATTTTAGAATGATAATAAGTTAAACTAGTCCATTTCTAGGTCATTAGGCCAATTCTAAGTCAAAATAGTCAAAATAGTCAAACTAGGTCAACTCTAGGTCAAACTAGTCAAACTTGGTCAAACTAGTTATTTCTAGATTGTATGAGTCCATCTCTAGGATGTTGGGTCCATACACTATATATCTAGGCTATACTAGTTATACCAGGATATTAGAGTATCAATACTATACCGTATCGTAAAATACATATATATATATATATATAAAGATACTATACAATATATACAATACATATATACAAATATTTCCAAGCTAGAAATAACACTAAGGGATACCTTGGCTTTGAACCAACTCGGTATCACACTACCTACACCCTCTTTTAACACCAAAACCCAATACCTTGAGTTAGCTCAAAAAAACCCTGACATTACCTTGAATAACGCAAGGTAATACTAAAATTAGCTCATCTAACCATGAGTATCTAATATCATATCCTCATCTAACCATCTAACTTAACATTACACTTAACCCAACATATTATACCAACTTCTCCTCTAATATTAACTAGTGATCCAACATACACTAATACCTATTATCTACTAATATGTCATTTAACCACTAGCACTAACTGTCCAACCAATTGCTAATTAATAATGACTTATGTTATCACCAACATATCCAATATTTACTAAACACTTAATAACCTAACTAGTTGAACTAAAAGATAACTAACTAACTAGAATGAATATCTAACGATGGTAGCAGACTACTAACTAACCACTGTGACATAACAACATAAACTAACTAATTCACTAACCAACACACACAACTATATAACAACTAATACTAATCAAAGCAATTAACTAACTAACAAGTATACTAAGATATCTCCATTAACTCATAACTCAACTTCTAACATCCATCTATTAACTGACATCTAGTTTAACATATTAATAAGTCACTAACATACAACTGATAGTTAACATATATACATACTTAACCTTACACATCATTCTAACATCACCTACTAACCTTAACATATTATTTAACATCATAACTAACCATATACTATCTGATAACTCATGAACTTATTTTAACTGTTACTAACATATACTTAACTATTAAGATAATATACTAAGAGATAACTTACTAACATACTAATTTATATATTAACACTAGCTAATACATGCTCCCCTACATACAGACTACTGCCCCCTACATGTTGTATTGCACACAACAACAATACCACCATGGCTGCCCCCATTACATCATCATGCCTTATTAGCAAGCAGCAATGGCTGCTGCCATCAATGCTAAAACCCAACTCCTAATACCCTTACATTACTGTGTATAAGCATTGGCAACACTATGATGTGTACTGCTGCTATGCATCACACCCCCCTACATCAACCTAATGCTGCCCCTTTACCCGACTGGTATTAGGGTATAGGCCACCCCACACAACAGTTACAACCTGACTGCTATCAGGCCTATACCCGACTGCCCACAGTGGATGGTCCATCATACTGCTCCTGTCTCAACTCCCTCAACAATTCCCATCTACCAACTAATACCAATCACTCACAAACATATGACAATACTCTCCCCTATCTCACTGTGAACACATGACAGAATCCTTCCCCTTATCTCAAGTGACTGATACAAATAATTCCAGACATATATCTACTACAAAACAGATCCCAAAACTCCAAGAAAGACCCCCAATAATCGGGTAAATCCCCCCACAACAACCCACAACTGAACCACAACTTCAAAATAGTCCCCATCTATAAATACATCCAAATACACTTCCAAACACCTAGTTTGAACATAGCTAATTAATATATATAGTCTAACATATATATATATATTAATACTAATAGAGCTATACACAACTCCAAATAAAGTAGTAAACATTCCATCAAACACGTGGAGTGCATCACACCCGTATCACACTCAATCTATGATATGCTTGCGATACGACCCTGACACATCATAAAATGTATCATGAAGGATACGAGCAAGTCTAAAATTATCATTCTAAGCAAAACAAAGTGCTAGTTACTCAATTACGTGTCTGTGTCAAAATATGACATGTTCAAACCCCCGTGTCAAAGAAAAACCCCAAAAATCAATCAGTATCATCAAAATGTTGTGACACAGCCTACATGTATCCAATTATGGATACGACACTACACTCATAACACTAAAACAAACAACAAAACAACAACATAACCTATTGACAAACACTTGGTGTGCCAATCTCGGATTTCTCCTAAAATGAACACAAAATACACCACAACTTCCAAAATAGGGGTCTCTAGTAGTCAAACCTTCTTTCTATTATTAGCCCTAGTCCATAAGTGGGTTCTTAATGATTAAACTATAGATTTAGAGTCTAATTAGAAATAAAAAACTTAATTGTACCTATTGGGAGATGAATTTTCAATGAAAGTCTCCAATGGACACCAAGTTGCCTCAACTTGTGCAAATTCCTTCAAATTGTAGATCCTTGCCTTCTTCTTGCTCTTAGAGTCTCCAATGGTGAAGTAGGGGTGAATTTGAGAGAGAATTGATAGAGATTTGGTGGAAAGAAGAAGGAATTTGGGGATGAATAAATTCTTGATCTAAATGGAATGAAATAAGAGGAGAGGAGAGAGAAACCTCCCCTCTAATAGTGGTCGACCCCTACTTGGCCTCCAAGCAAAGTATTATGTCTATTTTACCCCTATGGGCTTATCATGAAGAAAAGGATTAAGGAAGAAGCTTCTACTCCTAATGGTTGGTTAATTAATTCACTTAACTTAGTAAAAATGACTAACTACTGGGCTCAAGTATAGTCTAACTAGTGTTGGTTCATGACAAGTTTAATTGGGTCCAATTAGGTCCACTAACAACTAGTCTAACTAGTGGCTAACAATTAACCATTAACTATATATAATATAAATAACATATATAACTATACCAATTATTGGAATAAATGTAATCCATATATATCAATACTAATTATTGGAAAATAAAAATACCACTCCATATAAAAATTGTGAAATACAATTATTAACAATATCTCTAATAACAGGAAAAGATAAAAATACCCCTATTTGGAAAAGTGGTAGTGACATGGTCGGATGGACACTCTGGCCGCATATTGACGAGGCCACATGGGTCTTGTAGCCGCATACGTGCTCTCGTTTGGCCTTGATTGGATGGACACTCTGGCTGCATATTGACGAGGCCGCATGGGGTCGTAGCCGCATATGATGACCAGGCCGCATAAGGCCGAAGCTGTATATGTGAGGACATGTGGCATGGTACGTCTGTCGAGGCTATTAATACATGATGTGAATTTCTGTCTTTTTGTATGCCCTCTTTTTCACGAATCTTTAGGCGCTTAGAACTTTATGTCTGTCATCGGAGACTGTGTCGAGGGTTTTGTATGCGGCCTCTTACTCTGAGGCTGTCCAGGCCGCATGAAGGATATTTATTCACTTATGAGGCTCCAAGGGGCATGAGCTGTATGCGGCCTACAGAATTTTCATGCTTCTACAAGATCCCTTCAAAGTTTCTAAAATGACAAGTTTGGAATACTTTGAATAAGAAGCATGGTCGAGCACTTTTGGCCGCATAGAAAGGGCATGCTGCATAGTATCGTTGCCGCATAGAGGGCTCTGACAGGCTGTCCGATCATTTAATAAGGATATTTAACCGTATTTCCTTGGGATTCAGGGTCTATCTCTTGACGCGGGACTCGAGGAATCAGTTTTTGAAAAGCTTAATGGCGATCACATGGATCGAGACATTAGATTCATTCTCATAACTGCTTTAGTCCACTACCTCGATCTTTTCCCGTGTATTTTGAAGCCTATAAATAGGTGTCTAGAAGGAGAGAAAGAGCTTTATTCTCTTTGCTTTATTTCCTCTTCTTTGTGAAGGATATTGACGGCTGCAGCTCTCCTTGCTGAGGAATTTGTCAGGGGTGGTCTTGATCCTTGGCCCTATGATTTCGGTACTTTACTCGGAGGTAGGGTAGCACCGTGTTCTTCGTGTCGGGCTATTATGGACACAGAGACACTCATGCACAGCCTTGTTGCATGGATGAGAAATTGTCTAAAACACGTGCAGACTTTTTTACGCAGCCTTGCCGCATGGATGAAAGATTATCACGAACATGGACGGGCTTTCTTTATTAGTCTGTCGCATAGATAGGTAACCATCATACGGTAATTAGGATCATGCCGCATGGATGAAGGCTTGACCTGGATATGCGAAAGCCATGACTCTATCGCATGGATGAAGGTTCGAACCGGACATGCGACCACCATGGCTCTGCCGTATAGATGGAAGCTTGGACCGATATGCGACCATCGTGGCTCTACCGTATGAAAGATACCTCATGCGTCGACTAGGCTCTGCTTTATAGACATTAACTTTATCTTTGTATGCTAATATCATATGTTTTCCTTGTGCAGGCTTTGTTCCCCTCGTGCGGCTCATGATGGAGCATGGAAGGATATCATAACACCCGTTGTTCAGGGAGAAGACCAACTTTATGCGGTGGCTTCTAATCAAGAACTGATCCAAGAGACGAGGACAGTTTGCCAAGAACTGATCCAGGAGACGAGGATGAACATCCTATATCATGCGCAGAGTTGTCCTTGTTCGTGCAGCGTGCTAGCTGCATTTCTCTCCTTTATGCGGCTTGCTATCGGCCGGGGGACTACGGTATTGATGACATAATTTTGATTAATTGTCATTCATGTCATCGTTCTTCCCGTATCATTGTAGAGCAACTTCTTTTGCTCCTCCCTTGCTATCCATCAGTATGAATTTTTTTCCATATACTGAGGTTTTCACTGTAGAGGGATGATCCAAAAAGCATTGAGTTCTGTTGCAGGCTCGACTTGTGTCAGTAGCAACGACAGCATGGAGGGGCGCTTCTAATAAAAAATATTTGTATCAGCGTGACTTCATGGAAACCCTTAAAATAAATTTCCATTATATGTACTCATAACCTTGAATACTAATAAAAAAAATCCTTGAATGTAATGGATTTCCATCATATGTACTCATAATCTTGAATATTAACCAATAAAGTCTCTCATTTTTCATAATTTTTATGTTATGGACTTTGGGTATTGTACTAGAGGTGATATGGACGTAGTACAACACCGTAGTCGTTTAGGGACATCACGCTGGAGGATCTTTAGTGGACCTATCATTTCTTGTGCACTGGAGTGCAAGCGGTAGGTTCTAGACAAGCCCTGCTAGAGGTAATATGCACGTCGCAGGTTTTGTAGACTTAACACCGCTGGCGTACTTAGATTTAAGTACGGGTGCTAAATTAAGATGATAACCGATATCAGAGGTAGTATGGACGTGATAATCGACAGCAAAACCCGAAAGATTTTTCTCAGAGGTAATATAGACATGCCAAACACGGCCGGAGAGATATGTTAGGATAGTAGTTCAAAGGTAATATGGATGTGAACCAATATCCAGAACTCACTGAGGAGTGATTTGCTAGTTGTGGCCTACCTGAGAATGTAGATAGACCTGAGATTTACTCTACTGAAGAGATTGTTAGGCCTATAGCTCAGAGGTAATATGGACATGACTAGCGTCTAACGAGACTAATTTTTGAGTGGTCCCTACGGAGTGTGCAGGTGGACCTGAGGATTGCTCCGCTGGGGATCTTTTAAGGATCCATTATCTATTGCGTATCCAGGACGCATGAATACCGATAATGGCTTATCATGCTTAGGCACTCACTGGGCATTATTTAAGGAGTGGGAACCCTATACATCTTTGTTGTCATGCTGGGGATAAAGAGAAGTATAAGCCTAGCCTTAGACATAGTACTTTTTCAGGAACTTGCCATTGATGGCCATCATGAGCAAGTCATCATTGGGTTTCGACAATCGGTAGGCGCTGTTGGAGAATACAAATTCTACGACGAACATGCCTTCCCATTTGGTTTGGAACTTGTCGACCGTCTTGTGGGTCATAACCATCGGCCTCCTTACTGTCAGGATGAGATCACCTACTTGGTAGGTCCTCTTCTTAACCCATTATTGAAGGCTCCCGAAAGACGCGCTTGGTATAGCTCAATGCGCTGTTGAGCTAAGAGACATTTTTTGTCGAGTGCTTCTAGCTCTTGTAGCCATTGATGGTGATTGTCATCGATGGTTAACTGGTTGGAGAGAGCCACTCGGAGCAAGGGTATCTAGATCTCAAGGGGAAGGACTGTTTCACTCCCTTAGACCAAGGAAAAGGCGTATAGCCGGTTGGTATTTGAATCATTGTGAGGTAGGCCCATAGACATTCGTCGAGCTTCTCATTCCAGTCACACTTATTATAAGATATGAACTTCTTGAGGAGCTTGATGACGGTTTTGTTGAACGCCTCATCAAAACCTTTCGCTGCTGGGTTGTAGGAAGTCGATGCTACATTCTGAATCTAGTTTTTGTCACAAAATCAGTAGAACGCATAACTTACAAACTGTGGACCATTGCCATGGACGATCCTTCGTGACAAGATGAAGCGGTATATGACGTGATGCTTGACGAAGCTGATCTTATTTGATGTCTTGACTTCCGTGAGTGGTACTACTTTCGCCCACTTAGAGAAGTAGTCGGTAATGGCCAGGATGAACCAATGTCCCTTAGACGAAGATAGACTAATTAGTCCAATGATATCCATCCCCCATGCCTCGAATGGCCAAGACGCAATGGTCGGGTGTAGGAACTCTGAGGGATGGTGGATTAAGTCTGCGTGGATCTGGCACGCTTAACACTTTCTTGCGTAGTCAACGATATCTGCTACCAATGTCGGCCAATAGTTACCCATTCTCCGGAGGTGGTCCTATAGCTTGGGCCCTGGCTGATGGGCACCACAAACCCCATCGTGAGCCTCGCGGAGAGCCTGCTTCATTTCTGTATTCGATAGGCATCGTAATAGAAGATCGTCATAGGAGCGACGATATAACATTTTAGTAGCCGTATCATAATAGAACTGGAGGGAATATCTTCTGATGGAAGTGGCTTCCTTTGGGTTCTCAGGAAAGAATTCTATAGACTGATTAGTCGATAAATAGAAGTCTCCATTCTTGGGAGTTGGTGCTTGTCTATACGGAGTAGCTTAGGCACAAACATAGATTGTTCTTTGGGCTGACCAGCTCCTGACTGACCATGATGATTAACTAATAAGCATTGGTTAGAATAACTAAAGAGGCTACGAGACCAGACAGGACGTCAGCCTCAATATTTTGCAGCCGAGGGACGTTCTCTATGAAGAATCCCTTGAAAGTGGAGATTATTCTAAGAGTGGCTCGGTGTCATAACCCGAATTTTTCAGAATATTTTAAAACATTTTCTCACAATTTTTTTGGAATTAAAACTAAGGTATTTCATGATTAAAGAATTTTTAAATAATGTTAACTAATATTAAAATATTATGAAAATAATATTTTCTAGTGTAAAATGGAAAACTGGACATAGGGTAATTTTCTGTGAATTTATTGGACCCCGAAAACATGTTTAAAACCCTAATAACTCTATTTTATAATTAAACCCAAACAAACCGGGCTCAAACCGGTTTGAACCGGGCTGAACCCGGTCCAACCGAACCGGACCGCCGCTAGACCCTAACGGGTCGGATCCTGCCTACTCGACCCAAACCCGACCCGACCCGACCCGGACCCGAAACCCTAACCGAAACCCTAATCCTAAACTTAGCCGGATTTACTGTTCCGGCCTATTTAACCTCTTGATTCCCACGCCCCGCTGCCGCTGCAACCCTAGCTAACTCCTCCTTCGGCCGTAGCTCCGCCCGGTCGCCTGAACCCTAACCAACCCCAACTTTCTCCTCCTCCAGCCTTTCCCTCGCCGCCTTCTCGTCGATCAGCCCCCGGCCACCCTGACCTCGTCGATCAACTCCCAGCCCGACCTATTGTCCTCCTCCCTGTTTTCCACCGCCACGGTCGACATCCCGCAGCTACCTCCCCGTCGTCTTCCTCTCTCCTCTGACCCCGCCTGGACACCACCACCACCTCGTCGACCAGAAGGAGTGGTTCACCTGAAATCACCCTCGCTAACGTGCACTCGCCGGGGACAACTGTACCAAGGCCGCACCCGAGCCTTTGCTGTCCCTCATCCCGCCGGACATCCCAGAAGCCACTACACGACTCGTCGACATCCTCCCCCGAGCATGACCCGGCCAGATCCCCTCCTCATCCTCCTCGGACGACCACCGAGCCTCGCCTGAACCCGCCGGCGAGTTTTTACGAGCAGCTCATCCATGGCGATCTTCTCCCCGCCTGACCTCGAACCCCCACGGCCAACTCCACCAACCGCCTCCCCCCGAGAAGCGCCACCCCTCTCCGGCCACCCCGCTGACCGACTCGAGCAGAAACCCTAACCACGACAGTACTGGACACAGCCCGGACACGGCACAGCCCCGTGTCGGTGTATCAAAATGACTCGCGGACACAAAGAACCCAGTTTCACGGAGCCCTGTTCAGGTAGCATTTTCTCTCTCCTCGTTAACCCATTTTTGGTTCTGTTAGTTGTGACACGTAGACTGTGTGACCCCCTCGATGTCTGTACAACCCGCTCGGTATGTCGCGTCCTGTGGTGATCGCAAACCGCGATCCAAAAACAGGAAAACCATCCCCCTGTTTCACCCCGGAACTGAGTGCGCCCCACCAAATGGGATGACTTGGTCGTGCACGATCTTTACCGAAACGTGCGCGCCGTTGATACGGATGTGCAGGATTTCGCAGAAGTTGATTTGGATGTGCGTGCACATCGGAATCAACGCGTATCCGCTGACAACGTCCCGTATCTACATGTTCTGGAATACGTCATAACTTCGTGTACACATGTCGAATCGAAACAAAACTTGGACTATCGGACTCGTAGCAATACGCTGGTCCTGTGACCCAAGTTTGGTTCGATTCTGAGAACGTTGACAAAATCGCGTATGGTGGGCCCCGCGGCTCCACTTGACGGGCAATTTTGTAATCGGCTCATCGAAATCCAGTTCTGGAAGTTCGGTTGAGTTTGTATCATCATTTTGGACTTGTTGACACTAAGTTTGACGAATTTGGAGACCTTTGACCCTGACACATTTTTTGGTGCAAAGCGGTCCACCTGTGGACCCCGCTTTGACCAAAAACTGTCATTTTCGCCCCTGTGTCCAAATTGGACTTAAGGAAAGGCATTTCTAGCTATTTGATATTTTCTAAGACTGTTGGTGATGTTTATTTCAGCTTTTGAGGAGTACCTACAGGATCCACTGATACAGGGACAGCTGTTGGTATTCAAACCCCAGGCAAGTGTACCTTGCCAAAACTTGCAGTCTTGTTACATATTTTTCTTGATTTATTTATATTGTTGTGCATGCTTGACCTAGGACCGTGTGACTTACTTAGAGTCCGATTATTAGTCGGGTGCCAACACTGTACGCAGAGTTGTGTAACGTCACCTAGAGATGAACATTCGTGACCCTTTACATTCTCGTACTTGGCTTGTGAAGTACACCATAACCCAGGACACTTGACACTATTCATGAGACAAAATCTTCCTGAGATATTCATGGTGATTCTGTATAGGATATAGGTTTTGACATAGACATTATTTTCATAGATTTTATATGACTGGTTGTATTAGCTATAATCGTGCGTGACATGTACATGAGACGTTGTGGACATGAGACATGTGTTTACATTGGGTGGGGAGAGACACACATGCTACAGGATGTTTATATATCTATCTAGTACTATTGTGAGGCCATAGACTCTCCAGCAGAGTTAGGCACATTACCGGTTATTACTGCTACCGGCTCCACGACACAGAGCTTGAAGTGGCTCAACCTGAGTACTAGTGATGCTCTCACTTGCATTTCACATAGATGGTTACATACTTACCCCATTTATTTCGTTATTTTCTGCACTGTATTTATTTTTGCTTGTATTATCTTGTACCTTGCTATGTCCCCTGAGGACCTGGATCCGGATTATGTCCCCAGGATTAGCAGATGAGATCGACCCCGAGGTATACGGGACAGGAGCATTAGTAGGAGCAGGAGCAGACACTGGAGCAGTACCAGATCCAGTAGACGAGTGATCCCTGAGGGTATCTTCTGAGTATATACTATTTTCATACTCAGTATCATGCACCCTCATGAAGAAACCTTCTCCTCTTCATGATTAATTTCATCCATCCATTTTGAATGGATTGATCCCAACCACCCATCTCCTCCACACACTCCCCTATAAAGTAGCTCCTACACCCCACCCTCAACCAAAAACCTACCGGCCCTAATCCTAAAAATCTCTATCTTTCTCCTCCTCCATTTAATTTCTTCATGCAAAGGAAAAAATCCATTTTTCTTCTTCTCCTTCCTCCTTCACTGCCTCTCTCATATGAGACCCGACCGGCCGGCCTAAGCTCCACCGAGCATCCTTCGCTGTAGCCCGCGGTGAGCGTCCCCTCCGCTGTACCCTGCGACCGTGCGTCCCCCGCTCCAGTGCACAGCCACCCTGCGGCCGTGCGTCCCCCGCCGGCGTTGTAGTTCTTCCCCCACTGTGCAGGCAGCCGACCCGCCGTCGGACTGCACTGCTGTCCCGCCGGCCAGAGCTTCCAGTCCGGCCACCCCCCTCGATCTCAGACCAACCACCACCTCCTTCTTCCTCACCTCCTTCTTCATCACCACCACTATCACCATTATCACCACCACCTTCAACTCCACCACCACCGGACATTCCCCATTTTCTGGCCAGCTCCTCCTCCCTCCGGCCGTTTGGGTATACTCCTCCCCCTCTCTTTACATTTATACATGTTGTTGATTTATATATTCATGGGTTAATGTTAGCTAGGGTTTTACCTATGCATATTCATGTGAGCATAGTATTAAGGTTTCATTTGTAGGGCATGTTGAGGTTGGATTAAGGTTGATAAAGGACATAGAAATCTGACTTGTGGTATGATATAGAGGTATAAAATGATTGGATGAATGTAGGTTAGGGTTTCTCTTCGACATAAATTAAAACAAGTTATTTTAGATATCGGTTTATGGAGATTTAAGTTCTTATCTTTGAATAAAGGATCGAGATATATTTCGTAGTAGAAAATGCTAACTTATTTAATAAGAATTAAATTGATGAAGAATTTATGTGTAGTGTAAAATGCTCAATTTAAATGTATGCTTAGTAAGAATAGTAGGTGGATGACTGATTGAGGATTGATAAGATTAGTGAATTTTAATTGAGGATTAGCTCATATGGAGGAAATGTTAGTTTATTTTCGAAGAATTTAATCGGGGATAATATAAGGATGACTAATTGATGGACTATCGTACCGTTAGTCAGTTGTAGTTGGTCCTCTAGTATCTTGCCCTTGCGAGTCGTAGAATAGATTATTAATTCGGATCTGTATCTCTTTACTAGGTACTGCGAGACCTGAGGACTTGGACGCGGTACCAGATCCTCGTCATCAGCAGCCGCACGCAGGCAAGTGTACATTGCCATCCTGTATTTCAGTTTACAGATATTTATTATTTCGTTATGTACATTGTGTATATATTTATGTTGACGTTCGATACCTCGCGTCCGGATCATAACCGAGTGCTGACGTTCGTCGTAACATCTTAGAATAATTGTTAGATGCTTTGTAGTACCTTGATGCACATACCTGAGTACATCGATACCCCAGGACACACTCATACACTGTGATCGTGCCAGATTCCTGTATCCTGATACTGATATCATGACCAGAGACTGGGACGACCTTAGGGTCGCATCTATTGAGTTATCTTCCGTGTGTCGAGACTGTTAGATAGAGGTTCAGGTTCAGAGCACAATCGTTGACCGCTTGGGAAGGGAAAGACAGTTACTAGACGTTTGGGCTACTCTGCACGCGCTTATATATATATATACTATTTCTGTAGTGATCATGTATCTAGAGTAGTTGTACCACCCGTGTGACTCCTTGTCCGGAGCTGCGGTACGTGCCGTGTGTTTCCGTGTCCGGAGTTACGGTTTTATTTTAGAAAGCCCACGCGTCGAACGTTGTCTTTAAACTGTGTCACACTTGTTTGGTTGTACTAGATTACCCTGTTATTGCACTTGTACTTTCTGTTTACCTGGCATGTTGTATTTCTGTACCTTGTTACGTCCCTCTGAGGACCTGGTTTCCTATCAGTTTTGCAGCATAGACGATTACGGAGCATTTGGAGTTGCTGTGGGAGTTGCATGTCTTGCGGGCATGGTACCAGGTACTCATATTATATCTACCGACATTATGGTTATTTTATATTGTTTATTTCATCTGCTGTTGTAGCCTAGTTTTTATAGACTCATACTTCTTCTCGAGTCTATTCGAGTTAGTGTGTTATTGGGCGGCCGACTTTAGCACATATAGCTCTTTCTTGTATACTGATGTACATTGTGGATTGAGACATAGAGGTTTACATTTATGGGATATCTAGATAGTGCCCTTTTATATTACAGCTTATACGTATTCGAGTCAGACCAGAGTCTGGTCGAATGCGTAGCTGGCGTGTCATGTATTCCTGGTCCTACGTATTTTGGGACTGGGGCGTGACATGTGGTTATCTTTATTCTTGTATCTTGACAGATGTATCAGACTCATTATCGGGTTATTTCTCGAGTATTATATTTATTTGAGATTGATCTTACTTTATTATTCTGATATTGTTATATTCATTTCTGTGGATGAGATTAGTATATCTAGACCCTTATTATTGTATTACAGCTTAAGTACGCCCTGATGGATCCATTAAATTGGGTTTGTCCATAAGTATGTGTTGTTGGCCATTGTCACGTGTCTAGTCCCTCGATATTTTGGGACTGGGGCGTGACACTCGGTGGTAGAGAATTAAGTCTTTATTTTAGACTTTGTACTTGCCTCAGACTTGATTGACTATCAGTTTGGAGTCGCCATAGGCTTTCAGGTAGTCAACTCCCACCTGTTTGGTGAGTTGGAGACCAATGATGAGAGCGTTGTACTCTGTTATATTATTGGAGAATGGCTCTGTGAGAGAGTAGGCACGGTTGATGACCAGGTCATATGGGTAGATCAATATTATCCTACTCTAGCGACGATATCACCTTTGGGCCCTGTTCTCGAAGTACCGTCTAAGAACATTCACCAAACGGCTTCTGCGCTCGCCGTGGTGTTGGAGTCTACGACTTCGTCGGGGATCTCATCGTAGAGTTTCAAAGTTTCTGGCACCGGATGGGCGGCCAGGAAGTCAACTAATGCTTGGCCCATGGTAGCTTTTTGTGGAACAAATGGTATGTCGTATGGTGACAACTGTATTGCCCACGTAGCCTGGTGGAAGTTGAGTGCCCCGGGTTTGGTCATGA
This sequence comes from Iris macrosiphon, assembly GCA_036927795.1. Lineage (NCBI taxonomy): Eukaryota > Viridiplantae > Streptophyta > Magnoliopsida > Asparagales > Iridaceae > Iris > Iris macrosiphon. Next base: position 68,439,199 of record JAYESA010000007.1, on the reverse strand, counting down.
GGAACCTGAGAGGATTGACTCACAAAATCATATGGATCTTTTGTCCTGTCACATAATGCCGAATTTTCTGGATAGCAAAGACTAGATCAAGGCACTCCTTCTCGACAGAATTGTATATGTGCTTCGTACCGACCATCATCCTGTTGAGGTAGTAGATGGCCTGCTTGTGACCTGCGTCACTCTTCTGGCCTAGTAGAGCACAAAGCGAGTGATCCATTTCCATACATAGAGTAGAAAGGGTTTTCCCATAACTGGGGCTACCAATACTGGAGGGCTTATAAGGTATTTCTTGATGTCGTCGAAGGAGTGCTAGCATTCTTCATTCCATATAAAGGAGACTCCCTTCTTTATGAGCTAAGTGAATGGCTGACAACGCCCATAGAGGTTTGATATAAACCTCCTGATATAGGCCAGTCTTCCTTGGAGGCCACGAAGTTCTCTGAGGTTATTCGATGGACACATTTCAAGGAATTCTGTAGTCTTGTCAGGGTCCACGTAGATACCCTTCGAAGTTATGACAAAACCCACTAATTTGTCGCTGGATTCTCCTAGGAAAGATTTAATGGGATTCATCTTGAGCCGGTGCACACACATGGGGTCGAACACAGTCTTCAAGTCCCGGAGGTGATAATCTTTGGAGCAACTCTTGACGGTGATGTCATCAACGTAACACTCGACCATCTTTCGTAGATGCTCATGAAAGATGGTGCTCATCGCTCGCTGGTATGTAGCACCCACGTTCTTCAGATAGAAGGGCATGACCGTGTAACATTAAATCCCTATCGGCATTCAGAATGATGTTTGCTTCTCGTCTTCAGGAGATATCTTGATTTGATTGTAGCCTAAGAATCCATCCATGAAGGACATATGCTCGATTCCACATGTGTTGTTGATCATTATGTCTATGATCGAAGGAAAAACTCTTCCTTAGGACAGGTCGCGTTTAGATTACGGATGTCAATGCAAATCCGAATTTTTCTATTCTTTTTTACGACGGGCATAATATTGGCTACCCAATCTGGATATTATTCTTTACGGACGAAGCCACTAGCTCTCAGTTTGTTAACTTCAGCTTCGATGGCATTCATGATGTCCGGCCACAACCGCCATTGCTGTTGCATTACTGGCTTAGCGTTCGACAAGATATTGAGTTTATAGACCGCCATTTAGGGGTCCAGTCCCGATATATCTTCGTAACTCCAAGCAAAGATATCGATATATTCCCTGATGAGCTGTAGCAGGGATTCTCGATCCCCATTAGTCAGACTCTTACTGATGAAGATAGGTTTAGGGGAGGATTCATCGCCAAGAATAACTTGTACTACTTCATCCTCGGCAGAAGGTTCTCGTTGTTCAAACCGCATCTCCTATTGTTCGTCTAGGCATTCGTCCCACGATTCTATTTTAAAGAGTTTCTGTGGATCCTTGTCGTCTTCCTCAGGGTCAGCTGACACCATGTTGGCAGACAATTTTGCTTTAGAATTTTCTCGCTACTAATGTCGAAGTCCCAAGAGGAAGATTTTGAGGAGTGAGAGTGTAACTCTTCTTCATCCGAGCCATCGGGGGTTGTGGGAGGCGTGACATACCCTAAGTCATGTTTGGTCTTATGGTAGTAGTCCTCAAACTTACCTACAGGAGCCCGCAGTCGTAGGGGCAGCCATCGGCCTTTGCCGTAATTCAAGCCCTTAGCGGCTTTCAGATCGTATTCCATCTTCTGGATGAGGTACTTTGTTTGAGAATTGTACCAGTAAAATAATATCTTTCTGGTATCAAGCTCTGGCTCCAGTTCCTTTGGGACGAAGGATCGGGGACTTTCCACTCTGCCGAAGATGATGAGTTTGTCTCCCTTCTTCCTTGCTGGAACTACGAGATAGGATTTCTGACTGGCAAAAATCTGGTTGACTGCATAGAGAGTAGTCACCTATGTATGCAGGTGCAGACCCAGACCATACTCTAGGGAATAGAGTGCGTTGAGATGTGCAACATCCGAGTAGTTCAAAGATAGCCCTTTATTTATGAAATAAGGTATCTCGTCTTCCAGAATACATCGTCGAGAGAAGGGACGTTAGCATGGGCGGCCATGTGCTCCTCCAGCTCATCTTTCCTGAGCTCTACCACCAATACGAGTGATGGCTTCAGAGGTTTTTTGTGTAACTTTACCACAAGAGGTTCGGAAGTCGTAGTAGGTACCGGACTTTCCTTCAGTGATTGATTCGGTCTATGAAGGCGAACGACCAGAGGTTTAAGTGCTTTCTTGTGCAGTTTTACCCTGAAGGAAGGAGCTGTGTTGGGAAAATGTACTTTAAGATAGACTCTCAAGGGCTCGTTTGATGTTGTCCCAATTTTTCCTTGTCGTCGGTGTCATCACCACCTTCATCTTGGTGGACTTGTTTGTAGAGGATCGAGTCAGAGTAATAGGCCTCGACCCCTTTGAATGGATCAACATCAACAAATTCAGTCTTGACGACGCTGTGATGGTCAACGTACTTTAATCTCTGGTGCAAGGTTGATGGTACGATCATGTATTGATGCATCCATGGACGTCCCAATAAGACATTGTAGGATACGTCTACGTCTATGACTTAGCAGGTGACTTCTATTTTCAAGTCGTCGATCTGACATTTCAGGCAAATTTTTTCCAAAGGGTAGCTCCTTCCGGCATTGAAGCCACTGATGGCGGTATTGGTTGCTGCCAGGCGATGCATCGTGATGTCCAATATCTGAAGCAGACTCTGAGGGATGATGCTAATTGATGAACCAGGGTCAATGTGCATCAGGTCTACCATGATGGCGCCGATATACCCTGTATAATACAGAGGACGATCGTGTCGATTATTCTTCAATAATATATCTTATTGCGAGAATGCAATGATGGGTATCGCCTCCATCATATTATTGCAGTAGGGGCATGAGGCTGGATCATCAACTGGCGGCTTGACCTGCGCCAGGTAGGTGTCAGCATTTTGCAATACCTCACTTAGAGCAACTTGAGTGTCTTTGGAGAGTCGAAGAAGCTCAAGTAGAGACAACTTTGCTGGAGTATTGGTGAGCTGTACCAAGATGTCAAAGTTGTAGGGCTTCTCTAGCCTTTGAGCTAAATCTTTGCATAATCGTTTGTCGAAACAAGTTATTTTTGCTTGGACTTGTCCTCTATTATAGACTGGGATAGACCGGGATCAGATATTACAGGTGCAAAAATTGGGAGCGCACATTTGTCAAGGATGTCGTACTCTCGTTGGTACGCTAGTCCTGACCTTGTTGTTCCTGATATTTCTTCTTCGGATGGGATAGAAACCGTGTAGCAAGATTTTGAATTCTTGCCCTTATTCTTGGTAGCAGAAGGTATTGTCTACTTCATCAATTATGGAGAAAGATCGGGATAAACCCAAATGACCTCCCCACACGACATGGTGAGAGATATCAGCTCGGCTGTTTGGTCACGAGCTAGTGGAAGATTGATGACCTGCATCATTGTCCGAGGAATTGGGATTACTCCATCTTGGGCTTTTGTTGCCGGGAAGTTACCGAATTGGAGTGATACCATATTAGTGGCAACCGTCTTGTCATCAAATTCCAAGGTGAGGGCCTTGGTATCGAACAGATGCTGGATGTACCGCTTTAGTGTATAGTAGTCCCGCGACGCACAATAGACGTAAAGATGATAGTGGTAGTACTTCAGATTATTCATCTCAGCTGCCTCAAAAGGGCATTTGAAGTCGGGGAGCCAAAGTTTGTTTTCCTGCATCAGTACGTCAAAGATTGCCATGACGTCATCATCTTCGAAATAATAGGTCTCTTTCGGCTTTGGAGCTTTCGCCGTCTTCTGCTCAGGCTTCTTGGTCATGTTAGCGACAAGGGCCTGCTTTCCTTTGCTGTCACGGCTGTTGTTGCTGCTATTGTTGTTATTATTTCTATTATAAGGATATTTTCCCCTATCATCAGTGACGGGGATCTGTATTCCCGAGAGCTAGATATCATTTACCTTTTTCTCAGTGCCAACAATATTTATGATGAATGCCGTCTAGTCTTTGAATTAACTGTCGCCCATCTAGAGGCTGACTGCTGGAAGTAGGTTTCTACGACATATGTACATCAGTGTGGAATCAGGATTGCCAAAAGGAAACTTCAGTGCTGCTTGCCTGTATCGTTCGATGTAGGCACGTACAGGCTCCTTCTCTTTCTCATAAATGTTCATTAGGAAGGACATTGTCATGTCGCTTCCTCCGTCATAGAATTGGGTGAGAAAAAGACCCTTTAGATCGTCGAATAACAAAATAAAGTTGTCTTATAGACTGCAGAACCAGTCAAAGGCTACTCTGGATAATGACCCCACAAAGAGCTTAGTGAGTTGGTCGTCACTGCGAGGTAGATGCCCTATTGCAGTCTTAAAGTAACTCATTTATTGATGGGGAGATGTCTTCTCGTCAAATAATTTCAAATTGAAAGGCTTGTACTTTGGCGGATACGTCACATCTCTCCACTTGGGGGGATATGGTTGTCGTATCCTGATCTCGCAGAGTATTTCCTGATTGCCTAGCGAGTCCAAACAAGCTCTCAGTTCTCGCACCTCCAGAATTACTTCTTGGGCTTCATCTAATGCAGAAGGAGAAGACGAACCTGGTAGATCATGACGGCCACCAATAGGAGGCCCAGTTGCATTCGAATCTCCATTGTTTCCAAGGTCCTAGTTTGCTTATCCTGAGACCTTAGTGGTTAAAAGGCTACACTTTTCTTGATGTCTAGAACTGCTTGGGTCAAGGATTGTATTGACTCACTCATGGTTCACATCATGGCCTAAAGGGTTTCGAGGTGTTGCCGATCACTGGGGCCTTTGTGCTCATCCCTTGCCATGTATGATAATCTCATATGAGGTGAGATTGATAGAATGGTAGCCATAGCACTTTCTGTCTCAGACTATTACAGCGAATAGTCGTCGTAGAAAATTGGTAGTGCTGTGTCCTATACGGGCTCTGATGGAATACTACCCCCATCGTAGGAGGCTACGTCTTCTTTATGAGGGTGGCTATGCCCAGGGATCTCAGCACTTGTTCCTAGGGAATCACCGTCGTCTCGAAACGATAGATTATCATAGAGTTCCGTGGGGTGGCGACCCCCAGCTTCTGTAATTATCAGGGGTCCTGAGAAAGAGCTACCCTAAATGTCTGACAGCTTCTTCTTTAAGTGGGTGCCCAAGAAAATATCCTTTGTAGGTGATGTTGCTTGTCCTTCTTGGACCTGCCTCCTCGACACGCTGGTCGAGAGTGAAGGACTGGAGGTGCTGGACTTCCTACCTCCCTTCACGAAGGGGGACTTCGAAGCCGAGTATGTAAACCCTTTCACCCAAAATTAGGCCTACTTGGCATAGATAGAGAAACTAGGGCTAGTTTGTATCCAATTGGAAATAGGATACGACATTTTATTTAATTTTACAACAATTAAATCACTTAGTACACCCTACCGTTCCTTCGATAATTGGAGCACTATACTAGCCATTGCCTTCCTGTAAACTCATATCCTTTTCCTAGACATGTCCACCCTCTATTCTGACCTCGGTGTGACTCATAATTATGCTCTCTTATGCTACATTTTAGTCGCACAATATTCGTCGCAGACGTTTATATTTAATTCTAAATAAATTTAACTTTGTATCTTTGTGCGTTCGAATCAAAATTGGAGACACAATCTTGACCCATTTTGTGCAACCCAATTTATGATAATATTCTACTATGAGCCCTCTATGTCTATGAAACTTGTGTCCCACCTAATTTCATCCCCATGTACTTCTAATTAATTTCAGAATACTATGCGCATTAATTTTAATTAATTTAATCCAATTTCTATCTTTGTGCAATTTTCTAATTATTGGGCGCTTTTATGCAAAAGCGCATTGAGATGTCCACACTATTGGACAATACATGAAGAAACCTATTTTTTCCTTCACATGAATTTTTCCCATAATTTTCGGAATGTGCAAACGCGCAACATCGCCCCCTCATTTTTACCTAGCCTTGCATTTCAAATAATGCAAATTGTAGCCTCCAAACATCACCATATAAGGACAAGCCCATCCCAAGAGGTGTTGATCAAGCCCACCTAACTAGGTCAAACCCAAACCCAAAGTCCACATGTATAAAATAACTTTTTCTTTATTTTTCTTTATTTTTTTCAACACCCAAAACCTAACCCTAGCCGAATTTACCTTCTCCCCATCTCCTGTGCACGACCCCCTCTACCAACCGTCGGCCGGAGCTGCCCCCAGCCGCCGGACCCGACCTGAACCACTCCTCCCTTCTCCCTTCTCCTTCCTCCTCTCCCACTGCCCCTCGTCGGACTCCCCATCACCATCACCATTGCCATTGCCCTCATCTTCTTCCTCCTCTTCCCCCTGTCCTCCGGCCGGCCGGAGTTGACCCCGACCTCGCTGGAGCACACCACCATTACCACCCGACCCGTCGGATCACCCTCTTCTCTCCACTACCCTCGCCGGATCCATCTCCTGAAGCCCGCCGCACTCCACCACGGATCCCATCCTCCTCGACCTCCTTCAACTCGCCCCGACCGAGTTATCCCCGGCCAGTTTCCCATTACCACCACCAGTCTCCACCGCCTGCACGACCTCTTTCTCCCTGCTGCCATTGATGCCGGAGACTCGACCAGCATGTCCCCTCGTCCACCTCGGCACCAGCAACACCACCGTCACCATTAACATCACCATTACCACCGGCTTCTCCCCGCTGAGCCGACTGCCCCGAGCCTCAACCCGTTGCCTGAACCGCCAACCCCCTGATCGACTGAATGCCACCACCACCATTAACATCCTGACCTCCTCTTCCTCCCCTCGACTTCACCCCGGCCAACACCAGCATACCACCAGCACCGCCACCACCTCTTCATCTTTCTTCCGAGCACCTCCACCATTCCCTGCTTCCTGAACTCCTCCTCCTTCCTCTCTCTGCTCAGCCCTTCCCACCCTATCGGACTCCGGCAACCTCCGGCCAGCAACTCGCCATCATCATCTTCGTCACCATCATCATCTTCACCATTAACCTCTACCTCATCATCATCATCTCATTATCGTCATCATCATCATCTCATCATCGCCATCATCATTATCTCATCACCGTCGTTATCATCATCACCCTATCATCATCATCATTAACCCTCATCGTCGTTATCATCGTCATCATCATCTTCAACCTCACCGTCGTCCCCGTACGCGTACACCGAGGTTCGAACCTGTCCCACTTTTCTTATTTCGTATGTGTGCTTGTGTATATGTTATTAGGACATGCATATTGCTTTAGGACTATTAGCCGATATCGAACCCTGGGTCGGTGAACCCAACTCGTATACGTATACGTACGCGTATGCGTATATTGTTCACTTTGGTATATATATACATATATATATTTTGTATCTATATATATACATTTAGTATATGTATATTTAGTTATTCATTAGCATGCTATTAATTGGTATATATATTTATCTACATATTTAATATATGTATTCAAATAGGTATGTAAATAAATTACTGGTTATATTATTATATAATTATATGGATATATATGTAATAAAATGCTAAATAATAGTTGTGACTATATATGTATGTATTGTATGACCCTACGACACTGTGGACTATTCCGTGTTTACCTTGACCATGTTGACCCTAAGAACTTGTGAACTGACAGTCCTGCATACATTAACGTACTGGCCTAGACACATGTTAGTTGACTGTCTGATTGTGTACAGCACTTGAAGACGTGACACCCGCGTAATTAGATGCGTAATTTATCGTGTTAGTTGACCAGTGTCACCCCTAGTGTACCCCCTGAGTCCAGTGTAAATATGGTTGTGTATGTGCTAGTGTAATGACTAATGATTGTATTGTATTATATTATATATACATAGGATATTGGATTGTTCTGTGTGACTTCTGGAGCAGGTTATTGGTACTACGCAGCTTCTTGCTAGGCAAGTTTACCTTGCCATTGTACTATTATTCATATTTGATATATTGCATGCATCTTTATTTTCTGTCATTAGTTTATATATTTTAACTGTTATATAAAGTGCGCGTCCAAGGAAACTTGGGTGCAACGACAATGTCGTCGTGAATTATTTTTATTATGTATATGCATTGACCTTGTTTATAAGACCGCCCCATAATCATGAAGCATTATTAGGTTTCATTGGCCGTGACACAGTTGTTACACGAGTTGTGAGTCTCATATAGATCACGGACTGCGTGACAGGTCTGGCCTCCTGTACGTATGGGCCGGGCATTAGGGATAACTGCTGTTAGAAACTTTGTATGCTAGAAGACTTAGCAGTTATTAGTAGTTCATGGACATAGCCTATTGTCGTACGGTGGTCCAATCCTTGTCCTTGTTTGGTTGTAGGGTTGGGCTATTGTACGAAAGATAGGATATAAACCAAATCATGTCATGGATGTGACATGCTTAGAGCATGAGATGGGGAGAACAACAAGTAAGGCGTTTAGGCTCCTTTGCACTTTCCTTTGTTTGCCCGGACGCTCCATTGGAGACACGGGTGGTGATGACCCCATATATTACAGGCGGCCTCTGCCGTTCAAAAGACGATATGCTTTTTAGGCCCGTGATTCTTCGAGAGAATTATGCCAATCCCATTTATGGCCAGATAGCCCACGTGTTGGAAAGTTTTTCTCAAACTATATTCACTTAGATGGTTAGGCGACCCCATTGGATATTTATTTTAGTACTTTATTGGCATGCTTCTATGTATCTTGTTATGTCCCTCTGAGGACCTGGTCCCTTTCCAAGTGTAGATGTTCATGAGTATTCGCAGGAGCGCAGATCCGGACTGGTTACTTATATTTTCGAAGAGGACTTCTCTTCGAGCCCCGTGATTGTTAGTTGATATTCGTATATTGTGTTTGTTGTGTTGCACTTATATATTCAAGTTGGTAATGGATTTGTTTTCATCCAACTATCATCTTTAGATACTTTATATTCAGATCTAATTTCATAGATATTGGTTATTTATTTATATTGATTTCTGTGGATGCGATTTAGATTGTACCCTGTGACTTATGATAGTTCGTACCACTTGTGAATTATTGTTCATTATACAGCGTACGCATGTGTTATGGTTTCCATATATTGGAGTTGCCATATACATACGGCTGGCATGCTTACGTGTCCTATTCCTACGTATTTTGGGACTGGGGTATGACAGAGTAGCACGAGGCGAAGGGTGGCTCCTTCTCCTTTGGTACTTGAACCTGCTCTTTGGGCTGCTACCGGCTGGGTACCCTTGGTTGCAGTCGCTGTAATGCTGACTGCCTATTTGTTGGTACCACTACCTGATTACAGTAGCAATTGATGATAATACTAGCACAGTGATGCCCCAAAGCGGCCGTTTCACATGTCGTGGTTGCTTTTCTTGCTTGGTGCTTGTGATAGATCACTTTACGCAAGTCACTTGAGGGCTAATTTACATTTACACCCTTGTTATAAGCACATGGGTGTGTAGGTGTTGATTTTGCTGCCTGACCCGGGGTTCGTAGAAGAACTTTTTTCAAGTCGTCAGCGGAATACTTTTGAGAGTAATCCAGTCTACTTGCCGCTGCGGGATGGAGACGTGGGTCTGTCTTGTATAGCTTTCCATCCGAGGCACGCATAATAGTCGGTGATGACTGTTGGCGGTCCACCGAATGAGCAGTTGCTTAAGCTTGGCGAGCTTGCACTTTCCTAGACTTCTTTGTCCTTGTACGCACTGGTGCGTAATACAAAGAGTCCAAGTTTGGGTTTTCACCATTCTCAGTATGGCGCATAGGATCAACGCTACGTGAGATTTGGTCAAAAATAGAGGTTCGACTACTGTGCTAGCCGCATGTAGTCATTTGCCTGTGCTGAAAAATGGTGCCGTATATGGACTTTTTCCTTCGGCTACACACTTATGGGGCTTCTGCTGTAGCTACATGGAACATGTCTCAGCACTCGAACTTCTGTCATCGCAGTATTTTTGTCACGACCCGCACCCGATATAAAGATGCAAGTCAGAAACAACGTCCAGCCTACGCCGTAAAATCGGCGGTATAACGCTGTCTCGGTAATCTATCTAGCAATATAATGAACCACCAATAATAACAATATACTCAATCACAGATCTAAGATAGAAATGAGTACGAATCAGATAAAAGAATAGAATAGTCACATACAACTCATGAGTCTAAAATAATACATCAATGTGTCTGAAAGAATGCTAACAGAGAAGCTGGAGACAAATCCTGTAAACCCCCTTAATTATTTCTATAGATAGTCTGGTATGGGATAAAAAATTTTGTTTTAGCAGCAGATGATTGAGGTTTAGAGTAAGGTTACAGATGCCTGTTTTTAACCCTTGGCGCACCCTTCCGTTGTTGAATTATTCGAAGCCCAACATCAGCCCATAAATACCAATAGTTTGATGCACTCTTGACTTGACACGCCAATTTAGGCGCTGGACTTTTCCGTCACTCAAAATCATATTTCCTTGTGCTCTAAATTAATTACACAATTTTCTGTAATCGAAATCCTTATTTAATCCCGTGTCGCGCACCTGTGTCGTTGCCATCAATTTTAAGACCCCAACTTAACCCGTTTAGCTGGACCAATTAAAGGGTCCAAGACTGACACCAAGCCTACATCTTTCATGACCTTGGTGTGACTCATAATGATGCTCTCTTGTGCTTTATTTTAGCCGCACAATATTTGTCGCAAATATTTATTTAATTTCTAAATAAAATCTAACTTTGTATCGTTGTGTGTTCCAATCAAAATTGGAGACACAATCTCGACCATTTTTGTGCAACCTAACTTAGGGTAATACTCTATTCTGAGCCTTCCTCATTCATGACACTTCTGTCCCACTTAATTTTAGCCCCATGTATTTCTAATTAATTTTAGATCACCGCTTGCATTTATTCTAATTAAATTGGGGATACTAACTTTGACTAATCCCATTTTAATCCCAATTTAATTCCAATAACCATTTAATTAAGCCCATACAAAACACACAACACCTCCTCACCCTATAAAACACCAAAAACCAATTCCCCCACCATTTTTCCATTATTTCATGTGTTTGTTCAAATTTCCAAATTTAAGGGACTTATTTGCAAATATTGTATTAGGTGTCAACACCCTATTGGTTCAAACTAAATGGAAAAGCCCTAATATTTGACTATTCAACCCAACCCTCACCTTGTATGAATGACTTCCTCATGTCGAATCTTGGCCACCCATTCAAAATGGGGCTCATCATCACCACACATTCCCGCTCACCATCCCCTATAAGATGTCTCTTTCTCCCCTCTTCCCAATGCAGGCCCTAATTCCAAGGAGCCTTGAAAACCTCACCCCCTCTCTCTCTCCTCCCTCCATACACTCAAAGCCAACCGAACCTTTCCTTCTCTTCTTCTTCTTCTTCTTCTTCTTCTTTTTCTTCTTCTTCTTTCTTTCTTTTTCCTTTCTTCTTCTTTCACCAATTGAATGGACTGAACCCGGTCGACCCCCCTTACTCTGGCAATCACTACCAGAGCCGGCTGCCTCCCCTCGAGCCTTCCCCACAAGGCCACTACTCCTTCCCCAACTGCGGAACACCACCGCCCATCCACCCGCTAATGTATTCCGGGCCGCCGACGAAGTCGACTCCACCGTGCCGACTGCCCGAGCCCTCTCTGCAACCTCCCTCCATCCTGCCAGCAATATTACCACCGCCCCGACTAGTCTCCCCATCCCCAGCGTTGCCTCGATCAACTCCCTCTCCGGCAGCTGCCATGGCCACCACCACCATCTGCCATGGCCACCACCACCATCTGCCATAGCCACCACCACCATCTGCCATAGCCCGACCACTCCACCACCTAGCACCACCCTACGACACCCTCCTCCAGCCATACTCCACCCTCTCGACCTCCAGTCCTCCGCCACCACTCCACACACCGACCAACTCCAACCTTCCCGCGGATTCTAACTGCTCCCACGAGCTCCGGTTAGCTGCTCGTTCCGGCAGTAACACATCCGCCATTGCCGTGAGCTCCCACGAGCTCCGGTCAGCTGCTCGTTCCGGCCAGCCACCTCAACCCAACCACCACACCCAGCTACCACCACCCTCAGCTCGATCACCTCCCTTCTCCGGCCATCAACCACCTCGTCGAGGTGAATGACTTCTCCCCCTCTCTACATGTTTATATATTATTTTGTAGTACAGTATAGTATAAATGATCTTGTGATAATATGTGATTAGGATTTATTGTAGTGGTTAGGGTTTACTTACATAAGTATTTGAAATAAATTAATGGATATACATTAAGTTAGGGTTTGAGAAATATTGGATCTTTGTTTGGGGTTATATTCGTATTGGAAATTTTGAGGAAATTACATGGTTAGTAAATAAGGTTCATAAATGCTAGGTTTGAAATGTTAGGGTTTTTCAATTAACATATGCGTTTTGATTAAAGTTGTTGTGCATGCATTTAAACGATTGAGAAATGATGGTGATATGAACACAGTGATTAATACCAAGAAGCAGATTAATTAATAAATGGTAGAGGGGCATCGATCCTTGGGTAAATATTGGAAGTTGTTTGAGGACATAGAATATATATACGCATATGGGTTATTGCTATTTTAGCTGTTGTAAACTATTGCTAGAAATTAATGATATTAAATTATTGATGAACATTGGGAGCAGGTGCTTGATCGTGAAATAGACATAATATCAAATCATGAGACCATGATTGAGGATTGAGAATAAAAATTATTTATTTGAGCTTGAGACGTCAATGTGCATGATAATATCTGTGAACACTGAGGTAAAACTAAGGATTGGATCATGTGTTGGACCACGGAATATCGTGATGAACATAGTAAGATTGAGGTTTGGATTGATGATTGTCACGACCCGCACCCGAAATTGGGGCACGAGCACGCGGGTACGTCCAGCCTACGCTGCAGCATCGGCGGTAGAACGCTGTCAAGGTCATGATACTATCTAAGCAATCTCACACGAGCATCCAATCTCCATAAGGAGACACAGATGACACAATATAATATGAACAACATACTCAATCACATAACTACAGCACGAAGATATCGAAGCAATAAAATAAAATACAACATAAGTCTAAATGTAAATAATCTAACTCAACAAATATCTATGTCTCAACAAGTATGCTGGAGACAAATCCGGTACCAAATGATCTGTTAAAAGAACTAACTAGATAACTAGTGATTCCGGCTAGACCTCCCGGAATCACAACTGAACTACCAAGTCCAAGTCTGCAGCTACCCACCCTGTGGTCCATAAAGTGTTGGATACCAGTCCTCTAAGGCATAGTATGGAAAAATGTTTCCAGTCAGGAAGGAGCAAAGTATATCTCAATTAATAGTTCCATTTAATTGATAAGGACTATAAAACAATAAACAGATGATGTTATATACTGAGAGAAGACAGTGAATAAATGCAATGGCAAGATAAAGAGACAGGCAATATAAAGAGACAGGCAATACAGGCAATATGATACAGTCAGTGCATATATGAAATGAAGAGAACAAGGTACAATATCATATACGGGTGATGTAGTATATGATCTAAAATAGAGAACTGTAACTATTCTAAGTGTTTGAAATAGTACCTTCGATATGTGATCGGCTTGGGAACATATACGAGAGCTATATGGCCTGGCTAATCATACGTGAGGAGTATGATTAACACTAACATGATACTATACTTGTACAAGAGGGGTATGATCACATTTCTCACTAACTACTTTCCCGCCCCCAACTAGTACAGTGGATCCAACCATGACACGTCACGATACACGAGCAATATCCAATCTATCATGTATAAGGTCTAAATATCAATGTGTGTACAATGTCAATACGATAATCAATGTAATATCTCATGGCTGCAGATCGAATCTATATACTAGTCCGTGTAGCACAGTGTCAAGGATCAGATGTAACATTTCTAGATACTGAACTTATAGAAATTATCAAAGAATTGGAAATTATCAGAGAATGTCTCACCTTGGGTCCTTAGCGGGTAATACCAATGTCCTGTTCCAGAGTATCACCTGGATGATGTAACAGTCCTATAGAAATATCATAAATGTAACATTTGCATCAGATGCTACACTAACACACAATCATAATACATTAAACTCAGGGCTATGCCAGGTATGGCACTAGTCAACTAGGGTCAAGTACGTCAAGTTACACGGGCGTCGCGTCTGTGATTGCTGGGCAAGACAGACGATCAAAATGATATGGGGCTCGCCAGTACGTCAGTGTTCGTGTGGCAGTCAACTAACAGTTCACAGGGTCATAGGTCATGTGTAGTTACGGGGTATCCGTATTTACACTCGGTTACCTAGTAGAGATGTATATATAAATATACATATTATACTCATAATATATATATACCAATTAAATACGTACATAATATATATAAGTGTATATCAATAATTTCGTACAAAATATTTATAAGCGTATATACACTAATAGAATTATATAACATATATACATATGTTTAAAATATACATACCATATTTTATTTATATACAACCAATATTTATACGTATACAAGGAATATACATATATACTGAATATATATATATATATATATATACCAAAATAATATATTTACCATATACGTATATATGTACATATATATATATATATACCAAATTATAATTTTATATATGCTACATATATATACATACCAAAATTACATATATATATATATATATATATATATATATATATATATATATATATATATATACCAAAAATACGTATTTTATTACACATATTCAATATGAAAATATAACAATACATACATATATGTATATGAATCGTATACACTAAATTATATGCTAATACATACATATATAATACTAATGAAGGAGGGAAGAGGGAGAGGGAGGCTCACGGTGGGGGGTGGTGGTTCCGATGGTGGTGGTGGTGACAGTTGATGATGATGGAGTGCAGCAGGAGGTATTGCCGGTTCGTCGGAGAAGAGAGAGTGATCGGGGAGAAGAGCAACGGGGTCGGGCTGCACTGCCGGCTGGAGAGGAACGATGCAGTGGAGGAAAGAGCTCGCCGGGTCTGCTCGAACGGGGTGAGGCTTGGCCGGGGGAGGATGAGCAGGGTAGTGGTGGTGGAGTAGGGGTGAACGGGTGGCTCGAGGGGTGGTGGTGACGGGGTACAGCAGGAGGTGCAGGAGGAGGAAGGATGATAACGATGGTGGTGGTGATTCGTGTGCAGTCGGAGTTGGAAGTTGGCCAGAGAAGGAATCAGCGGGAGGAGGAAAGCTGGTCGTGGTGGTTCTACGGGTGCGGGGTGGCTAATGTTCTGACGGTGGTGGCTCGATGTGGTGGAGGCCGAGGAATGTAGGCCGGAGAAGATGGAGGGGAGTGGCGGAGCCGTGCCGGAGCAGGGAGTCGGGGGCTCGACATGGGTTGGAGTGGATGCAGTGGAGTCGGCTGCGCTGCGGGCCGCCGGGGAAAGAGCTGGAGGAGGTCGAGACAGGAGGAGCCGAGGAATGCAGTAGCACAGTCGAAAGAGAGAGTGGCCGGCTGGGTGGAGAATGGGTCCTCCGGCGGGTCGGCCGGAGAAGAGGGCCGAGGGTTGGTATTCCCCCCTTTCTAATTTTAAAAAGTAAGGAGAAGAAGAAGAAGGAAGAAGATGAAGAGAAGAAGAAAAATAGAAAAAGAAAGAAAAAAAATGAAGAAGCATACGGTTGGGGGCTTGTGAGGAGGGGAAGGAGATGCGGGCTTCCCTAGGTTTGGGGATTAGGTCATGGTTGGGAAGAGGGCCTTGAGGGGACATTAAATAGGATATGTGAGTGGGAAATGATTGGTGATGATGCACCCATTTTGAATGGGTGGTCAGGATTTGACATGGAGGAATTACTCATGCAAGGGTGAGGGTTGTTGACTAGTCAAATATTTGGGCTTCTCCATTGGTTTGAACCAATGGGGTGTTTACACCTAATACAATATTTACAAATTAGCCCCTTTAAATTTGGGTATTTGCACAAACACAAGAAATAATGAAAAATTGGTGGGCGATTTGGTGTTTGATATTTTATAGGGTGAGGGGGTGTTGTGTATTTTGTATGGGTTTAATGAATAGGGTATTTGGATTAAATCGGGATTAGTCAAAGTTGGTATCCCCAATTTAATTAGAAACAATGCAAGTCGTGTTCTAAAATTAATTAGGAGTACATGGGGCCAAAATTAGGTTAGGACACAAATATCATTAGTGAAGACTACTCAGAACAGAATATTATCCTAATTTAGGTTGCACAAAAAATAGGTCGAGATTGCCTCCAATTTCGATTGGAACGCACAACGATACAAAGTTGGAATTTATTTAGAAATTAAATAAACGTCTGCGACAAATATTGTGCGGCTAAAATGAAGCACAAATGAGCATAATTATGAGTTACAAAAAGGTCAGAATGGAAGGCGGGCACGTCTAGGGCAAGGTTGTAAAATTTGTTGGAAGGCAAAAGCTAGGGTAGCGCTCCAAATATTAAGCAACGGTAAGGCGCAACAATTAAATAAAATTACGATAATTAATCACAATCCCAATAATTAAATCCTAAATAACACAAATAAATACATAATCCTATAATTCGATCAAGTGTTCGTCTACTGGACTTCTAGGTTAAGTCTACCAGCTCAAACATTAATGAACACTGTATATATATAATATATTTAAATACACATCTCATACAATTATTTAAATTTAAATACATATATCATGAAATCATTTAATATAACTACCACAATATTAATAATATATAAAAGTCGAAAATACCCCTATTTTTGGAATGTGATAGTGACAAGTCTACCCTCCTTAAAAGAATTTTGTCCTCAAAATTTAAATCCTCATAGTAGTATTTACTTATACACATTATTATTTTGCATCAAAATTTAAATTCATCAACCACAAAATCAGGTAGTAATCCACATTGTCATTTCATAATTTTTCAAAATTCTGTAATTATCGTATTCCTGAAAATCCTCGAAATAAAAATCAAATTCCATTTTTTTATCATAATTTTCCCCGAAATTTTAAGTTAATAATTAAATACCTAAAATTTAATATCCACTCCTCTAATTTAATTTCAATCAATGCATATATATAAAATTGAAATCTCATCCCAAAAAGTTTGAATCCAAACACTAATCCATCAATGATCTTATTCCTTGGTTTCTTTTTCCACAAAACTCAAACAATGCGATACTTATGAATTCTTCAAATGCAACATCCATAATATAAAATTTTAATTTCATATCTCGCAATCAAATAGATATAATGATAATCTCCCTAATTTTCTCCAATTTTAATAACCAATTTAATCATATCATAATCTTCCCAAAATTAATAAATCATCATTTATGCCATGTTAATTTCTTAACTCTTTCATTTAAATTAAATGTTTAGCCTCGAATTTTAATGATAATTTAATCATATCTCAATCTTGATAAAATGACCCATCAATTCTGCTATATTAAATCCTTAACTCTTTATTTAAATTAATGCTTATCCTCAAAATTTTAAGCATCTTGTCTCTCCTTATCAGGTTATAACCTCTTCATAAATCTACTTTGGTCAACCCCAATAATCATGGTCTACGAAAATTCTACCTACAGTCATGCAATCTAAGAAAAATATGTACGGTCATGTATCTTCTGTCATGGGATTGCAGTCTCTGTCAGGGTGCACTACTAACTACATTCTAACAAGAAAATTATGCATACAAACTACGGTATTAGGGAATCAGTCAATCAATTAAATAGAAAGGAACAGAAGGAAGGAAAGAATAGAACCTGCTAACACATTACCTGCAGTATCGGTCTTCTCGACCATCATCACAAATGCCCCGCCCTGCTGGGGTGGTTTCCTTCGCGGGTGCTGAGCAATATACGATTCCACAGGTAGCCTAACTGGATCTCTATAATTTGGAGCTGCGCGCTGGCCGGGAAGATAAGGGGCTAGAAGACAATCCCTTACTCGATGTCCCGCAGCACCGTAGTGCAAACAAAGTCCTAGCCTCGTTCTACAGCACTCCCAAAGGTGACCTGGCTTCTTACAGAAATTACAAGTCTGCTGTGTCTCTCTCGGAGGCTGCTGCTGATCCCGCTGAACACGAACTGGTGCCTGGTACTGCTGTTGATGCTGAAACGCCCATGGATGTTGCTGAATATGGGGACGCTTGGCCGGTCCTGTGCTACCATTCGTATCTCCAGAAATTATATGACTCCTCTTAGGCCTGAGATATAGATCCTCTTCTGCAATCTGGGCATCCATCAAGATATCCTCAAAGGTAGCGGTACGACGACCAGAAGTGCACGACCTAATCTCTCTCGTCAGCCCCTTTCTAAATTTTCGGGCTCAATCTCCTGGGTCTTGAATCATAGACGATGCAAAATGACTTAATCGACAGAATTTTGCAGCGTACTCGTCGACCGACATGTTTCCTTGGACCAAGTCATGAAATTGACTTTCCAAGGTTCCCAATGCCACGTCGGGGAAGAACTTCTCCTTGAAGAGCTCCTTGAAGGTCTCCCACGTAAGTCCTTGTGCAGTAAGTCTCGGTTCCATGCGATACCACGTGAGTGTGATATCGAACATCTGACTGCCGTCCGCCTCTATCCGTAAGCCCTCCGGAATCTGGGCCAATCGCAGGCTCCTCTCTATGTCCTCTAGCCAGTCGTCAGCGTAGAGTATCCCTTCGATACCCTTGAACTCTCGAGGCATCATCCTCTTGAAGTCCACTATAGTACCTGATCTCTGCTATTGCTGCTGGCCAGGAAACTGCTGGTATTGTACTACTCTCTCCAAAGCTTGGAGAGTCACCTGATGATCATTCTCCATGCTCTCTCTCATCAGCTCAGTTTGTACCTAGTGCACTTTTGCTTGTACCCTCTGAGCCTCAACTTAAACTCGCTGAGCTTCTGCCGTCACTCTCTAGGCATCTACCATGCCCTGGATCAAGGTAAACATCTGTGCCCCGTCAATGGGCACACCTCCGGAAAACGGAGTCGGTAGAGGAGGAAGGTTGTCCGTCACAGCTGCGACAATCCTCTGGACAGGTGGGGGAGGAGGATCCCCGAAAAGTACAAATACTCCCATATGCATCGGAGATGTAGGAGGAACTACGGATGTCTGTCCATCAGGTAGAGAGGTGGCAGACCCCTCTAAAGCAGATGCTCCCACTCACATAGATCGTGTCTTTGGCGACATCCTGAAGACAGATCCAAAAGAATCAATTAAGGCAATAAATGCGATATCATCAAGGAAGGACAGTAAAGTTCTAAAGAAGCAACATTCAAGATAAATAGATTAGAAAATATTCCTAGTTGTGATTGCATAGGTCATTGATGCATCCAAGGTTTGATACCTCTATCCCTTTTAGGTACCACAGTTCTACTATAAGCAAACTCACTGCTAGCTTTCTTACCTACTGCAATTGTTGATACTAGTTGTTCTTATCACTCAAGTGCATATCAAATGCAACACACCATACTAAGTACTGCTCCCTCTAATATAACTCTAGATGGACACCCATGTCAGTTTATAGTACAATCTCAATCATACTCAAGCCAACAGATTATTACACATGCACCTCATCTACTCATATACTAATATATCTCTTCCACTATAAAATTTTATCCTCAAAATAAAATCCTCAAAACTAACTCCTCGAACAATTTAAAGTAAAATGCATATACTTTCCTCAAAGTCAAATATTCAAATACTGAAACAAAAATTTAATCACTTCAAAAAATCCTTACAGCTTTGTCTAGGTTCATTGAATTGAATCTGAATCCTCAAAATTTTTAATAACATAATATCTCAACTCCTCAAAACTTTTAAAAATTAAAATTCATTTTTAATCTTTAAATTTTAATTTAAATCCACATCTTATAGTCCAATAGCCTTAATGTTAATCTTTCTCACTGTCCTCATCAACATGTGTCATCAGATGATACCATAAATTAGTCCGTAAAATTTATCTTGATATGAAATCAAACTCTACAATGACACTAAGATCTTAATTTAATAACTGATCAACAAGAATCAAATTCAATATCAACAAGTGAGAACGGACGGAAACAAGGGAAATAATTTAAATTGGAAATTATAATGAGATTCTCAGGGGTCATCCCAGGAATCTCTCAAGGAATTATGATTGAGTATTCGCTCTCATCCTAGTATCCTATGTCCTAGATTCTATCGCAGGCACGCAGTAGTGTAATAAAAATGTCACATTACCACGGCATCGCACAACTTGCGAAGTCTGACCTGCATGAGCCACCACTAAAAATGTGTCATGACCCGCACCCGGAATTGGGGCACGAGTACGCGGGTACGTCCAGCCTACGCTGCAGCATCGACGGTAGAACGCTGTCAAGGTCATGATACTATCTAAGCAATCTCACACGAGCATCCAATCTCCATAAGGAGGCACGGATGACACAATATAATATGAACAACATACTCAATCACATAACTACAGCACGATAAGATATCGAAGAAATAAAATAAAATACAATACAAGTTTAAATGTAAATAATCTAACTCAACAAATATCCATATTTCAACAAGTATGCCGGAGACAAATCCAGTACCAAATAATCTGTTAAAATAACTAACTAGATAACTAGTGATTCCGACTAGACCTTCCGGAATCACAACTGAACTACCAAGTCCAAGTCTGCAGTTATCCACCCTGTGGTCCATAAAATATTGGATACCAGTCCTCTAAGGCATAGTCTAAAAAAATATTTCCAGTCAGGAAGGAGCAAAGTACATCTCAAATAATAGTTTAATTTAATTGATAAGGACTATAATACAATAAACAGATCATGCTATATACTGAGAAAAGACAATGAATAAATACAATGGCAAGATAAAGAGATAGGTAATGTAAAAAGACAAGCAATACAGGCAATATGATACAGTCAGTACATATATAAAATGAAGAGAACAAGGTACAATATCATATATAGGTGATGTAGTATATGATCTAAAATAGAGAACTGTAACTATTCTAAGTGTTTGAAATAGTAGCTTCGATATGTGATCGACTTGGGAACATGTACGAGAGCTATATGGCCTGGCTAATCATACGTGAGGAGTATGATTAACACTAACATGATACTATACATGTACAAGAGGGTTATGATCACATTTCTCACTAACTACTTTCCTGCCCCCAACTAGTACAGTGGATCCAACCATGACACGTCACGATACACGAGCAATATCCAATCTATCATGTACAAGGTCTAAATATCAATGTCGTGTACAATGTCAATACAATAATTAATATAACATCTCATGGCTGCAGATCGAATCTATATACTAGTCCGTATAGCACAGTGTCAAGGATCAAATATAACATTTCTAGATACTGAACTTATAGAAATTATCAAAGAATTAGAAATTATCAGAGAATGTACTCGCCTTGGGTCTTTAGCTGGTAATACCAATGTCCTGTTCCAGAGTATCGCCTGGATGATGTAACAGCCCTATAGACATATCATAAATGTAATATTTGCATAAGATGCTACACTAACACACAATCATAATACATTGAACTCAGGGCTATGCCAGGTATGACACTAGTCAACTAGGGTCAAGTGCATCAAGTTACACAGGCGTCGCGTCTGTGATTGCTGGGCAAGACAGACGATCAAAATAATACGGGGCTCGCCAGTACGTCAGTGTATGTGTGGAAGACAACTAACAATTCACAGGGTCACGGTGGAGGGTGGTGGTTCCAATGGTAAATTATATGCCAAAAATATACCAATACATACATATATGTATATGAATACGTATACATACATATATGTATATGAATACATATACATTAAATTATATGCTAATACATACGTATATAATACTAATAAAGAAGGAAAGAGGGAGGCTCACGGTGGAGGGTGGTGGTTCCGATGGTGGTGGTGGTGACAGTTGATGATGATGGACTGCAGCAGGAGGTGTTGCCGGTTCGTCGGAGAAGAACGAGTGGTCGGGGAGAAGAGCAGCGGGGTCGGGCTGCACTGCCGGCCAGAGAGAAACGATGTAGTGGAGGAAAGAGCTCGCCGAGTCTGCTCGAATGGGTGAGGCTTGGCCGAGGGAGGATGAGCAGGGTGGTGGTGGTGGTGGTGGAGTAGGGGTGAACTGGTGGCTCGAGGGGTGGTGGTGACGGAGTACAGCAAGAGGTGCAGGAGGAGGAAGGATGACGACGATGGTGGTGGTGATTCGTGTGCAGTCAAAGTTGGAAGTTGGCTGGAGAAGGAATCTGCAGGAGGAGGAAAGCTAGTCGTGGTGGTTCTACGAGTGCGGGGTGGCTGATGTTCTGACGGTGGTGGCTCGATATGGTGGAGGCCGGGGAATGCAGACCGAAAAAGATGGAGGGGAGTGGCAGAGCCGTGCCAGAGCAGGGAGTCGGGGGCTCAACGCGGGTCAGAGTGGATACAGTAGAGTCGGCTGCACTGCGGGCCGCCGGGGAAAGAGTTGGAGGAGGTCGAGATAGGAGGAGCTGGGGAATGCAGTAGCATAGTCGAAAGAGAGAGTGGCCGGCTGGGTGGAGAACGGGTCCTCCGACGGGTTGGCCGGAGAAGAGGGTCGAGGGTTGGTATTCCCCCCTTTCTAATTTTAAAAAGGAAGGAGAAGAAGAAGAAGGAAGAAGAAAAAATGAAGAAGAAAAAGAGAAGAAGAAAGGAAAAATGAAGAAGCATACGGTTGGGGGCTTATGAGGAGGGAGAGGAGATGGGGGCTTCCCTAGGTTTGGGGATTAGGCCATGGTTGGAAAGAGGGCCTTGAGGGGACATTAAATAAGATATGTGAGTGGAAAATGAGTGGTGATGATGCACCCATTTTGAATGGGTGGTTAGGATTTGACATGGAGGAATTACTCATGCAAGGGTGAGGGTTGTTGACTAGTCAAATATTTGGGCTTCTCCATTGGTTTGAACCAATGGGGTGTTGACACCTAATACAATATTTGCAAATTAGCCCCCTTAAATTTGGGTATTTACACAAACACATAAAATAATAAAAAATTGGTAGGCGATTTGGTGTTTGGTATTTTGTAGGGTGAGGGGGTGTTGTGTATTTTATATGGGTTTAATGAATAGGGTATTTGGATTAAATCGGGATTAAATAGGATTAGTCAAAGTTGGTATCCCCAATTTAATTAGAAATAATGCAAGCGGTGTTCTAAAATTAATTAGGAGTACATGGGGCCAAAATTAGGTTGGGACACAAATATCATTAGTGAAGACGACTCAGAACAGAATATTACCCTAATTTGGGTTGCACGAAAATGGGTCGAGATTGCCTCCAATTTCGATTGGAACGCACAATGATACAAAGTTGGAATTTATTTAGAAATTAAATAAACGTCTGTGACGAGTATTGTGTGGCTAAAATGAAGCACAAGAGAGCATAATTATGGGTTGCAAAAAGGTCAGAATGGAAGGCGGGCACGTCTAGGGCAAGGTTGTGAAATTTGTTGGAAGGCAAAAGCTAGGATAGCGCTCCAAATATTGAAGCAACGGTAAGGCGCAACAATTAAATAAAATTACGATAATTAATCACAATCCCAATAATTAAATCCTAAATAACACAAATAAATACATAATCCTATAATTCGGTCAAGTGTTCGTCTAGTGGGCTTCTAGGTCAAGTCTACCAGCTCAAACATTAATGAACACTGTATATATATAATATATTTAAATATACATCTCATATAATTATTTAAATTTAAATACACATATTATGAAATCATTTAATATAACTACCATAATATTAATAATATATAAAAGTCAGAAATACCCCTGTTTTTGGAATGTGGTAGTGACAATAATATTATAAAGATGTTTAATTTGATTAGGTGTAGCATGCTCCAAGTCAACCTTGGTCAACCCACTAGCGTCGTGTCACTGTGAGTTGTAGCTGAGACTGAGCATAGGTTTAGACGTGTGTCACATCCCTGTTTGCTGTATGATAGTTTATTGATTTAGTTTGTATCTTATCTCTAGATACTACAGGACCTGCGGACTTGGACGTGGTACCGGATCCCCGTCATCAGCAGCCGGACGCAGGCAAGTGTACCTTGCCACCCTGTATTTCAGTTATAAATATTTTTATTATTTTATTATGTACATTGTGCGCGTATTTGTTTACGACCGATACTTCGCGTCCGGATCACAACCGGGGGTAGACATTGTCGTAACATCTTGTAAAATGTTAGATATTCATAACACCTCGATGCACGTACCTGAGTACATCATCACCCCAGGACACATTCATACACTGTTATCGTGCCAGATTTCCTGTATCCTGATACTGACATCATGACCGGAGACTGGGACGACCTTAGGGTCGCGTCTATCGATAGTTATTCCTGTGTGACGAGACTGTTAGATAGAGGTTCAGGTTCAACGCACAATCGTTGACCGCTTAGGATGGGGAAGACAGTTACTAGACGTTTGGGCTCCTCTGCACGCACTTATATATGTATATATATTATTTCTGTAGTGATCCTGTATCTAGTGTAGTTGTATCACCCAAGTGACTCTTTGCCCGGAGCTGCGGTACGTCCCGTGTGTTTTCGTGTCCGGAGCTACGATTTTATTTTGGACAGCCCACGCATCTAACATTGTCTTTAAACTGTGTCACACTTAGTTGGTTATGCTAGATTACCCCGTCGTTGCACTTGTACTTTCTGTAATACTTGGCATGCTGTATTTTTGTACCTTGTTACGTCCCTCTGAGGACCTCGTCCCCTGCCAGTTTTGCAGCATAGACGATTACGGAGCATTTGGAGTTGCTGATGGAGTTGCATGTCTTGCGGGTACTGTACTAGGTACTCATATCATTTCTACCGACATTATGGTTACTTATTTCATATTGATTATTCATCTGCTGTTGTAGCCTAGTTTTTGTAGATTCATCTCTTCTCGAGTCTATTCGAGTTTGTGTGTTATTGGGCGGCCGACTTTAGCACATGTAGCTCTTTCTTGTATATTTCTATTCATTATGGATTGAGACATAGAGGTTTACATTTATGGGATATCTAGATAGTGCCCTTTATATTATACAGCTTATACGTATTTGAGTCATACCAGAGTCTGGTCGAATGCATAGCTGGCGTGTTACGTATTCCTAGTCCTATGTATTTTGGGACTGGGGCATGACAAATCCAGTACAAAAGAATACTAAGAAACTACTAAACCCGGGTCAACTGTCTCAGTTGGGATAAGTCCCTCCTGAGCTAGGGTCTCAAACTCTAAGCCCACAACATCCTGAGGTCCATAATGTGTAGGGTACCAGTCCTCGGTGTCATCTGGGAAAAATATATCCAGTCAGGAAAGGAGCAGAGTACATCTCTAATAGCAGTTCTAATCAATGATAAAAACTATATAATAGTAAATAGATGTGAATATACAAGATGCACAACAGATACGAGAGATATATACAATAAGGAAATACTAGAATGAACACAATAATGTATAATATGCCAATGAACAAGAATACTAATGACTAAGTGTGTGAGTACTAGCTTTAACATGTAATCGGCTTGGAAACATGATACAATATATATGGCCTGGCTAATCATACGTGCGGTGTATGATTAACACTATTCAATAACAGTACTTGATATAATAGGGGCATGATCACATATCTACACTAAAGTACTCCCCACCCTCGACTGGTATAATAGATCCAACCACGGTATGCTATGGCACGAGATTCCACAGGAAGATAGCGACTCCCGAGAATCAGTGTCTGTACATGTACAAGATAACCAATGAAACAATACTTGCATCATATACACCATATACCAAGGAATAATATCTCATGACAAGATCTGGATATACCAACCCGTGTAACCATAGTGTCAAAAGAACATGGATATCTACACTAGATACAGTGAACATAGAGGATATCATAAATTAGAAACTATCAGAGAATGTACTCGCCTGAAGTACAAAGAATAGTCTCACAGATGTCTGGTACAGTGCCTCGAAGACCTAGATATGGAATACAACATCAATACAAGGTTCCGGAAAGAAAATAAGTTAAACTAATCAACTTCTAGGTCAACAAGTCAATTCTAAGTCAAAAGTCAAACTAGGTCAACTCTAGGTCAACTATCGACAAACTATGGTCAACTATAGTCAATTACCTATTTCTAGGTTGCACAAGTCTAACACAAGGATATTGGGTTCAAAAACTAAAGTCTAGGTCACAAAACCATATCTTAAGATACTAGGATACCGTATCTCCGGATACGCAAATCAAAAGGTAAAATATTGCATATATATGTCAAACAATTATATATATATAAAATCTTACTTATAACATTAAATAGGTGCCTTGGTTTTGAACCAACTTGGCATCACAACAATAACTTAAATTCTTGATACCCAAACCCAATACCTAGGGTATCCTCAATTACCTTGGTACTTACCTTGGTATCTCAAGGTAATACCCTAAACTTGTTTATACTAACTACCCGTAGATATATATACACACTATACTAATTATTATACATATAGTATACAATAAACACTATTAGCATTTAGGAATATATTTACATATATATATTAAATACCATATATATATATATATATATAATAGGAAATCTATCAAACTGTCACTATTGATCACTGTTAACTGTCGTTGAAGCTACTGATACTCTGATACTCTGCTATTTTTAGCGACGCTTCTCTGCTGTCGTCGCTACCTGCTGTCACTGCTATTGTACTGTTTTGCCTCTGCTGCTATTTTGTGACGCTATGGCTGTCGCTGTAGCTCCCGCTGCTGCTGCTGTTTTTCCTCTGCTGCTATTTGCGACACTACGACTGTCACTGAAGCTCCATCTCCACTTATATATATATATATATATATATATATATATATATATATATATATATATATATATATATATATATATATATATATATATATATATATATAACACATAAATAAATAGTAATATACATATAACTATAATCTACATATATAACTATGACTATGTAAAAATACATACATACACTCTATAACATCTATACATACATAACAACTACCTATAACATCTATACATACATAACAACTACCTAGTAATTATACATACTTAGTACATACATATAACAACACACATAATATAAGTATAAATAAATTATACACTAATAGGTAACATACATTATATAAACATAATATAACAATATATACATATCTAATTAATATATTTATACATACTACAATATATATATAAATATACTACATGTAAAAGAATAGCTACAACAAATATATACATATAGTATATTCATAGGTATGTAGATCTAAGACAATATATATATATATATATATATATATATATATATATATATATATATATATATATATATATATATATATATATAATGCATAATATATGTAGCAACCATATATATAACATAATTACACTCCTCCATGACTAAGAACACTAAAGAATTAGATCTACCAACAAATTACATATCTCATGGAACGTATCACTCCGTATCCCACTAGATCTAGGATACGCAAGCGACATGAGTCCACCACACATCCAAACATACCCCGAAGGACACGAACAAGACATATATATTATTTATGAACAATACGAAGAGTCAAATACAAATCTACGTGTCCGTGTCAAAATGTGATATGCTTAAAGTCCCGTGTCGGAAGAAAAATCTCCAAATCAACACGTATCCCCAAATTATTGGGATACGACCTACACGTACCCAATTTTGGACACGACACTAGCTCCAAACATACAAGCATATGCGAAATTGATCTATAGGACCAATTGACACACACAACAATTGTCAATCTCGGAATTCCCCCAAAATTGAAAGTACCATAACTTTCTCAATAGGCCTCCTATGAACACAAAACCAAATCTTATGGGTAGCCTATACATATGGATTGATTTTCTGTGGTTAAATCTCATATTTAGAACCTAAATTAAGGGACAAAACTAAATTATATCTATTGGGAGATGGATTCCCAATGTAACCTCCAAATATGATGAAATTGGCCTCCAACTTGTAGATCCTTGCTCCTCTTTGTAGATCCTTGCTTTCTCCTTCTAGATCCTTGCTCCATTAGTCTTCAATAATGATTTGGGAAGGAATTATGATGAAATTTGGTAGGGGAATGAAGTGGGAATGAGAAATTTGGTTGAGGAAATTTTTAGATCTAATTTTCAAATGAAAAGAGGAGGAAGAATAATTTCTCCCCTCTCTAAATAGGCCGCCCCCCTTTTCCCTTCCTCAAGTCACTATAAATTGTCCAATCTACCCCTTGGGGCCTCTCATGAAGAAATAATTAAGGAGGGAAGCTTCTAGTCTAATAGTTTCATTAATTTAATCCATCTCCTTAATAATGGGCTTTCTAAATGGGCTAATTCTAATAATTAAAACATGTTGGTCCATAAGTCTAAACTAAACTAGTTAGGTCCACCAACACAAGTCTAAAATAAATAACTAACATCTAACAATAATTAAATAATACTATAATTATTATTTTATGCATAATATTTAATTAAATATGAAATTACTAAAATACCCTTTCCTAGAAAATATGCTAGTGATAATTTTCCTTTGCCAGAGTTTGGGCGCGGAGCACATTTCCCGACTGCCACATGAACATGGTTAATCTGGGTGGACACATGATGTGCGTCTACGACAAGAAGGAGAGAAGTGGGGAGTGCATGTTCCGTAGTTAGGTGAGGCACAACGACCTTTGTTACCCATATCCTGAGGGTCTTGTTAGGCTTTGCTTGCCTTGGATAAGGACTTGCGCTATCCCCGGAGATCATGTTCTCGAATGCTTGCTGGTCAAAGCATACCACCAGCATCCTTTGGGTTGAACCCAGATTGGCCACATCAGATTGCATCACCACATTCTCATTAGAGGAGAAGGATGTCCCCAGTAGAGTCACCACCTTGTTTGCTATCAAATCGAGATTGCTTTAATAACAAACTAAAGAAAGTACAAAGAGGTCATAGACAGATAATCTAAGTACAATTTTTATTCTAGGGGTGACGATGGAGATTGGGTGCTTTAGTGACTCATTTACTCTGTTGACGGTCCGATATGGGAGTAAGAAAACTCTTCATTGTTCTCTCTTTTGTGCCTGTCGCTCGCCTAGGGGTGGTCTGGTCTCTCTGAAGAAAAAAAGCCCAGCCTTTAGAACATTCAAGTTACTCCTATTTATAGCCATCATGGTGATGGACCATATATGCCACATATGCCTCTGTTTGGTGGCCGCATAGGGATCCTTCAACAGAATACTGTTGCAATTATAGCCGCATGCCATGGACAGATTTCCATGTGGTCTTGGTTGAGATATGTTATTAAAGAGATCTCGGGGTGGTTGCGTGTGTGACTTGGTCAGCTGGACACGTAGTCAGCACTGATTGTGCGAGAAATTATCTTCGGTTGTAATAGAAAGATTCTGTAAGTCGAGAGCAGCCGCATAACGTCTTGGCCACATATTGTCATGGCCGTATACGTGCTCTCATTTGGCCTTGGTCGTATGGACACTCTGGCCGCATGATGGTGAGGCTAGCCACATACGTGCTCTCCTTTGGACTTGGTCGGATGGACACTCTGGCCGTATGTTGACGAGGCCACATTGGACTTGTAGCCGCATACGTACTCTCGTTTGGCTTGGTCGGATGGACATTCTGGCCGCATGTTGACGAGTTTGCATGGGGCCATAGCTGCATATGATGACTAGGCCACATAGGTAAGGACACGTGGCATGGCACGTTTGTCGATGCTATTAATACATGATGTGACTTTCTGTCTTTTTGTATGCTGCCCCTTTCACGAATCTCGAGGTGCTCAAAATTTTATGTCCGTCATCGAAGACTGTGTCAAGGGATTTATATGCGGCCTCTTACTCTGAGGCTGTCCAGGCCGCATAAGGCTATTTATTCACTTATGCGGCTATATATGACCTACAGAATTTTTGTGCTTCTATATACCCTACATCGGGCTCTGGAACTGGCTCTCCATAATCCCTTGGGCCACCTCAGAATATAATTTCTTCTTGAAGAGATCCTTGAATATCTCCCAAGTCAGACTCGGTGTTTCAATCCTAGGCTCAGTTCAGAACCAAGTACATGCAAGATCAAAGAGCTATAGACCCACTGCCTCAATCTGCAGAGTCTGCAAAATCTGGGCTACATGCAAAATCTTCTCAGTATCCTCAAGTCACTCATCAGCATAAAAGATCCCCTCGGTACCCTTGAACTCTCGGGGAAGCATATCTTGAAGTCCAAAATAGTACTCGGCTTTTGTTGAGGGGGCTGATGAGAAGTGACTATCTCCATGGTCTATAACGTCACCTGATGGGCATTCTCCATGCCCTCCCTCATCAGCTCAGTCTGAGCTCTGTGTGCCTCAGCTTGCACCCTCTGGGCCTTAGCCTAAACTCTCTAAGCATCCACCAAGCCCTGGATAAGCGCAAGTAGATGTACCTCATCAATGGGTATGCCTCCAGGAAATAGAAATGGTGGTAGAGGAGAAAGGCTCTTCGAGGCAGCTGGAACAGTCTCCTGAACTGGCGAAGGCGGAGGAACAATGTTAGTCGCTCCCCGAGTAGCAGGTTGGGAAGTTGCTGATCTTTCGAAAGCTGCAACTGCTCCCGATCTACTGGTCATGGTCCTCGGAGCTATGCTAAAAGACAGACCAAAAACATGAAGAAGTCAATATGGCACAATATAAGATATTATCAAAGAAGGACATCAATTATCAAAGATAGCAAAGTATTCGGGATAAATAAGAACAACAATTTCAAATCAGATTAGAATTCCTAGTTGTGATTGAGTATTCTCTCATCCTAATATAATATACATTATTGCAGGTTTGCAGTAGTACGACTAAACCTAAGTACCACCACGATATCACACTAATTATGAAGCTTGACCTATATAGGCTACCATAAAAATGTGTCATGACCCACACCTGGATATTCGGGCACGAGAACGTGGGTACGTTCAGCCTACGCTGTAACATCGACGGTAGAACATTGTCTATGTTATCATAATATATCTAACAATCTCACACAAATATCCAACTCCATAAGAAGAACAATAAAATAACAATGGTAATACTCAATCATGAGATCTAATAGAAAGATAATGCACGATATGATATAAAACAAGAGATGAAAATCTAAAGTCACAAAGCTAACAAGTCTAAATAACACCAACATCGAGTCTAAATCCAATATAACATCCCAAGTATATCAAGTATCTGTCGAAAATAAATTCGGTACCAAAATACAAATAAAGGAACTAAGATATCTAGATACTCCGGCTAGACCTTTCGATAATTACTCCAAGCTACTCCTGAGCTACAGGGTCCAACTTAGCTGCTACACCCTCCTGGGATCCATAATATATGGGACACCATTCCTCCAAGCAATTCTCTAAAAATGTTATCCAATCAGGATAAAATGAGCACAACTCCAATAGAACTTCCAATTAAATGATAAAGACTATAAAACAATAATAGTAAATATAATACATGATAAGTAAACAATAAACTTTTATCATGGCATGGTAGTAATGAGAAATATGTAATCAGGAGAAATATGGCATAATCACATATATGAAGTGGAATAAAAAAGAATTGTGACTACACTAGGTATTTTCAAATACTACTTTTGATATACGATCGGCTTGAGAACTTGCACAATATCTAATAAGATCTGGCTAATCATATATGAGGTGTATGATTAGCTTTCACAATGTCTACACTACCACAATGTCTAAGGATATGATCACATATTTAACTAACACTTTTCTGTCCCGCCTAGTACAATGAATCCAACCATAACACGTCACAACATATGAATCACAATACAATGTCTAATATCAACACGCTGATCAATATCCAAATATAAAGGTAAGATCTCATGACTGAGGATCCAGTATATACCAATTCGTGTACCATCATGTCAGGAATCAAGTGTAACATCACTAAGTAAATGTATTATAGTAATTATCAAGTAAAAGAAACTATCAGATAATATACTCACCTGTGGTCCTGAGCTGTAAACACAAATCGATATTTGAACTGGAGTCCAAGTGACCTATTTATAAAATTTTATGCCAATAGGTGATTTGGAACCATAAGCTTAACTAGCCCTAATTTAGGTTTCTAGGTCAATTCTAGGTCACGCGGGTAAAACTATGTCTATACTTATTTTTGGTTTCCCGAATACCTATTTAGTTGGCCTACATAGTTATATTAGCTAATACTAGCTAATACTATATTTTCTAGGTCAATCCTTATAGGTATGGGTATACTATATATATCATACACTTGATATAGACTCATATATATACTAGTATTATAATATCTTAGTCAAATACCTAATACCTTAACCTATACTCAATACCTTACCCCTTACCTAGATCACTATCCAATACCTTAGCCCAAGTTCTAGTATCTTGACCTAACCCAATACCTTAGCATGTACCTAGTAGCTTGACCAAGTAGGGTACCTACACTAGACACCATAATACTTAGCTATTTACCTAATATCCTAACTATATCTTGTTATCTTGACACATTATATTAACCAAATTACCTCCAGGATACCCATGATACATTCCGAAATGCATGATAAACGAACACAAATATATATAACACCCTCATAACCACAATATAACCCCACACTCACAGACACATCTATACACAAACCTATCAGTCACCTACACTTACTATCACAAAGTGGTACACTCTAAAACAGTTTGCTATCCCCTCTCTCACCTGCTTGTTGTAGTGAGTGCACAAGTATTCCCCAACTTGTTGCTGCTAAAATCTTAATTTGCAGTTGCTTGCAATTCAACTTACAGATGCTTAGTTTAGTCCTATCTCCCTCCTTCCTCTAAACATTCCAACACAGAGGCATCAATCTATATTGTTCACTACTGATGCAACTTGTAGACTATAATATCCACTGTAGGGAGTACTGTATAGGTAATACTGCCCAGGTAAGACCTGAGCCCCCCATGCTCCTGCTGAACACAACAGGAACTAAGCCTCACTTGGCTTCCAACAGTAGTAGACAAAGCCAAACCCCCACACTTTCCCCTGGCCTGCACCATGATGACCCTTTACTGCATCATGCAGTGAAGCTACTACCTCTGGACAGCTGCTGCAGGAAATATCTTTACTGTAATTTTAGTTTACAATCAGGCACTTCCCGATCCCCCTTCCCCCAATTGCACTGAACTGTAATATGGTGC
Organism: Iris macrosiphon; assembly: GCA_036927795.1. Taxonomy (NCBI): domain Eukaryota; kingdom Viridiplantae; phylum Streptophyta; class Magnoliopsida; order Asparagales; family Iridaceae; genus Iris; species Iris macrosiphon. The sequence continues at coordinate 68,405,838 of JAYESA010000007.1, read as the reverse complement.
AGTTCACCATAGCTGCTGTGAGCAACCCATTCCCCCTTCAGTGCACTTTACTCCAATCACCACATACACCCATAAGCACACTACCAATGCTCATGATACCTAGTGATACACCCAACCATAAGCACTACATTAGTACCCCTCAATAGGCCGCACCCTCAATCATAACATAATGCAGCAACACACATGATACACTAAACACACACTCTAGCACACTAGAACACAAAACCAAACACCTTACATGCACTCCCTAGGGTCACAATACCATGGTACCAAGATACTCTATGATACTCCTCAATACACCCAATCCAACATGGTACCCAGACCAAAACTATATAAAACACAAAATGTAGATAGAATATAGCATGAATAAAGCAGGATGGGTAGATCTAATACAAATAAGGAGGAATTGACACAATTGGCTCTAAATACCCCTAAATTACCAATCTACCTATACATATCATGGCGTATCATGATATGGAATCTATGTAAATAATTGTAGACACAATGACACTATCACAAACCAAAATAGATACCTATATCCAAAAAGGGACACCACACAAACACTTGGTGGACACAAATTCGTAGTTCCACCAAATGGCCTACAAAATATATGGATCTACTAGATTTGGGACCTCTGCCACCTAATTTACCACCTATTGGGTTAGATCTAGCCATAGATGGGTTCCTAGAGTTTCAAATTAAGTTTCTAACATAGAAATTGGTAGGTAAAGGAATTTTACCTATTGGGAGTTGGATCCCAATGAAACTCCACCAAATTGAACACAAAGGGTGAATTGGACATAGTCTCCAAACTTAGCTTCTTTCAAATGGCCCTCTTTGTGCTCCAATTCTCTAGACCTCCATAGAAATGGGAATAAATAGTAATTTGGATGGTTTAGAGTTGAAATTGGTAAGGAATTGGAATAATTGGGGGAAGAAAAAGCTTGGGGAGGAATAAGTGATGAAATGAGATGCCAATGAATAGTTAATCCCGTAATTAGAGCCGACCGCCTCTGGTGAGTATGGGTGATGATAGAATGTCAAGTTTTTTCCTCTCCACCCTCTAATTAGGTTCTAAAATTATCATGAATATAATCTTTTTGATTAGGAGGGAATCTAATTAGTTATAGGAAGGTATCTAACTATTTTAGAAGGGAATATTCTATCCACGACAACTAATACCAATTAATTCTAATTAACTAGTACTATAACTAACACTAATTAATTCTAGATAACACAAATTAAATATAGCTATATAATTAACAACCAATATAAAATAACAAAAATATCCCTATAAGTAAAAGTGGTGGTTACAAAGGAATCCAAGATCAGTAAATTGACATAAGAGTATGAGGTCTTTAAAATAAAGCCTAATGAGACTATTACTCAAATTTTTACAAGCTCTCTTGATATTATTATCCCTCTTTAGTCTCTTGGCAAGGAATAAACAAACCATGAGAAGATTCGAAAAGTGCTTCAGGGACTTACAAAGTACTGGAACCCTAAAGCTATAACAATCATTTAAGGGAATGATCTCACTGTCATGACCCTCGAGACGCTCATGGGCAAGCCGATGACTCACAAACTCGACCTCAAAGAATTTGAAGAATCAACTCCCAAAGAGAATGCCATCACAAAAGAGCTTTTGATGATGCATCTAAAAATGATGAAACCGATTATTATGAACTGGATCTAATCTCTAGGAACTTCAAACGATTCATAAAGTTTTGAGAAATCAAACCAAAGAAGAAAGAACATGAAGAAGAAGAACCTATGTGTTACAACTGTAAAAGAACTTGCCACATCAAGAAGGACTACCCTACTGCCAAAAAGGGGAGTCAACATGAATTTTCAAGCAAAAGAGGATCTTCGTCTAGAAACTTTGCAAACACAAGCATCTGGTACGAAAACGAGGCTAGCAATTTTGAGGAAGAAAGTCCTCGACATGCTGCTAATGTATGCCTAATGGCATTGACCAATGAAGTAAAAGAAAATACTTTATTTGAAGAATTTTTATATGATAAATTGTCTAAAACTTTTGTAATTTATTTAAAGATTATAAAAAGCTTAAAAACAACTACAAGCAAGCTAGAAAGGATATTCTCTCACAAAAGCTTTAAAATGAAAAAGCTTATTTGCTTATTGAATAATATTAGAGACACTTCTTCTTATGACAACTCTGCTGATATTTTCACACTTAAGCTTACCTTGCATGATGCACTTGAATGTGTTGAGAAAAGTATATGAGAGAATACTTAACTTAAGGAGGAATTAAATCAGGAAAGAAGAAATTTTTTATTGCTTCTCTGATAATTGATGCTCTTACCGCTAAATATGATGAAGTATATGCTTTAAATAAGAGATTAGAAATCAGATTGAAAAAATAAGTTGTTCAACCTACCACTCAATCTAAGACCAAACATGTGAGACACGTGTCTAAACAAAAAAGTCACCTCACAAGTGCATTTCAAAAAGGTATCAAGAAGGATAGAAATCCTTATAATCACGCATTTTTTTATACACAACCACGAAAGAATGTTCATATCACACATCGCACCTATATACCTATTTTAAACATAAATATTCATGATAGATGTCACTATTTTGGTTTGAAATGACATATATCTAGACAATATTGTGGTAGAAAACAAGTTTATATGAATATATTCAAATTGGTTCTCAAGACTAATATTTTAGGACCCTCCAAGAAGTGGGTACCAAAGGTCACATCTTCAACTTGTGTTGTAGGTGAACCAACCTCTAACATGCTAGAAGCAAGTGGATCATCGATAACGGATTCTCACGATATATTACATGTTATGCTACTCTTTTTGCAATGCTATCGATGAAGAAAGAAGGATATGTATCCTTCAAAAATAATCTAAAAGGCCATATAATCGGTAATGGTGATATCGGTAAATCTCCTTTTTCCTGTTATCAAAATTGTTTGTTTAGTAACGAAATTGAAACATAACCTACTGAGTATCAGTTATATGGTTGATAACAATTATGGAGTTAATTTTATTACGAAAAAATGTCTAATTTATGAAATATCTAATGGCTAAACAATCTAGATATTTTTTAAATTTTATCCCACTTAATAATTTGATTTATGACTTACATCCTACTTTTTGTGTTTATTATACTTACATACCACTTTTTGTCACGAAAAACATTTGACGTCAGTTTTTCGTGACAAAATAAATATTTTTCGTGACAAAAAGTGGAATATAAGTCTAATAAATACAAAAGGTGGGATATAAGTCTAAAATTATATTATTAAGTAGGTCGAAAGTCAAAATATCCCAAAAAACTATGAAAGAACTAGAGAGGACAACATATATATTTATTATCTGTCAAAAAGTACTAATCATGTAGGAAGATATCTTCTTGCCAAAAAGAATGAGAGCTGGCTATGTTATATGCGACTAGGATACGCAAACATGGTACCATCGCAAAGCTCTAAAAAAAAAGTTGGTAAGAGGCTTACTAGAGATCTCCTTCAAGAAAGACATGGTATGTGCAGACTGTGAAAAGAATAAACAAATTGTCATGCCTCGCTTCCGGAATACGGTGAGCCGAATATGTAATTAACATTCCAAACAACGCATCAAACAAATACACCTATATCTGTATCGCGATTATCGCCTGTAAGGTTCTAGGATAAAAGTATTGGCAAACTAAAATCATAAATAAAATTGAAAATAATTTACATCTATAAACATAACTCATCAATATTTATATCTTTCAAATCTGGTTTCCTATCTCAAAGATAATACATACGAGGAACTAAACAACTATACAAAATAAAACTGATGATATACTCTTTGCTTACTATTCTTCTGGTTCTTCCATAATATATACTAAAAGTGTCTCTTCCTCAACTACGCCTCCATCTGGTGAACAAAAACTAGGTCATCAAAGACATGCAACTCCTCGGTTGAAGAAAGATAAAATAAATGAAATAAAACAGTTATACGATTAAAAATCATGATATGATACTAAGATAAGAGGATGATATAATTTATCATAAGGAAGTATCGTAGTGTTAACCCAAAATATGACTTAACTCAAATTATGATACTATTGTGATCCTAATTCTAGTAATTTAAAAGTGTCCAAACATATTCATTTCCTAATAGTTACTACCACAATCATAATACAATTTTTATATATGATGATACAATTTGGAGAAAAATCTTTGGACCCCGTACTACTTTCTCTACAAAAATCACATTACCAGGGATCGGGTATAGCATGGTACTTAATAGACCAGCCTACTCCTCGCAAGGAGCGATATATATATATATATATATATATATATATATATATATATATATATATAACTGATCAGTACCCGTAGTTCCTTCGCAAGGCCTTGCGAGGAATGGGTGTATGGATCACCAACCTGACCTGTATCTCATAAATATGTAAATATTTACCCTAATTTGATTCAAATTAGGTATAATATATATATATAATTACGTATAATATATATAATTAGGTATAATATATATATATATATATATATATATATATATATATATATATATATATATATATAATACCTAATTTGAATCAAATTAGGGTAAATATTTACATATTTATGAGATACAGGTCAGGTTGGTGATCCATACACCCATTCCTCGCAAGGCCTTGCGAAGGAACTACGGGTACTGATCAGTTATATATATATATATATATATTACAAGATTTTATACGGTATGATCCAGAACAGTTTTCTCCAACCCAATGCTCTATTCTACAATCACAAACAATTTATTATCTTCTCTAAAACTTTCTTCGGTGGAATTCCCCTGGGTCAAAACCTCTTTAGTGAAACAACTCTACGTCGGACACGTAACTATATCCAACTGTAAAGACATTAAGTATTAAGAAGAACGAAATTCTTCTTACCTTGGCTACTTAGGAATAATATTAAATTTGCTCGACTATTCTTCGAACAAAGAAAACACACAAATTAGAAGCATATGAAATTCAGACTAAAATTAAATACAGAATAATACTTGAACCAGTAGCACAATCACATAAAAAATAAAGTTTACAAAGTTTTAGTACTTTGCCAAAATCAATCATTCTTATTATTTACATATTGATAAAACTCATAATATACATACATGTCTATATTATGCATTTTAATCCCTATCAAGCATAAGCAAGGGACTATAGAAGTCAATACTAAATTTTAAAGCAACTTTCATCGATATAAAATAGCTCTTTCAATTCCATGACTTAGCATAAGTACAAAATTGATTTAAATCAATATTCCTCAAGTTTCCAATATATTGATTCTCCAATTCTCTAATACATAACCCTAAATTCCACTAAGTAATGTGAAGCACTATAATTCATAAATATAAGAACTTAATCATGCAATAGTCGTCTTATAACACTTTTAAAAATATTTTCTAATGGTACTAGGGTTAATTACATAAATCGTTATCAATACGTAAATCGGGTAAGATTTAACATATACAGTGCCTTAAACATGCTTTCTACTAGGTCTAAATTTACCTAACATATATAGATGAACTTGTAATTATAAACATATAATCACACTTTATTTGAATAATATTGACATTAAGACATACTAGACATATAACATTAATTTCGTGTCCTACGATCTTGTAAAGCATATAACGACTTGTGTCTACGATTATACTAATGAACATACATGTGTGACTCTATTTAAATCCTTAATATAACATTATGTAACATTCGTATAATGTTATTTATAAGTAGGGCACACATGTACTTCACATGGTTTGGAAATTAAATAAAAAATAATAATTTTTGGGTTACGTATTCACGTTATGCTACGTAATTTGTACATTACAAATATTATTGTATCTTATTTTATAAAAAATATTTTGAAATTCTATCAAGTGGAAAACATTCATATATGTGTGTTAGGAGTAGTCACCTCAATTTCAGGTCCAAAGGGTGTACGGTTTGACCTATACATAAATGTAACTACCACTTTTTACCTTAAGGATAGTTTAGTAATTTTGTATGCTATTAATTATATATTATCATATTGTATTAAGTATTAGTTTATAAACATTATTGTTAGTTAGTATGGATAGAATATTTCCTCTATTTAGATTAGATATCCTTCCATTACAAAAAAGATCACATGCATGACTCATCTAGAACTTAATTAGAAGAGTGGAGAGGAAATTATGGACATTGTGATTGCCCAACCCTAACTAAGGTGGCCGAACCTAATTTAGAGGGATTAGACCTCATTAGTCACTCATTCACCACTTATTTCATCCCCAAATTCCTTCTTCCTTCTTTCTTATTCCAATCCAAATCCCGACCAAATCCAATTCTAAGCCACTCATTCTCATTATTACCATTACCATGGAGGCCTAGAAGCATTGTAGTGCAAGGAGGACCATTGGAGAGGACCTAACTAGGAGATTGTGTCCATTTCACTCATTGTGTCCATTTAGAGGAGTTTTATTGGGATCCAACTCCCAATAGGTATAATCTCACTTTTTCTATTAATTTTAATATTAAAATACTCATTCGAGCCTCTAGGAAATCACCCATGGCCATGACCAACCCATTAGGCAAAGAATTATGTGGTATTGACCGAAAATCTAGGAGATCTATGTATTTTTGTGTCCTTTTTAGTAGAGTTACGAATTTGTGACCACAAAGTATTTGTTATATATTCTAATATGGATATTGGTGTCTAATTGGGTTTGTAGGTGTGTTCTTGTGTCCACAATTGGATATGTAGAGCCCGTATCATGATACGCCATGTTACGTATCAGTAGAATTGGTTATTTGGGGGGGGGGGGGGGGTGGGGAGGGTTTGGACCAATTGGTGTTAATTTCTTTTTAATTGCATTATAATTAGCTATCATAGCTATATATATATATATATATATATATATATATATATATATATATATATATATATATATATATATATATATATATATATATATATATATATATATATATATATATATGTCATATTCTATATATATTATGTGTTCCATCTCATAGAGGTGAGTATCATGTTGGTGTTGATGTGGAATATGGTGTATCATATAGTATCTATGATATAGGGTATTGGGACACTAGGGTGTGCACCTAAAGTATTTAATTTTGGGAGGGATTTATGCGTTCGTGCATGTGTAAGTGTGATTCAAGGATTTGGAAATTCTTATGTCTATTAGCTTATAGCAACAAAGGAACTGCAAGTATACACTATGTACCATAATTTTAGTGTGTCACAGTAGGTGTGGTAATTGCATAATGCAGCTTTGTGCAATGCATTATGAGGGATGTGTATATAGTAGTGTGTGTTTAGCAAGGTGACAGTTGGGGAAATGTGTAGGGAGTGGTCTAGACTGAACCTTGCAGTAGAGGGGAAGAAATGGATCCAGCACAACAATGCATAATCTGTAACATGCTGTAATAAATGGTCGGGCAGCAGAGTTATAGCTCTGAAGGTGCTGAACTAAGAATGCAGCAGAGCAGTCACCTGCAGCAGCAACTGCACAAGCTCCTGCAGAGCTTGCTGCAGTGTGCAGTCAGTTGTACCACTGTAGGAAGTAGTAGTGCTAGAGTGTAGGTCAGGATGGTTATGTGCTAACTTGGTGAGTGCATCTGTGTATGGCCTGCTGGTACATGAATGAAGGGTGGGGGTAATCGAATGCAACAGATAGTTGTAGCCTCTTGGGTCTGGGCATGTGTAGAAATATGTGAACATGAGTATCAGTACTAGGATTAAGGGTATCAGTGCACAAATTGTGTGGGTAGGAATTAGGATATTAAGTATTAGAGTATCATAGTTCCATAGTGTAGGTAAGTGCTAGGCTATAATTTTAGTCTGTGTATGTGTATGAGGGTTGAGGGGTGTATCAGAGTGTATTACAGTAAGTAGAGTACTAAGGTCAAGAGTCAAGTGATGTATCAATCAGTGTGTATTCTCAAATGTCAGTCAATATTGTGTATGCTAGTACACACACACACACACACACATATTTATATATATATATATATATATATATATATATATAGTATACTCATATCTTTAGGTTTGACCTAGTATTAGCTAGTATCACCTAGTATGACCTAGAATAAATCTAGTATTAGCTAGTATGACTATATAGACTAACTAGATAGGTATTCAGGAACCAGAATTTGGGTATTAACCTAGTTTACCCGTATTGTCCTAGAAATGACTTAGAAACCTATGATATGGTTAATTAAGCGTGTTTATGACTCTAAAACACATGTTTGGCATGAAAATTCATATATAAGTCATTTTGGCTCCAGTTTGGATACCAACTTGCATTCTCTGCTTATGACCACATTCAAGTACATTATTTGATAGTTTTTGTTACTTGATGGTTACTATAATACATGTTCTTGGTGATGTTATACTTGATTCCTGACATGATGGTACACGGACTAGTATATATGGATCCTAGTTAGGAGACATCATGATTTAGATCTAGTGTATTAGTCGGAAGGGGAGAGGTATTAGTTGGTTATGTGATTATACTCCCTATTCGTGCATCATAACTAACCTTACACCTCATGTATGGTTAGCCTGACCGTATATTTGTGACTCGTAACTAATCATATATGATTGTGCCTGATCCTATTTTACTTCGTGACTTATAGCCAATCATATATGGTTGACCATGATCCATGAACCAAGCCGATCATACAACGAGCTAGTATTTCAAAATACTTGAATATTTACAGCTATTTCTCTATCTTAATTCATACTTGATGATACATTCCATGTTCATATTTACTTACAGTCTTATTACTTGCTATTGATATGATACCGGTCTTACTTTTTTATTATGATATCAGTCTTACTTTTCCATCATGTATTACATATACTATTACTATTTTATAGTCATTATCACTTAATTAGAACTGTTGTTAAAGTTGTACTCGTTTCATCCTGACTAGATAATATTTTTAGGAGTTGAGCCGGAGGTGCCCATAGCAGATATTAATCAACGGGATTTGAGTGTTATCTTTGTAGAGTTTCTGAGGGACTGAGTTCTGCTTAGCGTAGAGTTATATTATAGAGTTTTGCTCATATTTGTCTCCGGTAGACTTTGTGATTGTACTATGTTTGCTTAGACTTCTGAATGTTGTTTTTTAACTCTAGACTTCAGAGTTGTTAGTTATTATTTAGACTTGTTTTAGAACTTCAGATCTTGGATTTTCCTCCTCCTTTATATCATATCATGTCATTATCTTCTTGTTAGATTCTTATGATTGAGTATTGACATTATTATATATTGTCGTCTTGTCTTCCTTATGGAGTTGAGATATTATTGACAGGATTATGATCATATTATTGTGTGAGAATGATAGATAGATATTAATAACCTATACAACATTTTACCGTCGATGCTGCAGCATAGGATTGGCGTATCCATACACTCGTATCCAATCATTCGGGTGCGGCTCATGACAATAAATTTTAGTAAACTGCATATATTATGAATTGAAACAAAATTCAAAATTTTGACTTCTATATTCTACATAATGTTTCTCCTAGCTCGAAAATTAAAATGTAATCATATTATATATATATGTACATAAACGTTGTCGAACTCTCTATATAACTCCTTGGATAGATTTTAATTTTGAGTTAATTTGTTAAATGAAAACAACCTCTGAAAAAGACTGCGCAAGAGAAAAATAATTTCAGCACATCTATATATGTTCTAATTGATGTCCAAAACCTTGTGTAGGTATGACACCTTCACAACTAATTCTTGGAATAATGATTTTGACCTCATATATATAACATGATAACATCCTATCATAATAACTTCTAGAAAAAACATGGAAAGAAATCAAAACTATACAAGAAAAAAACAAAAAGTTAGAAATTATAGTGTGTAGAGGACTTGCCTTGAGTCTTTGATATAAAGAGATGAATTTAGGATGCAAATATAAAAAAATTTAGGATCAAAAGGGGAGGTGCTGTTGTTGTACGTTGGATGAGGAGGGAAGAGGAGAGAGTGAAAGATGTTTGGAAAAGAACGAAAGAAGGACAAAAGTATTATATATAAACCTTTACTTTAAAACTATTAAACTAGTAAAATATCTAAGATATTTAGAATGATGACAAGAATGGGTGACTCAAGGCCTTTCTACAGACTGAAAGGGCCTTATATAAGCGTCAAAGCCTTTCTACAGACTTTCAAGGTGCTAATATCGACAAATATAAGCGTCTCCTGGTTCGCTTGAACTTTCTAACCCTTAACTCATAAGTCTAGGATAATAAAGAAGTAGCCACCCCATTAGGTATAAATATGTCATCTCCTTGCGAGGGAAGACTGTGGGTAAGGCAGCCAAGAGTTTTTCTTAGGAAGCTTTGGTTGAATGGATAAAATGATATTTTGGTAATTTACTTTGCAAAAATTATTAGGGTTTTAACTAATCCAAATTAGCACCAAATAAATTAAATTCTTTACACTAATTAATTTATAACCTAATAATGAGTAAGCATAGAGGTGACAAATTAACACCTCTAATAAAATAATAAAAATAAATATTTATGCGAAATTAAATATTATTATTATATTAAAATTTTAGGAGACAAAATTTTTTATTATTAAAATAATAAAAAATTTCTTGCAAGAATATTCTCATAAAACTTAATTTTTCACAAAAATAATTTTCTCATATAAATATTATTATAATAATAAAGCTTTGGAGAACAAATATGACACTCTACCACCTTAGAAAAATTTTGTCCTCGAATTTAAAATAAAATGTTAGATTTGTAAAATGATTGACATAATAACAAACTAAATATTTTACCCACCTTAGATAAATGAAATAATCTTTTGTAAAATAGTTCAAAATTTGTCTAAGAAAATTTTAAGCAAACAGAGAACTCTTACATACATAAAGGGTTTACAAATCTTCAGAGCTTTAAAACTTCAAAAAATAAAATGTCTCAATCCCGTAGAAAACATATAATCATATCCCTTTCAATTCTCATGTAAATGCATCATAGTAAATTGATGCATCATTATTCTATTGAGTAGTTGCAAACAAGATAGCATTTTGCAATTAAGATCTTATGGCTACATCTTTTCCTACCCGCCATAAATATCTATATGATGAATGAAATTAAGTTATGAATAAAGTTCTCAAAAAAATTATTTTAATTTACAAAACATAAGTTAAACTCCATAATTTTAAATCTTACCTCAACTAGTTTATGAAAATAAACTTTGAAACAAAACTCAGTTTTAATATCAAGTATTAAGAATCAATCATATAAAATGTGACCTTGATCCCTGTAATCTTACTAAACCCTGAATCGTGTTACAAGTACTCACTGCCTTACTAGTTCGGATAGTTACAATCTAGTCCGGATAGGTGCAGTAATTCCTTGTTTTACAATCCAGTAAATTGGCTGCAATTACTGCCATGCCAGATTAGTTATTATATTACCGAGTTATTAACACACTTGAAATTAGATAATATTTTATAGAAAATCCAAATAATCAACAATTGATTTAATATAAACATGACTATTAGAAAAAAATTCAAAACTTTCAAAGGTTTCTACTTGGAAAATATTCTATAGAACTATTTTATTTGGTGAGAGAATTATAGAATAATATCCAAGATTGGATAAAGGAACAAGTTACAGAATTAAGTTAAGATGAGAGAATTGGTAATAATCAAATGAATCAAAATTATCAAAGATCAAGAGTGAGTGACTTTATTAAGAATGAAAAGCAACATAAGATTCAGATATGTTTCTAAACCTCAAAATATTCCTTGAATTGCCTAATTAAGTTCTTCTATCTTTTCCTTTTAATTTTCTTCTAACCTCAAATAAGTAATAATTTTTTCCCCAAAATTAAAATATAACTTTTTTTTTAATCCATATTTACTATAATTAGAGTTAACCAAC
>JAYESA010000007.1:68266379-68388879 GCA_036927795.1 Iris macrosiphon | reverse complement strand
GAAAAAGTCTGCTGAGTCTGGCTCTAAGGCTGCTGATGAACCGGCTTCTGAAACTGTTGTATCTGTTGAGCTGGTGCCCCAACTAGCATAAGTTACTGCTAATGCTGATATACTCTCGGCTACTGAAAGTAGGTGCACTTCGCTGGGCTCGGACCACTACTCGCTCTCCCGATGTCTCTCAGTCTCTTGGAGCCAAGCTCCAAATCATCCTCCGCCCGCTGTGTATGTCTTAGAATTTCCTCAAATGTAGCAGTACGATATCCATTAGTATAAGACTTAATCTCGCTGTTCAGTCCCTTCCTGAACTTCCTAGCCCTGGCCCGAGGATTCTGTCCCTCAACAAATCATCCTAATCGACAATACTTTGTCGCATACTCATCCACCATTAAGTTCCCTTGGATGAGGTTCTAAAATTAACTCTCTATAGTGCTCTGAGCCACATCCGGGAAGAAATTCTCTTTGAAAGCTTTCCAAGTAAGTCCCGGTGCTGATATCCTGGGGTCTGTCCTGAACCATGTCAGTGCAATATCGAACATCATACTACCTGCTGCCTCTACCTGCAAGCTCTCAGGAATCTGTACCAATCACATATTCCTATCCATGTCCTCTATCCAGTCGTCTGCATACAAGATTCCCTCGATGCCCATAAAGTCCTTAGGCCCCCTACTCTTGAAGTCAATAATAGTCCCTGGCCTCGGCTGCTGAGGGATAAACTTAGGTGATACCATCTATGACTGGACTGCGGTACCTCTCTCAACTTCTGCGAGCACAATCTGGTGAGCATTCTCCATGCTCTATCGCAGGACCTCTGACTTTCGCTACTGTGCCTCCATCATCTGCTGAAAGAGAGTGAACATCTGTGTCTGATCGACTGCGGGTGGCGGGAATGGAAGATCCCCTGTAACTGTTGGTATTGTCCTCTATATCGGAGGTAGAGCACCTCCGAAAGCTGCTGCAGAAACTTCCACCTGGATCGACCTCTGGAACGTAGCTACTGGAACAACGTCTGATGGTGCTGCCCTCATAGGCGATGAAGTGACTGATCGTGCTGACATTGCGCCTGAGCGCTGGGAACGTGTCTTCGATGGAATCCTGATGATAGATCAAAATAAGAAATCAATGTTGAGCAAGATAAGATATCATCCAAGAAGGAAAAATTTTTTCAAGAAAAGCGATATTCAGAATGAAGATGGCAAGATTCAATGATATTGGAATTATTTCCTAGTTGTGATTGAGTATCCCTCTCCCATCCTAGTATCCTATATCCTATCCTATCACAGGCACGCAGTAGTACAACTAAGTCATTATACTACCACGATATCACACTATTGCAAAGCCTGACCTGCATGGGCCACCACTAAAAATATGTCAAGACTCCCACCAGGTATAGGTGCACGAGTACGTGGATATGTCCAGCCTACACCACAGCATCGGCGATATAATACTGTCTTGGTCTACTATACTATCTAATATCTCATACAATGTATATAAAATACTGTCATACCATCCCAATTCTAAATGATACTCAATCACATATAAAACTAAAAGAAGATATAAGCACGATATGGAATAGAAAGAAAAGAAATACAAGTCTCAAAATATCGCGTCCAGCTCAACATCTAAACACAATTTAAGATCTTAAAATAATAATACAATCTATAATATAAATAAAAATAACTACTACAAGGTAGGGAAATCTAAATGGCCTCAGTATTTGGTACTATATCCTCAGGTGATACTCCATCTGTTGGTCCGTAGTAAGTGGGATACATCTTCTCTAACCATTCATCTAAAAAATATATCCAGTTAAGATTGGAGCAAAGTACAACCCAATAGCAGTTTTAATTAATTGATAATGATTATAAACAAAAGTAGAGAATATAATACAAGACGATAAATAATGAACAATATTAACTATGGAAGAAGAAATAGGTAAACAAGAACAATATGGTATACACTGATTACGATAAAATAGAACAAGACAATAGAATAGAATAATGAACTAAAATGTGGAAGAAGAAATAGGTAAACAAGAACAATATGGTATACACTAATCACGATGAAATAGAATAAGACAATAGAATGAAACAATAAACTAGAATGTGGTGAAATACTGTAACTATGCTAAGTGATTAAAATACTAGTTAGATATGTGATCGTCTTGGTGAACATTGTCTACTTTAATATTGGATAAACATTATCTAAGTTAAACATTGAACATTGTCTAAGATTTTATCACATATCTAGCTAACACTTTCCCTTTCCCCCAACTAGTACATGGATCCAACCATGACACGTTATAATGCACGATACTCAAGGCCTTTTAAATAATAAACCTTTAATATTAAACATTGAACATTATAACAGTGAACACTGAACATTGATATTGTCTAAGTTAAACATTGAATATTGAAATATTGTCTAAGTTAAACATTGAGAATATGAGAAACAATGAACAATATATATATAACATCCCATGATTGATCCATGTGTATACTAGTCCATGTACCAATGTGTCAAGAGTCATGTAAAATATTTTTAAATACTTGCATTATAGTAATTATCAAATATTAGAAACTATCAGACAATAAACTCATTTGCCGTCCAGAGCAATGAATGTCAAACTGTTTTCCAACTGGTGTCACACAGAACTATATATGGAATATTACATTAATACAAGGTGTTGGAAAAAAATTATGTTAAACTAGTCAAATTCTAGGTCATAAAGCCATTTCTAAGTCAAAATAGTCAAACTTGGTCAAACTAGCTATTTCTAGGTTATATGTGTCTATCTCTAGGATATTGGCTCTATACACTATGCATCTAGGCCACACTAGCTATTCTAAGATACTAGAAAACCAACAAGATACCATATCCTAAGATACGCAAGTTTTTAATATAAAATAGTAATATATATATATATATATATATATATATATATATATATAGATAATACATATAATAGTTTAGCTAACTAATGCAAAACGGATACCTTGACTTTGAACAAATGCGTATCACACTACCTACACAACCATCTCGATACTCAAACCCAATACCTTGAGTATCCCTCAATACCTTGACATTACCTTGGTATCCCAAGGTAATTCAAATCCTAATAAATATAGCTAATATATAGCTAACCCCCATATACTAAACTATACTAACATAACTAAACTATTAAAACTATTAACTACTAACATATAATACATACCAATACCTAAATACATATACCTACATAATAACTTACTACCAATACCCACATACTACATAGAAACATATAGTACATACTAACATATCAATACAATACTACATATCTAGCAAGTATATATATATATATATATATATATATATATATATATATATATATATATATAATTATCTAGACTAAAAGGTATATAACTAACTATAATACCAAGCTACTAACAAACCTTAATACTAACTAACTGAACACACTGAAACAACAATGTTGCTGACTCTGCTTGCAGTATTGATACCCGCTGCTGCAATGTACACATGATGCTTGCACGATGTTACAGCTGTTGTATGCACACGCTGTGCTCGCACTGCTGCGCTAGCTGCTGCTGCTGCACGCGCTGCTGCACGCTGCAGCTGCTGCGACACTGTTGCTGCGCTGTGCCGCGCTACTATTGCTGCAACGTATTGCTGCTCGTGGCGTTGCCTCGCTGCTACTACTGCAGCGCTGTTGCTGATGTGCTGCTGCACACTGCTCGCTGCAGCGCTTTGGCTGCTGTCACTGCACGCGCTGGTTGCTGATGCGCTTTGCTGCTGCGACGCTGCTGCCTCGCCCCTCTCACACACACACATATACACGTTTAGATAGATATAAACATACACACATATACACCCATATATATATATATATATATATATATATATATATATATATATAAACACTTATACATATATACATATAGATATATATATATACACACACACACACACACACACACACACACACACACACACACACACACATATATATATATATATATTAGTGAATATGATATCTATGTATATGTATATATGTTGAGTATATATATATATATATATATATATATATATATATTATATTCACTAATATATATATATATATATATATATATATATATATATATATATAAACTCATAGATAGATATATATACCTATAGATATCCATACATATAGATACACAGAACTATATGTATACTTAGCTATACAATATCATATACTACACATTCATATATATATATATAGATCATATAACCTAACATACATGTATATATATACGGGTACATATAGAAATAAAGGCAATAAAGCAAACACGTGGAGTGCACCACACCCGTATCACACTCATTCTAGGATATGCTTGTAATACGGCTCCACCACACAACCAAACGCATCCTGAAGGATACGAACAAGTCTAAAACCATAATTTTAAACAATACGAAGAGTCATTTATATATTTACATGTCTGTGTCAAAATATAATATGCACAAAGCTCCGTATGGGAGAAAAACCTCCAATATTAACCCGTATCGCCAAATTATTGGGATACGGCCTATACGTATCTAATTGTGGATACTATACTAGCCACAAATAATCAAACACATATCAATTTGGTCTAATTGAACAATTGACAAACACAACATGTGCCAATCTCAAAATTTTCCCAAAATTGACACAAAAACATACATAACTTTCTCCATATGCCTCATTTGAACCTAATTCTAATTCCTATGGGTAGCCTTGGCATGTGGGGTAGTTTTTCATGGTTAAATCTTAGTTTTAGAACCTAATTAAAGAGAAAAAAACTAAAATATACCTATTGGGAGATGGATTTCTAATAAAAAAAATCCCTAAAATGCCTCCAACTTGTAGATCCTTGCTCCTCCTTGTAGATGCATGTTGTAGTAGCCTCCAATGAAGAATAGGAAAGGAATTTTGGTAGAATTTGGTAGGGATTTGATGAAATTTGGTTAATAAAAATTCTAGATCTAGATTTGGAATGAAAAATGAAGAGAGAGAAAGTTTTCATCTCCTTTATATAGGCCTCACTTGCCCCCTCCTTCAAGCTACTATGTAAAGTCTAAAATACCCCTTGGGGCCTCTCATGAAGAAATTAATTAAGGAGGGAAGGTTCTAGTCTAATGGTTTCACTAATTAATTCATCCTCCTAATGAATGGGCTTAATTATGGGCTCAATCTAAACTAAAATAAAATATTGGGTCATGGGTCTAAACTAACTAGTTAGGTCCACTACACAAGTCCAAAATAAATCTAACACTAATAATACATAAGTAATACAATAAATAAATAATCATACATGCACAACATTTAATATAATAAATTCTAAAATAAAATACCCATGTCAAATTACCAAACTATCCTTAATTGAAAAGTGAGGGTAACAGGTCTATATGTCTTTGTCCTTGTTGTCGGTATAGCATTGAAGGCTTTATTATGGTAAATTATGGACATATGATTTTTCTCAGGTA
The DNA here is from genome assembly GCA_036927795.1 of Iris macrosiphon. Taxonomy (NCBI): domain Eukaryota; kingdom Viridiplantae; phylum Streptophyta; class Magnoliopsida; order Asparagales; family Iridaceae; genus Iris; species Iris macrosiphon. The sequence continues at coordinate 68,383,383 of JAYESA010000007.1, read as the reverse complement.
AATTATGGACATTTGATTTTTCTTACCTCTGATTCCTCGAAGAAGATGATTATGTATCAAAATTTATCTTTTCACCTTCGATTTTCAATAATTGTTTTATCCCTTAGAATTTTTTCTTGACCTCGGGCTACTTCAGTTATTTCAGAATATACTTGGCATCTAAACGATACTAATTTATTCTTAAGTTTCCTTCTTTAATTATTCTATAAATCTATATACATTATTTTTCTCAGTAGCCACCATGTAAGAAGCAAATCTACTTAGTATAGTGTAATGTCCCACTCCGCGGAAAGGCATTACGCTGAAGTCCTAGATGGATCGGACAAGTGGGGATACAAGTTGTGCTGAGAATCGATATGCTTCGTATTATGATGCAGTCTTGCTTAACTTGGCTGGATAGGATATCTTATGGAGCATGGTTCGAGGGTATGATTATGCCAAGTAAGAAGACTGTGTGTCGCGTCAGATCATTCTTGGAGAATCGTAGGTGAATGTGGCATCATGGCATGAAAATGATATTTGTTTAACTAAGTGGATCTGTCCCTTATCCTCTACTCCTTTATGCCCTACTAAAATAAATGTTGGTGTTACTGTATTGTATTCTGTGCTATATGCTGCTCTAGTCCACCTAACGATAGTGATACCTGTTATTCAATACTGGTGTAATCAATAAAACACATGAATAATTAAATGCTAGTGCTATCGACATAAGAAGAATGCTATAATGTATGTCTTACACGAAAAAGAAGAATATTGTGCTATATATTTTACCTACTTGTAACACTGAGAATAAAATATTGAATATATGTACATGTATAAGTGCATCAGTGCACACAGTAACTATGAAGGAAATGCTTTATATGCGAGTATATATTTGGGGTTTGGTACCATCGGGTCATGAGAAGGTCTGTAAGTTGGGACCTATGGGTCACCAACCGATATGAGAATGAGTAAAACAAGAAGGATCAATAATGCGAGACTTTACTTATATTTCTTTACCATATAATTTATGCTTAGTATTTCATTTGCATAGATGTTACATGGTCATGGAAAACTTGTGCACAAGTTTTGGTAGGTTTCGTCGAACGAGATACACTGGGGCACCGGGATCGTTCATTTTGGGAGGAAATATAGTGCTTTGGTAGCACTGGATATAAACGAGACATTCATTAGGGATCATAATCTCATGAATGATGCTTAGTACGCCCTTCAAAGTCCTATATGGCATATCTCTCATGGTGCAAAATTATATCACCAATGATCCTCATATAGTTAGGCTGCGTACTGACGAGAATATTGTGCATGCTTAATATCCTAAGTAGAAATGACTTATATTTCTTAATATATGGCTAATCCTTGTTTTGTAGGAATACGACGAGTGGGCTGTTGGTAAGAATTGCTACTAAGCAATATATGATATTTCCACATATTCAATTTATATTGATGCTTACATATTATGCTACATTATGCTGCTGGATACTCTAAACTTTTAATGAATCTAGTCCTTAATAGCAAGATCATAATTATAATAATTGTATGCTAATCACATGATGACTTAGTTTTGGTTTAGATGAGTGGGATTGTTTTTGCTCACCAGTACACGATATTTACTGACCTACGTTTATGGGCATCCCCAAGTACTCAAGTTGGGGAGTGGCTGGAACTGTCGCGAGGCATTGAAACATTGTTGGGGCGCGTAGAAGCTCTTCTTCTTCTATTGGAGGCATTTTCTGTTATAAAGGGCATAATGTATGAAATAGTGTAATTCAGTTGTATCAGTGAAATTGTAAGCCAAGACGACAAATATTAATGTAAGCCAAGTGGCCAGTATCAGTTATAATTGAGAAGCCTTATAATTTGTTGTAAGTCATGTACTCAAATATTATTATCAATAAAGAGATGATTTTTATTATATTCTATTGTGACTTCAATTTGTCTGCTTATTTTCTACGATTATATCGATGTTTCTGAGAAATACCATGACTTGTCTATCTTCTTGCCTTCTACAAGCGCAATCTAGGCTTGTACGTTATCACTCCCGTGGCTACTTTCGATTCTTCGGAATCGGGACATGACATGCAGTAAATTCAACTATGTATTCATCCAAAATATAACTTTCCTATTCTAGGTAAATGAATCTTTTTTTCTAATTCCATATTTACCAATTCTGGGATAATATATCTGTAAACCCCCTCGACCAATTTTGGATTTAATCAATTTAGATTTAGAGCCTAGGATTAATATGGATACAATTATTATTATGGTACAACAATTATGTTTCTTAATGCACCTTACCGTTGCTTCAATGTTTGGAGCACTACACTAGTAGTTACCCTCAAACTAATTAAATACACATTTCTTAGACATGCCAGACTACCCATCTAACCCTTGTGTAACTTTTAAATACTCAATATTGTGCCTCATTTTAGCTGCGCAATATTCATTACGAACGTCCCTGAACAATTCCATTAAACCCAATTCCTCATAACTTCCCATGCCTGTTTGAGATTTAGGTACAACCACAACCCAATTCGATATAACCCAAATTAGGGTATTAACATATTCTGAGCCTGCTACGCCTATGACACCTATGTCCCATCCAATTTTAATTCTATGTGTCTTTAATTCATTTAAGAACGCCATGCGCATTGTTTTAATTAATTAAATTGGAGGCTAAGTTCAACCAAAATAAAACCTAACCAAGCCCATGTACACCCATGCGTGAGGACCAGCCCCCACCCTAAAGAGTCCAGGCTGGCCAAAATCCCGAGGCCAACCCATAAAATCCCCCTCCCATATAAATATGCATTTTCTCTACTTAAAAACCCTAAAATCATAAACACCACCACTATCAAACACATAGCCGAACCCTAGTCGGGCATCCTTCCACCTTCCCTGACCGGACAGCCTAACCACCAACTCAAGTCGCCACCCTCGCAGCCACCTAACTGACGTTGCTTCCCCGTCGATGCCGGACCACCACCCCAGTCGCCTGCAACCGCCGGTCCACTCCCCTCAACCATCTTCACCATCGATAACACCTCCATCAAACCCGACGACCCTTTTCGACTCCCCTCAACCAACTCCGCAACCCGCCAACCACCACTGTCAGCCGACCAGCACCACTTTCCCCACAATCAGCGCCACCACCCAACCGCCTCGCCGCGACTGACCTTGCCGCTGCTGTAACTGCTGTCGCCGTGCTGCCGTGCGATGCCGGAGCTCCGCCCACGCCGGAGGACAGCCGTCGACAAGCACAGACCCCGTTAAGCTAACTAGGTATATGTTCCATTCATCCTCTTCCTTCTTGTGTCATCGTGTCGTGTATCGTTGATTTGGACACGGGTAATGTAAAATAAAACCCGATATGTGTATATGTATATTAAATTAGATTAGATAGTAATTAATTAGATTACATATTAATTAATAATTAGTAATCACCCTAATGATATGACCTGTTATTAAGGACTTGTGTTTCAACTAAAAACCTAGACATAGACCAAGGATACTGTAACATGAGAAATAAGTGCGGGTAATTGTACGAAACATAAGTAGTTCGTAAACCCTAACCTTAGTAAATTATTGTCGTGAGGTACACGGTAGCCGAGGACAGAACACGTGTACACCCTGGCTACGTGCACACGCGACTCTGTAGTCGACCAACCGCGATCTCACGACAGTACCTAAGAGCAACAACATAGTATCTATATGTATTGCTTTAGTGTCTGATGCTAGATTTCTATATTATATTGTATGTTTAGGGTCACTGGACCAGCCAGGAGATACTGCAAGAGCAGGCTATTGGCATTCACATCTAGAGGACCAAGGCAAGATACCTTGCCATATTTACTGTCTAATTTAAATAATGCATATATTGTATTTTTATCTTGTTGCTTTCTTTTATACAACTGTGCGCGTCCGAGACTTACTCGGGTGCAGTCGACGGATACGTCGATGATTAGTATACTTGACCTAGACACTAGAAGACTCACCTCATTAGGAGGATACTTTGATATCTTCCGAGACCTGACACTTCTATACGTTTCACTGTGACAAATTCATATTGGGATGTGGGTTCGCGTACTCGACTAGCTATCGGTGCGTGTGACATGCATCACGGTTAGTACGTAATTCAGGTTTATATTTTATTGGTAGAGACTTGGCATATAGATATGTGGTATGCACGTCGAGTATTCGACTTGTATATCTACATTGGGCAGGGAGGACATTAGTAGGCGTATGGGGTACACCCATTGGAATCCGTAGTACCCAGAGGAGCCACGGATCCAATGACTCCCTTTACACTGCTTCCACGTTCTTCGGAGCGATATGGACGATATACTATACTGTTGTCACGTTCTTCGGAGTGATATGGATGACATATTGCACTGCTGCCACGCTCTTCGGGGTGTTGGACGTTATGCCTACGCCTACCCATACGTACCAATATTTTTCTCATATTGCATTTACTTAGATGGTTAGCACACCCTTTATTGTATTTATTTTATTCAGTATTAATATATGGCATGCTTCTATGTATCTTGTTATGTCCCTTTGAGAACCTGGTACCTTTCCAGATTTGGACGAGGCATATTACCCCACAGTGTACGGCCCAGAACATGAGACGAGGTACGCTACCGAGGAGGAGCTAGAGGTATTACCGTCAGAGTTTTCGTGATCACTTGGTAGGCCTTCTGCCTAGGATTGGGAGCATCATTATCTAGTCAGCCGATGCCCTAGTCATTACTCTTTTATCTATCATTGCAGTACTTTTATTTCGTCATAGTAGTGGGTTTGTTCCCACTAGACATCTTAGGTTGTACTTTGATATTTTGAGACTTGCGTTTATCTTCCAGCATTTATTTTAGTACTTTCTTGCTATTTATATTGTGGATGAGATTAGATTACCTGTTGTTGCTATTGGACTTATTAGTAGCTTAGGACAGCGTATCACTCTTTGTTAGGATCTATTAAATTGGGATATCCTCGGAGACGTGTCAGTTGGTTATTGCCACGTGGCCTGGTCCCGTGTATTTTGGGACTAGAGCATGACATGGTTTTAGTGGTAGCCCATGCAGGTCGACTTTTTCACTTGTGGTATGGTAACATGCCCAGTGATGCCTGCAACAGGATAGAAATTACTAGGTCTCATCCACTTAATTTTGTCTTTGAACTTCCTTCGTATTGCTTCTAAACATCTGCATCCTGTTTGTTTGATTCCATACTCTTTTAAAAAAAGTCCTATCTCTTGCAGCAAGATGAACTTGCATAGTGGACGAGGAGCACCCATTGCCATGGTGCCAGATGACACCACCCAAAGTGAGGTGGTACCCCAGGAACTACCTGGAGGGCAACCACCGCTACGGGCCCTACTGATACATTAGCACGAGACTTCTTAGGGCGATCCTACACCGCAACACGAGGGACAGACTTCCCAGACGATCCCCACACAGCATTTAGAGGGCTAGACTTCAGGAGCTACGTCGATGCCATAGACCGAGAGGCCAACATTTGAGGAGACACCTACCGCACAGCCAGAGGTCTCATTACCACCTCCTCCACCTTATCCACCCCAGATACCATAGTTAGATGGACAGCCACAGATGCTTCAGTTCTTCCAGACTATGATGCAAGCACAGTGGCATCAGACTAAGACGTTGAGACAGAGTTTGATGGCAGTACTAGAGAGTAAACCTGTCTCAGCAACCGTACTAGCACCTGCACCAGCCCAGACAGGTGGCACTGTAAGATGGTTCTGACAGATGGGACCAGATACTTTCTCAGGCAACAAGACTATAGAGCAGATCTTCGATTGGGTCGCCAACACGAAGATGCTACTAGAGGCTTCACAACTGCATCCAGACCTTTGGATAACTGCCATGAGGGCCCAACTGAAAGGCAACACCCATCACTGGTGGGATTCTATTAAGCGCAATGTAGGCAAGAACCTGACTTGGGAACAGTTCTTAGAATACTTCAATGAGAAGTATTTCCCAACGACACTCAGAAATGTCTTGTACTCCCAGTTCCTACATCTAGAATAAGTAAATATGACTGTTGACACATATAACACGAAATTTAGCCGTTTTAGCAGATTTGGTGCCGTCCTGATACCCAATGATCTAGAGAAGGCCTAGAGATTCTATCACGGCCTCACCTTTGAGCTACAGAGGTATACCACCACACAGGTGAAGATTTCTTATGAAGAGGTTCTTTCAGAGGCGAAGATCCAGGAGGCCATCGGCAGAGGAGCAAGACGTTTCAGCACGACCACACCAGCCATAAACCAGCCTGGAGTAGGAGGATCGATCCATCGTCCTGGAGCACAAACACAGCAGAAAACAATGCCATACCAGCAAAAGGAGCTTCCGACTTGCTACCACTGTGGTAAGAGAGGACATTATGAGAAGGACTACAGAAAGAGACTGAGGACATGCCTGATTTTTAGATCGAGCCAGCACCAAGTCCGAGACTGCCCACAGCGTAGAGAGGCAACACCGCCGGCCGTACAGAGGCCAACAACACCAGTTCCGAGGACACTACCCCCGCCAGTAGGTCAACGACCACCAGCACCTGGAGGATTTCACAGGGGACCACCCTTGGCCCTACAGGAGGCGCAGTTTGATCGAGCTCGACAGCAGACGGGAGGACAGAGGTAAGGATATGCCTTTGCACTAGCAGCTACTGAGAAGGAAACGGAAGGGGAAGCTATCACAGGTACCATTTTAGTTATATCATTACCTGCAACTGCATTATTTGATTCTGGAGTTACACTATCATTAATATCTAGTAGATTTATAGTAATGCATAAAGTCGCTACTTCTTCTTTACCTAAGAGTTAGAAGATTCTTACCGGAGGAGGTATCGTACCGGTTACCAGTACTATTAGAACGTGCTCGGTAGTCGTATATGGTAGAGAGATGAGAGCGCAATTCTTGGTATTGTCTATGTCGTACTTTGATGTTGTGCTAGGCATGGACTGGTTAAGACAGTATAATGCCGTACTGAATTGCCGGAAGGGTAGCGTCACTTTTAGACCGCCAGATCAGCCGGAGTTCGAGTTCATCCGAGGGACCATTGAGCAAGGAGGAGGACAGGTAGCTGGAGCTTACATGGCTATGGAGATGGTACCCCCACCAATAGTTGTAGAATTTGAGGATGTTTTTCCTGAGGAACTGCCAGGCTTACCGCCATATAGAGACGTAGAGTTCACTATTAAGCTAATACCCGGAGCAGCACCGGTATCTTCTAATGTATACCGATTGGAGAAGAAGGACCTAGATGAGTTGAAGCTACAATTAGAGGAGTTTTAGAGCAAGGGATTTATCCGTCCTAGTGCATCACCCTGGGGAGCACCAGTATTGTTTGTACCTAAAAAGGATGGAACAGTACACATGTGCATTGATTATAGAGCCCTTAATGCTTTGTCCATCAAGAACAAGTACCCCCTGTCGCGGATTGATGATTTGTTCGACCAGATGATAGGAGCAGTGGTGTTCACAAAGATCGACTTGAGATCAAGCTATCATCAAGTAAAGGTGCGAAGAGAAGACATTCAAAAGATAACATTCCGGACTCGTTATGGTCACTACGAGTTCTTAGTGATACCTTTTGGACTGATGAATGCACCTGCTGTATTTATGAACTTAATGAACAAAGTCTTCCACCAATACTTAGACCAGTTTGTGGTAGTCTTCATCAATAACATTTTGGTGTACTCAAAGAGCCACGAGGAGCACGAAGAGCACTTGAGGAAAGTGTTAGAGAAGCTGAGAAGAGAGAGGCTTTATGCAAAACTGAGAAAGTGCGAGTTCCTTCTAGATCATGTCACTTTTTTGGACACATTATCTCAGGAGATGGCATTTCAGTAGATCCGGCAAAGTTTTTATCAGTAGAGACATGGCCAACCCCTACCAATATCTTTGAAGTGAGGAGTTTCCTAAGACTTGTCGGATATTATCGGAGGTTCGTAGAGAACTTTACAAAGATCGCAGAGCCGATGACCCGCTTGACCCGTAAGGAGCAGGAGTTCACTTGGACAGAGGAGTGTCAGACAGCGTTCGATGAGCTGAAGAAGCGCCTGACTACAGCACCTATCTTGACTGTACCTTCTGGATCCGGAGGATTCATGATCTATGGCGATGCATCCGGGAAAGGATTAGGGTGTGTCTTGATGCAGCATGGGAAGGTTGTAGCCTATGCCTCTAGGCAGTTGAGAACCCATGAGAAGAACTATCCCACTCACGACTTGGAGCTTGCCGCAGTGATCTTTGCTTTGAAGCTTTGGAGACACTACCTATATGGAGAAAGAGTAGAGATATTCACTGATCATAAAAGCCTAAAGTACGTCTACACTCAGAAGGACCTTAACCAGAGACAGAGACGTTGGCTCAAGGTGATGACAAACTTCGAGATTGACCTACAGTACCATCCAGGAAAGGCCAACATAGTAGCTAACGCATTGAGAATAAGACCCATGGCATTCTTCTTGACTACCCAACAACATCTGTTGAGAGATCTAGAGTAGATGGGTATATAGGTCATTATGCCCGGAATAGACGGACAGTTGTCGAGTTTTCAGTTGCAATCGACATTAGTGGAGAGGATCAAGGCTTCTTTGCCGATAGGTGCCAGATTCCAGAGGCTTAGACAGAGGACAGAGGAGGAAATACAGACAGGACTGCGTATACATGAAGAAGGGACTTTGAGATGTGGAGATCGTTTTTATGTTCCAAATGGAGAACTTCATCAAGAGTTGATGTCAAAGACACACAGTTCAACCTACTCTATTCATCCAAGAGGCACAAAGATGTACAGAGACTTGAGACAGTACTACTGGTGGCATGGAATGAAGAGAGAGATAGCACACTTTGTGGCAAAATGCTTGGTATGTCAGCAAGTCAAGGATGAGCATCAGAGATCTGCAGGATTACTTCAACCGCTTCTGATACCTGAATGGAAATGGGAGCACATCACTATGGACTTTGTTAAGGGCTTTTCGAGGAGTCCTAGTGGTCGTAATGTAGTTTGGGTAATCGTAGATAGACTCACCAAGTCCACACACTTTTTACCCTTCAGAGTTGGGCAATCTACAGAGGTCTTAGCAGATATGTACATAAGAAAGATTGTGCGACTGCATGGAGTGCCAGTCAGTATAGTGTCTAACAGGGATACAAGGTTTACATCATACTTTTGGCAGAGTATACAAGAGAGTCTCGGTACCCGCCTGAAGTTTAGCACATTATATCACCCACAAATAGATGGCCAGTCAGAGCGCACCATTCAAACATTGGAAGACATGTCAAGACCATGCATGCTTGATTTTGGAGGATCATGGTAGGACCATTTGCATTTGGTCAAATTTTTTCTACAACAACAGCTATCAAACGAGCATCCAGATGGCTCCCTATGAAGCGTTGTATGGAAAAAAGTGTCGTTCCCCAGTATGCTGGAGCGATATAGGTGAGCGACATATTCTCGGGCTAGAGTTGGTTGTTCGTACAGTAGAGAAGGTGAAGAAGATCCAAGGACACCTACGAGCAACACAGGACAGACAGAAGCATTGGGCGAATGGGCATCGACGACCCCTAGAGTTCCAGGTTAGAGATCACGTGTTTCTAAAGATCTCACCTACTCGAGGGACTATCAAATTTGGAGGCAGAGAAAAGCTGAGTTCGAGGTACATCGGACCATTCGATGTGTTAGAATGCATCAGAGAGGTTGCTTACAGATTAGCCTTGCCACAGACCTTAGAGGGAGTGCATGACGTCTTTCATGTATCTCAGCTAAGAAGGTACCAGATCCGATTCATGTGCTTGACCATTCAGAAATCATAGTCGGCCCGAGTTTATCATACCAAGAGGAGCCTGTTGAGATTCTGGACAAGAGCGAGAATATGTTGCAAGGTTAGACTATCCCCCTTGTTCGTGTTGCATGAAGGCATCATGCAACAGGCGAATCGACATGGGAACGCGAGGAGGATATTCGACAGCGTTACCCCCATCTCTTTGAAGGCCTAGGTATGTTGTGGTATGATTATTATTTCAGTCAGTAGTTCTTACCCATACGTATGCTTTAATTTCGAGGACGAAATGCTCTAAGGAGGGTAGATTGTAAACCTCCTCAACCAATTTTAGATTTAATCAATTTAGATTTAGAGACTAGGATTAATATGGATACAATTATTATTAAGGTACTATAATTATGTATCTTAATGCACCTTACCGTTGCTTCGATGTTTTGAGCACTACACTAGTAGTTACCCTCAAACTAATTAAATACACATTTCCTAGACATGCCATACTACCCATCTGACCCTTGTGTAACTTTTAAATACTCAATATTGTGCCTCATTTTAGCTGCGCAATATTCGTTACGAACGTCCCTGAACAATTCCATTAAACCCAATTCCTCATAACTTCCCATGCCTGTTTGAGATTGAGGTACAACCACAACCCAATTCCATATAACCCAAATTAGGGTATTAACCAATTCTGAGCCTGCTATGCCCATGACACCTGTGTCCCATCCAATTTTAATTCCATGTGTCTTTAATTCATTTAAGAATGCCGTGCGCATTATTTTAATTAATTAAATTGGAGGCCAAGTTCAACCAAAACAAAACCTAACCAAGCCCATGTGTACCCATGCATGAGGACCAGCCCCCCCCAAAGAGTCATGGCTGGCCCAAATCCCGAGGCCAACCCATAAATCCCCCTCCCATATAAATATGTATTTTCTCTACTTAAAACCCTAGAATCATAAACACCACCACCACCATCAAACACATAGCCGAACACTAGTCGATCATCCTTCCACCTTCCCCGACCGGACAGCCTAACCACCACCTCAAGCCGCCACCCCCGCAGCCACCTAACCGACGTTGCTTCCCCGTCGACGCTGGACCACCACCCCAGTCGCCTGCAACCGCCGGTCCACTCCCCTCAACCATCTTCACCATCGACAACACCTCAATCAAACCCGACGACCCTTTCCGACTCCCCTCAACCAACTCCGCTACCCGCCAACCACCACTGTCAACCGACCAGCACCACTTTCCCCACGACCAGCGCCACCCCGTAACCGCCTCGCCGCAACTGACCTTACCGCTGCCGCTGCTACAACTGCTGCCGAGTTGCTGCCGTCGCGCTGCCGTGCGACGCCGGATCTCCGCCCACGCCGGAGGACAGCCGTCGACGAGCACAGACCCCGTTAAGCCAACTAGGTATATGTTCCATTCATCCTCTTCCTTCTTGTGTCATCGTATCGTGTATCGTTGATTTGGACACGGGTAATGTAAAATAAAACCCTATATGTGTGTATGTATATTAAATTAGATTAGATAGTAATTAATTAGATTAGATAGTAATTAATAATTGGTAATCACCCTAATGATATGACCTGTTATTAAGGACTTGTGTTTCACCTAAAAACCTAGACATAGAATGTAACATGAGAAATAAGGGCGGGTAATTGTACGAAATAAGTAGTTCGTAAACCCTAACCTTAGTAAATTATTGTCGTAAGGTACACGGTAGCCGAGGACAGAACACGTGTACACTCTAGCTACGTGCACACGCGACTCTGTAGTCGACCAACCACGATCTCGCGACAGTACCTAAGAGCAACAACGTAGTGTCTATATGTATTGCTTTAGTGTCTGATGCTGGATTTCTATATTATATTGTATGTTTAGAGTCACTAGACTAGCCAGGAGATACTGCAGGAGCAGGCTATTAACATTCACAACTTGAGGACCCAAGCAAGATACCTTGTCATATTTACTGTCTAATTTAAATAATGCATATGTTGTATTGTTATCTTGTTGCTTTCTTTTATACAACTGTGCGTGTCCGAGACTTACTCGGGTGCAGTCGACGGATACGTCGATGATTAGTATACTTGACCTAGACACTAGAAGGCTTACCTCATTAGGAGGATACTCTGATATCTTCCAAGACCTGACACTTCTACACGTTTCACTGTGACAAATTCATATTAGGATGTGGGTTCACGTACTTGAATAGCTATCGGTACGTGTGACATGCATTACGGTTAGTACATAATTCAGGTTTATATTTTTTTAGTAGAGACTTGGCATATAGATACGTGGTATGCACGTCGAGTATTCGACTTGTATATCTACATTGGGCGGGGAGGACATTAGTAGGCGTATGGGGTACACCCATTGGAATCCGTAGTATCCAAAGGAGCCAAGAATCCAATGACTCCCTTTATACTGCTTCTACGTTCTTCGGAGTGATATGGACGATATACTGTACTACTATTACGTTCTTCCGAGCGATATGGACGATATACTGCACTGCTGCCATGCTCTTCGGGGTATTGGACGTTATGCCTACGCCTACCCATATGTACCAAAGTTGTCCTTATATTGCATTCACTTATATGGTTAGCACACCCTTTATTGTATTTATTTTATTCAGTATTTATATATGGCATGCTTCTATGTATCTTATTACGTCCCTCTGAGGACCTGGTACCTTTCCAGGTTTAGACGAGGCATATTACCCCACAGTGTACGGCCCAGGACAGGAGACGAGGTACACTACTGAGGAGGAGCTAGAGGTGTTACCGTCAGAGTTTTCGTGATCACTTGGTAGGTCTTCTGCCTAGGATTGGGAGCATCATTATCTAGTCAGCCGATGCCCTAGTCATTACTCTTTTATCTATCATTGCAGTACTTTTATTTTGTCATAGTAGTAGGTTTGTTTCCACCAGACATCTTGGGTTGTACTTTGATATTTTGAGACTGGCGTTTATCTTCCAGCATTTATTTTAGTACTTTCTTGTTGTTTATATTGTGGATGAGATCAGATTACCTGTTGTTGCTATTGGACTTATTAGTAGTTTAGGACAGCGTATCACTCTTTGTTAGGATCCATTAAATTGGGATATCCTCGGAGACGTGTCAGCTGGCTATTGCCACGTGGCCTGGTCCCGTGTATTTTAGGATTGGGGCATGACAGTATCTTCAAACTTCCATCTTAAATTCTTTCCAGGATAGTATTTCATCTACGTCTTCTGGGTACTTTATACTCTATTAGTTTTCATCCACATCTTCCAATTAAATTTGAACCATTGCTACTATATCTTCTAGAGTATTTTTTATCCTTTAATAATTCTTTACTTGCCCTTATTTATAGTCTCTTTCTAAAGGACTTTCAGTTCCAAAAATATTTTGGGTTAAGCTTCCTGAATTCTTCAATTGTTCCATTCTTCTATTCTAAGTTCCTCTTATACTGCCGTTGATGTTATCTGTGATACCCTAGCATGATAATTAATATTTTTAAAAGTTGCTGAAATATGTGAAGTATATCTTATATGCTTGCCTCTAACTGATTGTTTAGAGAGAACTAAGAATTATCGAATCATGGATAATAAAAGATGGAGAATTTCACTAAAGTAATCAATATGAGATGATGTCATCATTTTCATAAAGGAAAAAATAATTGACAATAGAATAATAAATCGAATGGTCAGATAGAATAAATTTGCAGAAAAAAAAAGAACTATATATATGCAGTTGAATAGATAAGTGATGATATGTATATATGTTGTTACACAAAGTAACTACGACAGACGGAAAGGATATCATATATCTATACTATGAATATAAACTAACCTATTATACATATAACCTTACTACACTACCCAATACTCAGTATACATCGAACTCAGGCCGAATTCAGTCCCCTAGGATCCGAACATCAGCGGGTCTGGATCCAGATTTTTGACTTATAACTTGGTTCCTTAATTTATTCTTTTCTCAATCTTATCCTACCCGAACTCAGCAGCCCCCAAAAATCCATCTTCTTTCTTCTATCCTTCAAAACCCTAGTTTTTGAACTCCTTCCTCAAGCAATCTCCAAGGATTTTCTTTACATTATTGGATTCTCCCCATGATTCTCTTCTAGATCCATACTTCTATCAAGGTATAATCCTCCTATTAATCTCTCATTTTTTTAATATGCCTTTTGGTGAATGCCCATACAATGTTGTGCCTACTTACTTAAAGAAGGCTTGTAAGACTGATGCCCCTATTCCTCAAGAGCAACCTGATGAATCTTCCTTTAATTCATTTGATCTCGTTGCTGCTGTTTCTAATCCTCTACCTCCACCTGTCACATTATAATCTCTCCAAAACTTTATGAGAGATCAATTTTGTATCATTGACTATTGTTACTCAATACAGCCTGCCGCCATTGCCAACTCTCTTCATGACCTACATTATAGTCTAGCCAACAATCCTGCTGGACCTATACCCCTAAGTCGTGATCCAGCTCATGAGGGCTATCGTATTGATTATCCTTTTACTATAAGGAAATCTGGATCCTGGTTTTATTTATTATGATCGTTGTGATCCTCACACTCCTCCTACTTAAGTTAGTAATGAGGAGAAGTAGTCTTCTTGGTGGTTTCGGCTTGGAGAATTTCAGTAATGTTGCAATTATCTAATGTTCTAGTTTATTTCTAGTAGTTGCTTTCATATTGCTTTATGTTCTAGTTTTTTTGTTGTTGTTTGGTACTTTATGCTCTAGCGATTCATGTAATAATTTTTGTTGCACTCCTTGTTGAACACTATATGTATGACACACTATATTGTTTCTATGGTAATCTATATTTCTCTTGATTCTCATATGTGATATATACTTGTGTCTCTCACTTTTCTGTTTCCATCGTTATAGGTGAGTCATACCATCTTTGATGAAATGACAAAGGAGGGGGGGGGGGGGAAACGATACTCTACTTTGATACTCACATTTTCAAGATATGACAACTATCCAAGACAATGTTCACATATTACGGGAGAGCGATGTACTAAAGATGCCTATCTCACGTATCGGTCATGGTTTATTAATTATGAAAATATGGCAGATTATTGGCCTAACTAATCAATGACCAACTTGATTTTGATAGTTGATCAACCACGACTCGATATGGTATGATACAAAATGCGTCACATGAAGATAGCACGTCAAGCTCAAAGATATTATCTCAACTATTCACTTAAAGGTAGAAAAATTGGTCATCATATTTTCTTATTTATTATGTATTTTATCTTTATTTATAATGAATCATTCTACATCAAAATTACAGTGGCACTAGGAAGCTCAAACCCAATCGTAAAACCAGATCCTAGTCCACCAAAAATAAACCTGACCCAAACCAAAACCCATTCTGAAAAACAAGCAACCGAACTCGGACTGAAATCGGTCACCAACAGAACTCAGACTGAACTTGGTCCCTCTGACCTAGTTGTCAGATTTTCCTATTCCCTCCTGAAGAACTAGTCTCCAACGTTCAAAATTTTAAATGTTAGGGAAAACCTAGTTCAGGCCAAATTCGATCATTGAGTTTGCCATTGAAACTCACTCATTTTTTACTTGTAAATCTATTTCTTTCGGAGATCTACAATCTTCATACTCCCAAGCCTTCTAGTACCAAGTCACTGTTCAATTTGAAGTTTATTCGATTTATAAAGCTTGGATTTCCAAGTTAGTTCTATTTCGTTATTTGAAGTCAGCGAGCCATTCAGATTAAAGCTCGTGGTTGTAAGAAGTCAGTTAGCACTTCAGATCAAAGCTCATAGTATATTTTTCTATTATTCAATAGTGGATTAAAGTCGAACAAGAGTTTCTGGGACTAGACTTGTGGTAACCCATGCAGATCTCATCTTCGTAATTTGTACGATATTGTGGTAGTAAATGTAATGCCCCGTTCCCCCTATTCAGGGAGCGCGACCAAGAAATACTTGATACCGTCTGATCGGGACATATTGAATCAAGATCCTTTCCTCGTTATGGATTGGTTTCTTCGAAATCAGGTCCCATATTCAACGGATCGTACCTCAAGGAAGGACTCAGTGCCATAGTCGAGAGGGGCCTTTTCGTTGTATTGGTTTTCTTCCCCGTTTTTATTGCTGCTTGGTTGCTTTCTTGTTGGTTTTATGACTTGCATTTTCTTGAACGGTTTTGATGGATTTCATTACCTTCGTTCTTAGGATTTCACATTTTGTATCAAACCTCGAAGACCAAAGCAGGAGATATTGATCATCTGTTGGTGCGTGCAGGTGATCGTGTAGATGACGCACATGCAGAGTCTTGAAGTTCTCCCTTTTCTCTCCTAGTTCACCAACTTGTGAGTGGCTTTAGTTCGATTAGCACCCTTCTTCCAAGTCTTTACTAGTAAAAAAATGTCTCATTTATGCATCCCACTCCAACGATATCATAATAAGAATAAACTGAGTCAAATAAAATAAAGAGTTAGACTTGAACATTTATAATGCTTGTCACCTAGAATTCTGAAACGATCTCATTGATGCGTACTTGTCTGCCATGCACTTATATATTCATATTTCAGTTGTAGCTAGAACTTATTCTATATAACTATACTGATGTATTGTGCAAACTAAAATGTAATGCAATAACTTGGACAGGTAGACTATGCCGAATGTACTGTGCTAAAGTAGATATGTACATTCTCTTGGTTTGAATGCTTTATCTATTAACTTAGTGTCAATGCGTATATTGGTCGGACAACTTGTGCACAAGGTTTAGTTCCTACGAACGGCGCCCGGGACATTAGGGCCAATTCGTTCCGGGCAGAACTCGAATAGCTACGCTAGCAAGTCTAGCACGGGTAATGCGGGAGAGGCCTTGTAGCGGGGCTTGCCACCTGAGCTGCAAGGGTCACTGACTTACTGTAGCTATTGTCCACAGTGGCAATGATATGCCATGACCCAATGTATATATATTTCTTCATTGTTTTGCTTAAACTAATGGTGTCTTCATGGCAGGCAAGGATATGGTAAGTATTGTGCAGGAAGTTTAGACGGGAAGGTAAAAGTCACCTAACGGTGGCATATTTATTTCTGTAAATTAAATTCTCAATGCTTGCATATAAATTGAACTAAGGCAAGATAGAAAGACCATAATTAAATTGCATGCTTCAAATGAACAACTTTGGATTTGGTTAGTTGGGTTAGCTCGCCCTCACCGGTACTTTTCAAAGTACTGACCCTTGTTGCAGCAGGTTCCCCGAGCCCAAGCGACGTGGTGAGGAGCTGAAGCTTCTTCTTCCACCAACCAGTCCAGTACTCTTCGCAACCGTTCGTGACTTTTTGGGAAAGTTGTACAAAGTACTCGGAGGCCGCACAACCCTTATATGCAGCTCCTAGGCAAGGCAATAGCTTCGCCAGTAGGTTTCTACATCATTTTGAAGTTTTAGTAAATGATATGATGTATGGAATGACTATCACATTTTGTATCCAAGTTGTAAGCCCGTGTGGCATCCTTATCGCTTTTGGGTCAAGAATCTGTATTCAGATGTTCATTATCAATAAAAAAAACTTTTCTATGCCTCAATATGTGTTATCTTATTTGCGTACTCTGTTGCATATATTCTAAAGATTATCATTATGCCTAGGCCTTATGCACGCGTGCCCTATGCGTGCATGGCATCACGCCTGGGGGACGATTATCGATTGGGCGAAATCGAGGCATGACAGTAAAATGACTTAGTTGTACTACTACTAGCCTGTGTTAGGATATAGGATACATGATACAGGATACTAGGATGAGAGGATACTCAATCACAAATTAGGATTTCTTAAGAGATTCCTGTGATGACCCTTGAGAATCTTACTATAAACTCTATTCCGGAATCTGATTCCCTTGTTTTCGTTCACCTTCACATGTTCGTTGTTGAATTTGATTCTTGTATTGAGATAAATTTTATGGACTATATCGAGGTACATTCTGATAACGTATTTGGATAAAAATAGTAAGAAAGGTAACTATCTGCCTTAGTTATGGAGTCTAGAGTTTATCGCAGCCATAATAGCTGGCGTGGCAAAAAAATAAAGCCTAATTTTGGATATTTCTCTTGGTTATGGAATTTAGAGTTTTTGCAGCTAAGCTAGTGTTTGTGGTATTAAACGAAAGAATGAAAGTGTATTTCAATGACAGGGTTTATACGAGACCCGTGCCCTTTGGTTTACAAACAAACTTGTACAATTCGATCCTATACGAGGATGCGGGAGTACAATTTATTTAATTTGGGTATAAATTGCTATCGGTGTCTGATCTGCAGTCGATCAATTTAGCCCTTGGACTACACGATGTTGAAGAAGTGCCGTGGAAGACGGGTGGCGGCGTCGAAGGCTGCGAAGGAGGGTGGATGCACGGTGCCAGAGCCGTCGACCCCTACTCTTTGCCTGAGCTCCGGACTCTTCTCTCCTTCTACTTCTCTCTCTCTCTCTCTCTCTCTCTCTCTCTTTCTTTTTTTTTTACCAATTCTCCGACCTGGTTCGATCTTCCAAATTATCGACCTTGTTCCCCATTGATAGGGGTCTCTATTTATAGAGTTTTGGTGACAGTGACCACTCCGTCGGTGTAACAACCGAGGAGCGGACAGTACAGCACCCTTTTACACAACGGTTAAAATAACCAATGCCTGCACATAAATGATCTTTTGAGTGAGCATGTGACACGTGTCCAACTAAGGGGACAAAATGCGTATATCTGCTGCGAGGATCACGACGTAGAAGCCACGTAGGTAGGTATCCCTTGTGTAGAAGAGGTTGGCGTAGAAGCCAAATGACTGTCACCCCTGGCGTAGAAGCCAAAATAGGCATAGAAGCCGAACAAGTGTAGAAGCTGAATGGACATAGAAGCCGAACAGGCATAGAAGTCGAACAAGCATAGAAGCCGAATGGTCGTAGAGACTGAGTGGGCATTTGAAGCCGAATGAGCACAGATCTTGAATGGGTGTAGAAGTCGCTGCGTACCGTGCCAGAGTGTTGATGTGGACGTCTTCGCCGGAATTACGGCTTTCGAAGGTGTAATTAAATCTCTTACAGAGATTTGCCACCTTCCTGTGCATTAAATGCGGAGACGTATTTTGAAGGTCTGCAGCCCTTCTGTGCATCCGTCGCAGAGACCTGTCTTGAGGGAAACTGTCATCGCTCTGTGCAATTTGACGTAGAGACGTGTCTCGGGCCCTGTACGAAGTTCAGCTTTTGACGTGGCAGGCGGTTTGTCTACTGCGGAGCGTAAAACAGCTCATGTTTGCCTGTGTAAAACAAGACGGCGTATTCCCTTGTACGCGAAAGAGCGGTTTACGCTGGGGGGGGCTTTGGTAACCGACGGTTTGGTGATATTTTAACCAAATCCTTTGCATTAAATGCCGAGATCCGCCATCATACTGTGGGCGCGTCTCGAGGGGTCTGCCATCATTTTCAGTCGTCGTCTGGGTAGCCGTGCAGCACTTTTTGTCAGGAGTCAGAGGCCAGGTTCACTGCGTGACTTGACAGGTTCATTTCAGGAAAAATGAAGCATTCCTCGTACGCATTAATGCTGCTTTGAGAGCGGCTGAGTTTTACGCTATGGAGGCGATGAAGAACTCTGTCTTACGCTGGAGCGGCCTGGACGTACTGCACTTACGCGGATGGTTCTTTGAGCTTACACTTCATGCTGTGTTTTAGCAGAAAAAGCTCTGTTGCACGCTTGATGGCTCTGAAGGCCTCTGTTTACACTGCTCTGCATCAAGAGGCTGCGTAGATCCTCCCAGCGTATTTTTCATGCTTCTACAAGACCCCCTTTAAAGCTTTTAAATTTCTCAGAATTTGAAACGCTTTGAATGAAGCATGAACGACCCCTCGTAACTCGAAACGTTTCTGAATGGAGCGCTGAAACGGTCGATGCAGACTTTATAGCAGATTTATTGGGGACCGCTGTGATCTCTTTTGCCTATAAAAAGGCTGGGGGGTAAACCTGTTCTTACCACATTCCCATCACCATGCAGAGATGATCGCCAAAGTTCGTCGGGTCGACCTGAGGAAGAAGGAGATCATGTTCTTCCAGCATGTAGGGAGCCAAAAAAGATGGCGTCTTCGAGCAAATGTCCACTGCAACGATGGATCATGGAAGGATATCTTAGCCTCCCTTGCTCGGGATAATCATCAACTTTATGTGGTGGTTTCTTCAGAAAGGATGAAGAAACGTATTTTACCACGTTGTTTGCAAGCGGCGCCCTCTCCAGTTACTTCTGGTGGCGAGAGGCAGACAGACCGGCTAGAGTGGCGGTGGTCTGTAGGAAAGCAGAATTACCCTGCTTTCCTTCTCTTGGAGGATGGGTCATCTGCCCAGTTTTGTATCCTCCTGCCACTGATCATCTTCTTGGAAGAAGAGGAAGACCATCACCAGCGCGAGACCCTGTCAGAGCGGCTTCTCGGTGTGATCTTCGGACGATGATGGGAAAACCCCTCCTATCGACGGAGTTTCCCTCATATGTAATCATGAAAATGAAAAGAAAACCCTTGTAGATTGGATTTCCCTCATATGTAATCATGACTTTGATCTTTTAATAAAATCGTCTTGCTTCTTCATATGATCATCTTGCCATACGTTGCTGTGAAGTCTGAATATGTGTAGCTTCAACACGTCTGAATCTTCACGCCGACTCTGTAGAAAGAGTGCTAGGTCCTGTCCTTTACGCATAGCGGATAGTCCATAGAACGCTGTAGAGCATTTTAAACATTTTTAGAACTGTCCTGTTGCTAGGACTGAGGAACCGCGTAGAGCTCTGAGCTTCCGATAAACAGAATTTTTTGGTCAGACTTCGTCTTCAAGAATGACTTTCCGAGAAATCCCTTGGAACAGGGTCGAGAAATGGCTGTCTAACTGAGTTGCCATCTTTTGATAGACGAGATATTCAGACTGGAGTCTGGATGAACCTCCAATTTTGGACCCGAGAAGAGTAATTTCTCAATGTTTGAACTCTGTATGCTTCAGGTACTTGGGATGCTTTGGATCAAGAACGAGTATCTTCTGTGTGAACTCTTTGCAATTGACCGCTTTAGGGACTGTTTTGAATACGCGGAAAGTCGTAGAGCGTGAAATCATCAGTCTGTAACCTCTGGGCGTAAAACACCAACGAGCACGGAATCGTAGACTTGTGGTTCCTGAGCGTGAAGTCGTAGGTTTGTTGCCTCTCGAGCATAAAAGCTACCGAGCACAAAGGCATCCGGGCATAAAACCATAGACTTATAGCTGTCGAACGTAAAGCTGTAGATTCGTAGCCGTCGAGCGTAGAAAGCTCCTTTAGCATAGGACTGGAGATCTGTAGCTTGTGAGCGTAGAACACCATCGAGCGTGAAATCGTAGACTTGTGGTTTCTGAGCGTGAAGTCAAAGGTTTGTTGTCTCTCGAGCATAAAATCTACTGAGCACAAAGGCATCCGGGCATAAAATCATAGACTTATAGCTGTCGAACGTAAAGCTGTAGATTCGTAGCCGTCGAGCGTAGAAAGCTCCTTTAGCGTAGAACTGTTTGATTTGTAGCTCCTGAAAAGAAAGTTTCTTCGAACGTGAAGTTTGCAGATCTGTTGCCTCTGAGCGTAAACTGAGCGCCACCGAGCGTGAGATCGTCGATGTGGTATCTGCTGAGCGTAAAGTCGTAGGTTTGTGGCCTCTCGAGCATAAAAGCTACCGAGCACAAAGGCATCCGGGCGTAAAACCATAGACTTCATGGGACGAGGCAGGGTATATCCCAAGGAGAATCCTCGATGTAATGGGTGGATCGCCCCAACAAACTCTCGATGGATATGCCTAGTGGGCTGGGCCTTGAAGCACTTTCGGAGAGAGCTGGAGGTCATTGGGCTATACACCACTGTGAGTGCGACGAGCGTCGGGTTGCCTCGGAACCCTAACTTGTTCCTGGCGCTGATGGAGCGGTACATTCCGCTCACTGGGACCTTTGCCACTCCACTGGAGGAGTTAGGATTGGCGCTCCATGAGATGGTAGTTGTCTCGAGACTGCCGATAGGGGATACCCCCTATGACGAGTATGTTTCCACTAATCGGGAGTTAGGAGATTTAGACCCTCGGGTGGCGGAAGTATATCAGGAGCTGATGTGTCAATACTTTGCGTGCACCGCTTTTTATAATGAGCCTTCTGATTTGGCTCATACCACAAAGTGGATGTCCTACCTCTTTTTTCACCGAGCTAGGGCTGCCAAGTCGGAGAAAGCCTCGGGGGGCAAAAATGAGCCCGTGAATTGTTTGGGCGTGCTTAGCGCCCAGGTCGTCGAGGGTCTTATGGAGGAGGCTACAGCTCCGGATCAGATTCTCGTCGAGGGGGTAGGAAAGTACCTCGAAGGTACTAAGGCCTGTAGTTACTTGAGGCGCTGTCGCCGGCCTCTGTCTAAGGAAGCCTAGTTGGCTGGTTTCCTCTCCATATGGCTGCGTCGAGTAGTAGTGCCCGACACAGCGTCCGCGGACCGTATTCACCGGAATATCCTGTGGCCGGCAGTGCGCCTGGTGTTCGGGGCAAGACTGGACTTGCTTCCCGCCATGGTGTGCCGTATACAGGCTGGCTTGAGAGCCATAACTGATGGGTTGCTCGTCGACGAAGCTCGGCGTGAGAGTTTTCCCAGGGTGGAGTTACCGTACCTATACTTGATGGGTTGGTTAATTCTCCATAATCTTCGGATGATGTCTCCTGGCTCCGGTAGCCGCTCGGGGGGTATACTCTTGCTGAATTACAAGGATTCCTCCTGGAATGTGAACACAGTCTTAGACTGTCGGCTGGTGTTGAACCTCAGCCACAGCTGGAAGATCCTCTGTATTGTCCCCTCCGTTCATCGCAATCAATCAGGGGTGCGGCTTGAGGATTCAGGTGGAGAGAAGACTGACCTTTCCCCGGAAGCTTTTAACTGGTTGGTCTGTATTAGACCCTCCTATCTGCTGTATAGAAGCGAAGACCATTGTTTCTTCGAGCCTTACTTGCCTAGTCGGTTTGCCCGGCAGTTGGGTACGATCAGTTGCACGTGGGCAATGCCGTCACCAGCTTTAGGTCCAGGGGCGGACTCATTGATGGAGCCAGAGGGTGGCGGTATTTTCTCATGGGTTGTACGGGGGCAATCTTTATCGTGCCGGTCGTTATAACCTCCACGGAGCTCCGCATTCTCCATTCTTATGCCCAGTTCTATGTGGCGATTAACACCTTCCATCGTGATTTTGACACGCGTGGAAGCTTCAGGATGCCTTCTCCCAAGCTTGGGGGCAGAGTTAACGTCCTATCGGTTTCTTCGAACGAGGGCGAGGAGTCTGGTACTCCGGATGAGCCTCTGGTGTTGGTGCCGAGGTACGAAGTGCCTCTGCCTGCCGGGGCTTTGGTAGTCTCTTCTGGGAAGCGACGGGCTTCTGCTCCGAAGGAAGTTTCTCTTCGTAAGAGGAGGAAGGAGGCGATTGCTCGTCCTCTCCGCATTCTTGGTGTTGAGGCTCCCGGGAATGAGCCTGCCTTTCCCCATATCAGGGATGATTCTTTGGCTGAAGGTTCCTCGCCTTTTAGAGAGGGACCTTCTACAGTTCCGGCCGGCGGCGCCGGAGAATCCTCGCTAGAGGTCGCTGTCGTGGCTGCTGCTCCAGGTAGCGGGGCGAGATTGCCTGTGTGGCCGAGGCAGATGGGAGAGTCTTTCCCGAGGTCAGCAGCGGGAAAAACTCCCATCATGTCAGCAAGCACGTCTGGCGAGATTCCAGCTGATGAACCTCGACCGCATCTCGGTGGAGGCTTGACGGAACTCTTGGTGATGTCGGTCAGCCCACCTCCTTCTCCAGGTATGACGGTCCGTATTGCATCATTAAGACGTGGTTTAGCTACCTCGGGTGCGGATGTGTCGTATATGCCGTTGGCTCTGGGTAAATGTCGTCTTTATGTCTCCTTTTAGAAAGATTATCATCATACGGATATTAACTTTCTTGTCCTCTTTTCAGGGGATAGCGCCTACGGGGAGTATAGAGTTGAAGCGCATTCTGGCTCAGCTCGGGCTCCTGACGATGATACGGAGGCGTCCGACTTCGATGAGGAAGTGGCTTCGGGGGCCAGTACGCCTGGAGTAGTTTTGTCACCTCAAGAGGAGGATGAACCCGTCGTCGTGACCTTGCCCCTTGTGAGTGTGGCGATGACTTCGACCGCCGTTGTCGCACCTTCTTCGGTCGCGCCATGCGTCGATGCGACGCCTGTGGCCACCTCGTCTGTAATTATCCCTGGAGAGGGACTTGCTGATATTGCGGCCGCTCCCGGCGCCCAGTCGGATCTAGTTGCGTTGACCGAGCATCATACCAGCCTCTTCTCTTGCTTCGATCGGGGGTAGCTGACGCAAGACTTCTCTTGCTTCGATCGGGGTCATCAGGGAGCTCGGCGATTCTGGGGTAGCTGACGCCCTGGAGGAGGTGGTTAATGGGTTAGAGCAACCCATTACCGAATACTCGCAGCTGACTCGGGGCAGCCTCGATGCTGATGTCCAGGCTCGGTTCGACCTCATGACTGCGCAGCTTGTTACAAAGCTGGAAGGCCTAGACAACTCCATCCAGAAGCATAAGCTGGAGATGGATAGGAGAAAAGCTGTCGTGGAAGAGGCTCTTGCTATTGAGACGCAGTGTCGATCCGAGCATGAAGGGAATACGGCGAGGGTCTCCAAGCTGAAGGAAAAACTCGCTCGGGTAGAGGAGTGGGCTTCTCAGTCGCTGGCAGGTCTAGAGGTAACAGCTGGTCGTCTGAGTGCAGCGCGATAGGATTTGGACCGTGCAGAAGCTGCCCGTGCGGGCTGTCATCGGGCGAAGGCTGATCTGACCCTTACGAACACTCCCGAGGCACGGCTGGAGCAGGCTCGTGCCGACGCCTTGGCTCTTAGGAATGAGGGAATAGCTGCACTGGAGCGGCTGATTCGCCATCTGACTACTCCGTCATTATGATGTATCCTTTCCCTTTTTGCTTGCCTAGATATAATTCTGCCTCCCTTTTGGGAATAAATAAAGGCGACTTCTTTCTGACTTTTGTGGACCCATCATTTTGGAATGTAAATGACAGTTTTTAGGCGAGAGTAATATCAGAGGTAGTATGGACATGATAAACTCTCGATAACCTTTTAGCGGGACATCTATTCAGAGGCCTTACGGACATGATAGAGTGTAACCCAACTAATTGCGTTCTGGAAGTAGTTTTGTCAGAATCGAGATCCTCGCTATATTCCACTCGAGCGGGGGAGATTAAGCATAGTACCTCTTCAGGAATTTACCGTTGATAGGAGCCATTAACAGGTCTCCGTTAGGCTGGGCTAACCTGTAAGCGCCATTCGAGAACGTTGTCTCGATCACATAAGGGCCTTCCCACTTTGGCTGGAATTTGCCTTTACTTCTGTGAGTAAGAATCATCGGCCTTCTTACGGCTAGAACTGGCTCGCCGACTTTGAACACCCTTTCCTTCACTTTATGATTGAAAGCTCTGGAAATGCCTGCTTGGTAAAGCGCGATGCACTGTTGAGCTTGGAGGCATTTCTCGTCTAATCCTTCCATCTCTTGGAGCCTTAACAGGTCATTCTTTTCTCGAGTCAGCTCATTAGTTACGGCTATCCTGAGCGACGGGATCTGGATTTCAATAGGAAGAATCGCTTCACTCCAGTAGACCAGCAAGAACGGGGTGCAGCCTGTCTGCGTCCGTACCGTTGTGCGGTATACCCAGAGACATTCGCCCAGCTTCTCGTTCCAATCTCTTTTGTTTAAAGAGATGAATTTCTTCAAGAGTTTGATAATGGTTTTGTTGAAAGCTTCCGCCAAACCATTAGCAGCTGGGAGTATGCCGTAGAGGCAATATTACGTATTCGATTTTTATCGCAAAATCGATGAAACGCTTGGCTGATGAACTGAGGCCCATTGTCGTGAATTATCCTCCGGGGTACCCCGAAGCGATAAATGACGTGATGCTTGATGAAGCTGATCACATTAGATGCCTTTACCTCAGCGAGAGGGATTGCCTCTGCCCATTTGGAGAAGTAATCCGTTATGGCCAGTATGAACTGGTGACCCCTGGAAGAAGACGGGTGAATAGGACCGATGATATCCATACCCCATGCTTCGAAAGGCCAGGATGCGACCGTGGGATATAGATGTTCGGACGGTTGATGTATGAAGTCTGCATGAACCTGACAGGCTCTGCAATGTCTTGCATACCGTATTGCATCTGCGATCATAGTAGGCCAGTAATAGCCCATTCTCCTGATGCGATCCTGTAGCTTAGGACCGGGTTGATGCGCTCCGCACACGCCGTCGTGAGCTTCATGGATAATCTGCTGTGCTTCGTCGTTAGAGAGGCATCTCAATAGTAATCCGTCGTAGGTCCGGCGATATAGGCTTTGTGAAGATGCATCGAAGTAGAAGCGTAGTGATCGTCTCTTGACGGATACTGCTTCTTTGGGGTCCTCCGGCAAGATTCCGTATGCCACAAAATCTATGAAGGGACTTGTCCAATCTCTCGTAGGAGGATCGGTGTTGACAGCGTAGCTGCATTCTATGTGACAGTTGTTCTTCACACAGAACAAGTCTCTATTAAGAAGGATTACCGAATCCTGTCTTCTTATGGGAGTAGCTAAATCTGCCGCTAGACTGGCCAGGGCATCAGCTTCCAGATTCTGAGATCGAGGTACATGCTCTAGGAAGAACTCCTTGAATGTCATGGCTATCTCGACCATCGCTTGGTGATAGGGGATGAGGTCTGGATTCCGGACTTTATATATTCCCCTGACTTGATTGACGATAAGCAGAGAATCACCGAAAGCTTCCAGGGACTCTACCCCCAGCTCTTTAGTAACTTGGAGCCCTATTAGTAGAGCGTTGTACTCTGCCACATTGTTGGAGCAGGGCTCGCTAAGAGAATATGCTCGGTAGATGACGAGCTGATCAGGGGCGACCAGGATGACTCCCACTCTCGAAACGATGTTTCCCTTAGGACCGGTTCTGGAGGCGCCGTCGAAGAACAGTTGCCATGCGTCACCTTTTATTGCAGAATTACATTCTGTAACTTCGTCGGGAATGTCTTCATATAATTTGGAGGCCTCCAGGATTGAGTGAGCAGCTAGGAAGTCGGCCAGCGCTTGGCCTTTGATGGACTTCTGCGGTACGTGTACCATGTCATATGGTGTTAACAGCATCGCCCAAGTTGCGAGTCGAGAATTAAGAATGCTCGGCTTGCTCATCAGTACTCAAAGAGGGTTAATCCTGGAGATGATGTGGATAGTCTGGCCGGTGACGTAGTGCCGCATCTTTTGGATAGCG
Source organism: Iris macrosiphon (assembly GCA_036927795.1). Classification (NCBI taxonomy): domain Eukaryota; kingdom Viridiplantae; phylum Streptophyta; class Magnoliopsida; order Asparagales; family Iridaceae; genus Iris; species Iris macrosiphon. The sequence goes on along the minus strand of JAYESA010000007.1, from coordinate 68,356,250 downwards.
AACATCAGAGCCAAGCATTCTTTCTCCACTGGGTTGTACCGGTGTTCGGCTCCGACCATCATCATGCTGAGGTAGTAGATAGCCTGTTCATGCCCTACATCGTTCTTCTGTGCGAGAAGAGCTCCTAGCGAATGATCCATTGCTCGGACGTACAGCAAGAACGGTTTTCCCATAACGGGAGGCACCAGAACTGGTGGACTGGTGAGGTAGCGCTTGATATCTCCGAACGCTTGCTGGCAAGTTTCGTCCCATACGAAGGATACACCTTTCTTCATAAGATAAGAGAAGGGCTGACATCTCCCCGAGGGGTTGGATATGAATCGCCGGATGTAAGCCAGACGTCCTTGAAATCCCCTGAGTTCCCTCAGATTACGGGGCGGTCGCATTTCCACGATTGCCTGGACTTTATCAGGGTCCACTTGGATGTCTTTGGCGGTAATGACAAATCCCAGGAATTTGCCACTAGATACATCCAGAAAGGACTTCGTAGGGTTCATCTTGAGTTGATATTGGCACATTAACTCGAATACCGTCCTCAGGTCTTAAATGTGATCACCTTTGAGGTGGCTCTTGACGGCTATGTCGTCCACGTAATATTCCACTGTTTTGCGTAAATGTTCATGGAATATGTTACTCATAGCTCGTTGGTATATAACCCCGGCGTTCTTCAATCCGAAGGGCATGACCGTGTAGCAATATACTCCCAATGGTGTTCGGAAGGCGGTGTGCTTCTCGTCTTCAGGATGCATCTTGATCTGATTGTACCCTGAGAACCCGTTCATGAAAGACATGAGTTCAAAGCCGCAGGTGTTGTCGATCATGATATCCGTGATGGGAAGAGGGAATTCATCCTTGGGGCAGGCCGCATTCAGATCTCGGTAATCGATGCAGATACGTACCTTTCTATTTTTCTTCATGACTGGGACAACATTGGCCACCCAGTCGGGATGTTGATCTTCCCGGATGAAACTGCAGGCTATCAATTTCTTGACTTCAGCTTCGATGGCGTCCATCATATCTGGGCGGAACCGGCGTTGGTGCTGCTTTACTGGCTTCGAATCGGTCAATATATTGAGCTTGTGAGTAGCTAATTTCGGGTCCAGACCTGGCATGTCCTCATAATTCCATACAAAGACGTCGATGTATTCCTTTATTAGCTGTATAACTTCTTCCCTTTCAGCTGGGGGAAGGTTGTTACTGATAAATATTGGCTTCGGCGAAAGTTTACCCCCAACATCGATCTGGATAACTTCGTCTTTGGTGGAAGGTTCTCTTTGCTCGAAGCGGAATTCCCACTGTGTATCCATTTGCTGAGCCCAAGAGTCATTCTCAAACGGCTCCGAATCTTGCTCATCTGCTCCTGAGGGATCTGTCACCACCATATTTACTGATAGTGTTTGTTCGAGAGCATCAGGTGAGTCGGGGGGCGATGAGCTGTTCTGGGAGGAGGAAGAGATATCCTCGTCTGACTTAGAAGTCGTAAGGGCGGTGGCATATCCTAATCCGAAATGGGTCTATTGATAGCGGGTGTTGCCGCGCGGCGGCGTTCGTCTGCCTCTTCCGTAGTTGAGGCCTGGCTTCCGTTTTAAGTCGTAGCCCATGTTTTGCATGATCTTCAGCGCTTGAGGGCTGTATCGGTGAACCTGCATTCTCCCAGTATCATTGTCAAAAGGATCTTCCTGGGCAGTCGGTTGATTGCGCATGCGGCCGAAGACTATCGAACGCTGGCTGCTGCAGGTAGGCGGGACGATGAAGATAGAATCCTCGTGTGGCCCGTATGTCGTGACGACGTTGGACGATGATGCCACTTCCCATACATACGGACGATAGGAGTTTATAGCTTCCAAGAATTTTTGTGCTATTGGTTTTACTTCGTCATGGGGAGTGGATTCCTGTTTCGGAATTTGAGCACCGATGTACCGGAAAAGAGGATGTTTAGTATCATCTGAAACCCCGTTCCTGGTTGTGCTTACATCAGTCGGCTGCCTGTTGTGCCGAAGGTTGATGGCCAAGGGTGGAGGCTTCCGGTTCAAAGTGATTACCAGAGGATCACTCCCTTTTCCTGACTTGGTCTTGTTAAGGTGGATAGCCATAGGCTCTATGGTTCTTGGACGAGTGGTTCGTCCTTTCACTTTGATCGACAGCGGCAGTGTGGTAGAGGGCTCTTCTGGCTCTTGGACGAGTGGTCCGTCTTTGGCCTCGCCTGACGCTTCTTCCGTGTGGTCTTGGGAGTATAACACGGCATCGGAATAGTAGGATTCTATTCTTTTAAATGGGTTTAGGTCAGCCACCTCCGTTTGTATGATTCCTTGTGCGTCTACATATTTAAGGCATTATTGTAGGGTTGAAGGAACGATGTTGTGGTCGTGGATCCACGGTCTTCCCAGCAAAATGTCGTAGGACACCTCTGAATCGATGACGTAATATGTGGCCACCGATCTAAGGTTGCCGATCTGGATTCTCAAGCGGATCTTCCCCAATGGCTTACTTCTTCCAGCGTTGAAACCCACGATTGTAGTGGTAGTGTAAGCCAGTTTGCTGGTAGGAATTCTTAGCGGCCTGAGCAGACTGTGAGGGATGATGCTGATTGACGACCCCGGATCTATGTGAATTCGGTCGACCTCCATGGAACCGACGTACCCGATGTAATAGAGGGGCCTGTCATGTCTGTTATGTTTTAACAGCATGTCGTCTTGAGTAAAAGTGATATTTGGGACCACCTCCATCACGCTGTGGCACTGAGGACACGCCATTGGCTCCTCGTCGGGGGACTTGAGCTGGGTCAAGTATACCTCCGCTTGCATCAGTGCTTCACTCAGGGCTAGACGAGTGTCTGGGGAGAGCCTGAGTAGTTCAAAGATGGACAACCTGGCCAGCGTATTGGCTAGTTGGGCCAGGATGTCAAATTCGTACGGCTTCTCTAAACCTTTGCTTGGAATGTTTTTCACAGGTTTATCAAAGCGTACTTCTCTCTGCTTCCCCTTTTCCATCAGAGTAGGTTTTGCAGGGCTGATGTTTTGCATGGCGGGACCTTGTTCTGAAGGTTTGGCGGCTGGAGCGTCAGCCGGCGCGCCTTCCTGACCTGCTCCGTTGTCGTTGAGGTAGGCCTTCCCCGAACGGGTTGCGACAAATACTTCGTCTTCGTCCGATGCAGAAGAAGTTGCGACCATGTGGCATGGTCTGTATTTGGGGCTCTTCTTGGTCTCTTCCTCGAGCTCTGACACCAAATTTGGATGAACCCACATGATTTTGCCCTGCCGGGTGGTCAGGGGTACTAGGTCTTGATTTTGATCCCTAGAGGGAGGGAGATTGACAATGTCCATCGTAGCTCGGGAAATGGGCGTGATACCATTCATGTCCTCTTGGAAAGGCAGATCGCCGAATCGTAGAGAGATCATGTTGGCCGTGATCGTCTTCTCGGTGTTGTACAGAGTGATGGCCTTGGCATCGATCAACCTCTGGATCCTCCTCTTCAGTATGTAACATGCCTTTGTTGGATGGTATACGTATCTGTGGAAGATACAATATTTGGGGTTATCAGTACTGCCGGCTTCTTGGGGCCGCCTTAGCTCTGGAAGGGTGATCTTGCCGCTTTTGATGAGACATTCGAATATACTAGGGATATCGTCGTCGTCGAAAGAGTAGACTTCGACGGGCCTGGAAGTCCCGAGCTTCGTCTGCGTGGTCGCCGCCGTCTTTTGTCTAGACGTATTGACTGTCAGAGCTTCTTTTCCCTTGGAGCTGCGAGGATGGTCGCTGCTGGAAGATAACCTTTTGCCTTTATCGGAGGCGGAGATCATGATGCCATTGTCGCGCACCTTGCGACTGTTGTCTTCGGCAGCCACTGCCGAGACGATGAACGAAGGCCACTCATGGAACTGATATGGTCCTGTAAACACCGAGACTACAGGAAGGAGGTTTTTCCTGCAAATGTCTACTAACGCCGAGTCCGGAACTCCTGGAGGCATTTGTAAGGTGGCCTGACGAAAACGTTCGACGAAGGTGCGAACGTCCTTCTTTTCCCTTTGTTTGACTTCGATGAAAGAGGACATAGACATGTCCATCCCACCCTCTTAGAATCACGTGAAGAATAAAGCTTTGAAGTCTTCGAAGAAAGTAATGCAGTTGTCCGCCAAGCTACGGTACCACTGATAGGCTACTCCTGAGAGGCAGCCTTTGAACACCCGAGTGAGGAGGGCGTCGTTCCCTTATAGCAACACCGTCATCATACTGAAATAGTTTATGTATTGACTGGGCGATGTTTTTCCTTCGAACAGAGCCATAGTCTGGGGCTTGTACTTCGGAGGAAAAGGGACTTCTTCCCAGATAGCTCGGTAGGGTTGGTTGATTCCCAGTTTCTTGAGCTGATCTTTGTGCTTCAAGGCGTCGAACTGGGCTTTCAATTCCCGTACTGCCTGTATCGTATTTTCGGTCGGAAGCGGGGCTACGGAGTGGTGCGGAGTTGGTTGTCTCGTAACTCCAGCGGGAGGTAAGGCATTCCCTGAGTGAGGAAGCGGTAGAACTGCTGACTCTTGATCTAGCGCAGGCTCTTGGCCCGGGTTGGATGGTGGTAAGTCCACCCCCACACGTATCTGAGTTGGCGGGACCGATGCTTGAGCCACGGCAGTGGCGTGCTGAGCTAGCATCATCCGGTGCATGTTCTCCATCGTGGATTGCATTTGTCCCAGAGATATTTCCAGCATAGTGATGCGTTGTTCCGCATTTCCTGACGGCGAAGCTTCCTCGCGTTCATCTTCAATGGCGTAGACTTCCATTTCCCTGGGCGTCCTCGAAGGACAAGTGTAGGTCACTGCAGAAGTCGACTCTATACTCTCAGCATCTGATCTGGGAGATTGGCGACCCCCAGTGTCGGAATCGGATGAGTACGAAGCCGGTTGCTGTGACCTTGCACGGGTGTTTTGGAACACCTCAGCTTCAGTGTTCCTGAGGAGGTCTTCGAATCTTCTTCGGCTCGGAGGCCCTGCGGGATGACGTCTTGAGCTCGGCCCTCCTCTAGGTATGTGAGAAGCCATGTTCACGGACGCATACGCGGGCTCTTCTTCTGGGAAAGACTGAGAGTAGCTCAATCGGTCGAAAATCGGCCGTTTTGCCTTAGAACAACAACAGTCAATCATAATTTTATGACTATTACAACATTGCTCGCTAGGGGGCGTAATAGACATGTTGGAAGGTCCCCTCTCCTTACGCTTCTGGATTAAGTATTTGCGCAAGTCAGGGGGAGTAGCAACTTGACTTGGTTTTACGTCGTTGGACTTTGCCCGGCGTAAATTAGAGATTTGCTCAGAGTGGCGTAAGGCTGAAGAGGTCCTCAGCTGGCCGTCGGCTTCCCGCGTAATCCCGAGGGTAGGCAGATTGCTCCTTCGCTGGCATAACGGCCGAGGAGTCGAGTATTCCGTTGCCTGCTTCCCTTCGCAGAAATTACGATATTCATCTGGTTCCTCGTAGAGGTCAGATGTTGTCTGTCCTGGCGCTGAGGCATCACCAGAAGTTTGGTCTGTATCGTACGTAGCGGGAGACTGGTTCCTACGCGTAGAGCGCAGTGGATACTTCTGGGTTAGCGCTGAGGCTTTGCTCGAAGTTTTGTCTGTACTGCGCGTAGCGGAAGACTAATTTCTGCACGTAAAGCGCAGTGGGTACTCCTGGGTTAGCGCTGAGGCTTTGCCCGAAGTTTTGTCTGTACCGCGCGTAGCGGGAGACTGATTTTTGCGCGTAAAGCGCAGTGGATACTCCTGGGTTAGCGCTGAGGCTTTGCCCGAAGTTTTGTCTGTACCGCGCGTAGCGGGAGACTGAATTTTACGTGCGGGGCACGGAGGGAGCGATGCTACCACCTCATTGGTCGGAGAGATCGGAGAGTCCACAGGAACGGCGAAGGATGTCTTGGGCATCCACACTTTGTGCAGCTTCCTGTTGTCTCGGACGGAGAGAGAGTGAGAGCTACCCCCAGTCCGAAGCATGTCTTCGTAGGAAGACTGGTCAAATTGGATGACCAGTGTCTTCTTTACGGATCCCACAGATACCGCATCGTGTTGAGCAATTACTTCCTCGTCAGAAGAGAAAGACGTCCCCAGCAGAGTCATCATCTTGTTTGTGGTATTAAACGAAAGAATAAAAGTGTATTTTAATGACAGGGTTTATACGAGACCCGTGCCCTTTGGTTTACAAACAAACTTGTATAATTCGATCCTATACGAGGATGCGGGAGTATAATTTATTTAATCTGGGTATAAATTACTATAGGTGTCTGATCTGCAGTCGATCACTTTAGCCCTTGGACTACACGATGTTGAAGAAGTGCCGTGAAAGACGGGTGGCGGCTTCGAAGGCTGCGAAGGAGGGTGGATGCACGGTGCCAGAGCCGTCGACCCCTACTCTTTGCCTGAGCTCCGGACTCTTCTCTCCTTCTTCTTCTCCTTCTCTCTCTCTCTCTCTCTCTCTCTCTCTCTTTCTCTTTTTTTTACCAATTCTCCGACCTGGTTCGATCTTCCAAATTATCGACCTTGTTCCCCATTGATAGGGGTCTCTATTTATAGAGTTTTGGTGACAGTGACCACTCCGTCGGTGTAACAACCGAGGAGCGGACAGTACAACACCCTTTTACACAACGGTTAAAATAACCAATGCCTGCGCATAAATGACCTTTTGAGTGTGCATGTGACACGTGTCCAACTAAGGGGACAAAATGCATATATCTGCTGCGAGGTTCACGGCGTAAAAGCCACGTAGGTAGGTATCCCTTGTGTAGAAGAGGTTGGCGTAGAAGCCAAATGACTGTCACCCCTGGCGTAGAAGCCAAAATAGGCATAGAAGCCGAACAGGCGTAGAAGGCGAATGGGCATAGAAGCCGAACAGGCATAGAAGCCGAACAGGCATAGAAGCCGAATGGTCGTAGAGACTGAGTGGGCGTTTGAAGCCGAATAAGCACAGATCCTGAATGGGCGTAGAAGCCGCTGCGTACCGTGCCAGAGTGTTGATGTGGACGTCTTCGCCAAAATTATGGCTTTCGAAGGTGTAATCAAATCTCTTACAGAGATTTGCCACCATCCTATGCATTAAATGCGGAGACGTATTTTGAAGGTCTGCAGCCCTTCTGTGCATCCGTCGCAGAGACGTGTCTTGGGGGAAACTGTCACCGCTCTGTACAATTTGACGTAGAGACGTGCCTCGGGCCCTGTACGAAGTGCAGCTTTTGACGTGGCAGGCGGTTTGTCTACTGCGGAGCGTAAAATAGCTCATGTTTGCCTGTGTAAAACAAGGTGGCGTATTCCCTTGTACGCGAAAGAGCGATTTACGCTAGGGGGGCTTTGGTAACCGACGGTTTGGTGATATTTTAACCAAATCCTCTGTATTAAATGCCGAGATCCGCCATCATACCGTGGGCGCATCCCGAGGGGTCTGCCATCGTTTCCAGCCGTCGTCTGGATAGCCGTGCAGCACTTTTTGTCAGGAGTCAGAGGCCAGGTTCACTGCGTGACTTGACAGGTTCATTTACGCCATGGAGGCGATGAAGAACTCTGTCTTACGCTGGAGCGGCCTGGACGTACTGCACTTACGCGGATGGTCCTTTGAGCTTATACTTTATGCTGTGTTTTAGCAGAAAAAACTCTGTTGCACGCTTGATGGCTCTGAAGGCCTCTGTTTACGCTGCTCTGCATCAAGAGGCTGTGTAGATCATCCCAGCGTATTTTTCATGCTTCTACAGCTAGCGGCAGGGCAAAATTTTTAGATATCATGATTCTAGAGGTGTGTACCTTAGTTATAGAATATATAGTTTAGCACAACTATGCTTACGGGTGTGTCGAGGACTTTGGGTAACTTGATTTCAGATAGAAGCATATGATTATTAGATTGTATCTTAAATTGGTTCTTAACATATCATCTCTATCATTCAATATTTTATCATTGAATTTTGTTCCATCACCCCTACTAGCTCAAGATAGAGATATCTTTAGTTTCTCTAGTTAGTTCCTTATAGAGCTTCACCTTTATTAGTTCCTGAGATAGCTTCTTTGGATAGTATAGTAGTTTGGTAACTTATAGGCATATTTGTGTCCAGTTTGATTATCAGTGTTGATTGTTGAGAGTGTAGCTTATGAGTCTGTGAGTGGTTCCTAGTTGGGTAGGAGAGTATAGTTAGTAGTACCATTTATAGCCATATATCTAAGATATGTGTCAGAGTATAGTTAGTAGTTGGTATCCTATAATATCAAGCATGTGTCTAGTATAGTTATGGAGTTAGTGACTGCGTACCAAGGATGCCTAGAGGGTGCAAGTGTCTAGGGTGTATCACGAGTAGGATGAGTGATGTGGGATAGGTACAATATGTTAGTTTAGTATCAGTGAGTATTAGTGTGTGTAATAATATTAGTTGAGTGTATCGGCATGATAATGAGGTAGGGTATGCAAAGGAGTATCATGGAGAGTAGGAGTACAGGTGTTCCATGCAGTAAGAGAGGTACAACTAGGCTACCTGTGATACCGCAAATTGCTCTTCTTCAGCAGAGGAAGACACTCCAACAGGGAAAGGCTTTTACGATGACTGTCAAGGGGACATATGTTACAGGTGTTGGTTTAGCAGGTTCTGTCATTTTTCTTCTTTACCTTCTAACTATTGATCATTGTGACTTTTTAGTACCTTATAGTGTACATGAGAACTTTTAGTGCTATGGTATAGTTAGTATTACACCCTTAGTAGAAACTGCAATATCTGGACTAGTAAGATTATAACCGTACCTGTTTGATAAATCATGAATGTTTTCTTTTCAATAGAATTATATGTTGTATGAGTCGGATAGGACTTTCTTGGACCATGGTTAGATGAGGGTTTGACTATAGCCAGGATTACGATGAATAGATTATAACCAGTGAGAAGAAAGGAGATGAGATTTTCTTCTAGACCATGAGTTATCCTTTCATTTCGTGTCTACTTACATCCTTAAATTTTGAGGATAAAATTTTTCTAAGGGGGGTAGGATTATAACTACCACTTTCCACCATAGGGATATTTTGGTAATTTTGCATGTTGTTAATTTTTTTAATATTATTTTATATTAGTGATTGTCTAGAATTATATTAGTATTAGTTAGTGGCTAGCCAATTAGAATTTGTAAGTATTAGATAGTGCTAATTATTGTTAGTCATAACTTTAGTCATTAGAATTAATTAAGTTAAGTTGTCATGAAGAGAATATTTCTCTTAGTTATAGAGATTTATTTCTTTAGTTAATTAGATACCATTCATGACAAATGGAGAGGGGCAAACTTGATATTTTTGCATCACCAAACCTTACTATAAGAGATAAGTTTAATTTAGGGCTCATCCATTCATTTTATTTCACTCATTAGTCTCATTTTCCCCAAAGCTTCCTTTTCAAGCAAACATAATTCTCTACCAATTTCACTCATTCCACTTCTAATTCCACTCTTTTTTACAATTATTAAAGCCTAGAGCATTGGAGAGCACAAGGAGACCCATAGGAGGGGAGCTTGCTAGGAGATTGTGTCTGACTCATCTCTTCCGTATCCAAATTTGGAATTCTCCAAAGAGGCTACAAAAATACTAGGTAATTCTCTCAATTTTATCAAATTCATGGTTAGGAATACCCCTTGGTCATGTAGAAACCTTTATATAGTTATATTTGACTTTTCAATGGTAGATCTAGGCACTAGGAGCCCTCAATTTGGTATATCTAAGTTGATATCATAATTTTGGGGCTCAATTTGGGAAAAATGCCAATTATGTCCAATGAGTGTGTGTGTTGTGTCCTAATGAGAACTACTGATATTTATTTGATGGTTTTTAAGGTGTTTTTGTGTCCAAAATTAGACACGTAGAGACAATATCATGATACGCATATGTGGATTTAGTAAATTGGGTGTATACATGTGTTCTTTTGTCCAAAATAGCCTAAATTTGTCATAGTATTCAGCCTCATTTTTAGGAGACATAGCAACTTAGAAATGTCATAACTCCTAACTCAAAACTCTGATTAATCTTCTATTTTTTTTAAAAGAACCGTATCAAAGTTTGCTTTCCAAATATTTAAATTAATAGGCCAAATTTATTCTGTTACTTTCTGTAAAACTGTTTGAGTGCCAGGTGTCCAAAAGACGAACGTATTTTGATATTTTTGCGATTCTGGGAGCTTCTGGACACGAAAATATGACCCGTTTAAAGTTTTAAAAAGCAAATATGAAAGGATACAACATACTTTAACACTAAAATTTATTAAATAAGTTTAATAGGTGCAATATTGGTTACAAGTAGAGAACTGACTATACGACATAGGCATTTTGTGTATCCTATAAGCCTATGTATATATATATATATATATATATATATATATATATATATATATATATATATATATATATATATAAGTGTTAGGTAATAGGTGTTAGTTAGTGTGTGTGTTAGTGTTGATACAAGTGGCTATCAAGTGAGCTAAGTATAGGTAAGTTATGTGTCAAGGTATTAGAGTTTGGAGCAAGGTACTATTGTGATACTTAGGTACCATGAGGATATTGATATCATGACATTCAAGTATAAATGAGTGAGGGTAAGTGAGTATTTGGGCTTGAGTAAGGTATCCTATTTGGTATCAAGTATTAGTATTAGAGTTAGTTGGATAAGTATCTAGGACGATAAGGTATTGGTTAAGATACTAAGATATTGGGTATTGGAACTAGGCAATGGGTAATATCTAGATGTCAAGTGCCAAGGGTAGGATAAGTATCTTGGATGTAAGATAAGTGAAGGTTATGGTCATGGATTAATATCTTGGGGGTTGGCATCATATGATATTTAATGTGGTACCATGGTACCATGTACAAACAAGTAGGATATGTGTGGGATAAATTAGAGTGTGGTATACTATGATGTATCAAGGTATTTAGAATACCAAGATACCAAAATATTAGAAATAATATGAGATAATACTAGGATACTAAGGTAAGGTTATAATATTAGGTATTATATTAAAACATCATAGTAAGGATAGTGTCTAGCTTGGGTAATGGATTATGTACCAAGGTATGAGTTAAGGTATTGGATATTGGTTTAAGGTAATGGTATTAGCTAAGGTATTAGTCTAGAAACTAGGATAAGGGGTAATATGTTAAGGTATTGGTTCAGGTAATGAGGTAATAGCTAGGTAATGAGGTAATACTAAGGTATTGGCTAGGTATTATAAGTGTTAGACTAAGTTATTGTATATATTAGTATATCTATATAGTATATATAATAGCTAAATAATATGACTTTAAAACCTAGTATTAGCAAGGTATTGATCTATAGTTGAGGTATTGGTGATACGGCTAAGGTATTAGTCTAGAAACTTGAATATTAGCAAAGTATTGACTAGTAATGTCACGTCCCAGTCCCAAAATACACAGGACCAGGCCACGTGGCAATAGCCAGCTATCATATCTCCGAGAATATCCCAATTTAATGGATCCTAACAAAGAGTGCTACGCTGTCCTAAATTACAAACATGTCCAATATCAATCAACAACATGTAATCTAATCTCATCCATAATATAAACAGCAAAAAAGTACTAAAATAAATGCTGGAAGATAAATGCCAGTCTCAAAAATATTATAGTACAACAAAAAATGTCTGGTGGGAACAAACCCACTACTAAGACGAAATAAAAATACTGAATGACAGATAAAAAGAGTAATGACTAGGGCATCAGTTGACTAGATAATGATGCTCCAAATCATAGGCAGAAGACCTACCAACTGATCACGGAAACTCTGACGGTAGCACCTCTAGCTCCTCAGCTGTAGCGTACCTAGTCTCCTGTCCTGGGCCGTACACTGTAGGGTAATATGCCTTCTCCAAATCTGGAAAGGTACCAGGTCCTCAGAGGGACGTAATACGATACATAAAAACATGCCATATATATAAATACTGAATAAAATAAATACAATAAAGGGTGTGCTAACCATCTAAGTGAATGCAATGTGAGGATAACATTGGTACGTATGGGTAGGTATAGGCATAACGTCCATACCGCTCCGAAGAACGTGGAAGCTGTATAGTATATATATATAATGTCTATATCGCTCTGAAGAACCTGGAATCTGCATAGAATATAACGTCCATATCGTTCCGAAGAACGTGGAATCTGCATAAAGAGAGTCATTAGATCTCTGGCTCCTCTGGATACTACGAATTCTAATATATGTATCTCATACGCCTACTAGTTGTCCTCCCCGCCCAATGTAGATACACAAGTCGAATACTCGATGGGCATACCATGTATCTATATGCCAAGTCTCTATAACTGAAATAATCCTGAATTACGTACTAACTATGATGCATGTTACACGCACCGATAGCTAGTCGAGTACGCGAATCCGTATCCCAATATGAATTTGTCACCGTGAAACGTGTAGGGGTGTCAGGTCTCGGAAGATATCAGAGTATCCTCCAATGGGGTGAGTCTACTAATGACTAGGTCAAGTATACTACTCATCGACGCAACCGTCGACTGCACCTGAGTCAATCTCGGACGCGCACAGTCATATAAAATAAAGCAACAAGATATCATACAATATATGCATAATTTAAATTAGACAGTAAATATGGCAAGGTATCTTGCCTGGGTCCTCAAGCTGTGAATGCCAATAGCCTGCTCCTGCAGTGTCTCCTGGCTGGTCCTGTGACCCTAAACATACAATATAATATAGAAATCTAGCATCAGACACTAAAGCAAAACATACACAACTACGATATTGCTCTTAGGTATTGACGCAATGGTCATGGCTGATCGACTACAGAGTCGCGTATGCATGTAGCTAGGGTGTATACGTGTTCTGTCCTCGATTATCGTGTACCTCACAACAATAAGTTACCGAAGTTATGGGTTACCAAACTATTTATGTTTTGTACGAATACATGTCCTTATTTTCCATGTTGAGTATACTAGGTCTATGTCTACGTTTTTAGGTGAAGTATAATTCCCTAATGACAAGTCTTATGATTAGGGTAATTATTATTTATTAATTACTAATTAATCTAGTAAATCATACAAACACACACATCTAGGGTTAAATATTTACTCGTATCCATGCAATAACACATGACACAAACGACACCACGACACCAAGACACGATGATACAACAATCTTAATACACAATGATACAAAGAAGGAAAGAGGGGCAATACAATGGTTACCTAGGTATGGCTGAACTGGAGAGGGGCCTGTGCTCGTCGACTGCACGTACTCCAGCGATAGGACGGGGCTCCGGTCGACCGGCGGCAACCACGGCAGCGAATAGTTACAGCAGCGACAGTAACTGCAGCAGGTGCAGCAGCGGCATCAGCAGCCTGACAGCGGCGACAATGGCATCTTGGCGGTGGGGGAAGGTGGTCAGGGTCATGGGGGAGATCAGGGTCGGCCTGAAAGTGGTGGTTGGCGGTGCTTGAGGCGGCGGAGGGCACTTGGGGCAGTCGACTAAGGGGTGACCGGGGTCGGGTTTGGTGAAGATGGGGATGGTGATGATGTGGCGGTCAGGTGGGCTGTGTAGGCGGAAGAGGGGGTCTGACGTGGACAGCAGGGGTGGCTTGAGGTGGTGATGGCTGGAGGTGGTGGTGGATGGCTGGTCGGGGGAATGAGAGGGTGCTCGGGTTTGATGAGGAAGAAGGGTTCGACTATAGGGTTGAGGTGGTGATTATAATTTTTAGGGTTTCATGTATTAAAAAAATGTGTATTTATGTAAGAGAAGAATTATGGACTAACCTCGAGATTTGGGCCTGTTTGGACTCTTTGGGGTGGGGGCTGGTCCACATGAAAGGGTGTACACGGGCTTGGTTAGGTCCTATTTTGGGGGAAATTGCCTTTAATTTAATTTAATTAAAAATAATGTGCACGACGTTCTTTAATGAATTGAAGACGCATGGAACTAAAATTGGATGGGATACAAGTGTCATGGGCATAGTAGGCTCAGAATAGGTTAATACCCTAATTTGGGTTATACGGAGTTGGGTTGTGGTTGTGCCTCAAATTCAAATGGGAATGGGCAATTATGAGAAATTGGTTTTATTGGAATAATATATAGATGTTTCTAACAAATATTGTATAGCTCAAATAAAGCACAATATTGAGTATCTAAAAGTCACACCAGGGTCAGATGGGTAGTCTGGCATGTCTAGGAGATGTGTATTTAATTAGTTTGAGGGTAACTACTAGTGTAGTACTCCAACATTGAAGCAACGGTAAGGTGTATTAAGTCACATAATTGATGCACATTAATTCTAATTTTATCCAAATTAATCCTAGTCTCTCAATTTAAATTAATAAATCCTAAATTGGTCGAGGGGGTTTACAATCTACCCTCCTTAGAGTATTTCGTCCTCGAAATTAGAACATACGTATGGCAAGAACTATTGACTGAAATAAAAATGCTAATACATACCTAGTCCTTCGAAGAGATGGGGATAGCGCTGTCGAATATCCTTCTCACGTTCCCAGGTCGACTCTCCTGGTGCATGATGTCTCCATGTGACACGAACTAGGAGGATAGTCTGACCTCGCAATACCTTCTCACTTCTGTCCAGAATCTCAACAGGTTCCTCTTGGTATGATAAGATCGGGCCGACTGTAATTTCTGAATGATCAAGCACATGACTCGGATCTGGCATGTACCTTCTTAGCTGAGATACATAGAAGACGTCATGCCCTCCTTCCAAGGTCTGTGGCAAGGCTAACCTGTAAGCAACCTCTCCGATGCTTTCTAACACATCGAATGGTCCGATGTATCTCGGACTCAACTTTTCTCTGCCTCCAAATCTGATAGTCCCTCGAGTAGGTGAGATCTTTATAAACACATGATCTCCAACCTAGAACTCTAGGGGTTGTTGATACATATTTGCCCAATGCTTCTGTCTGTCCTGTGCTGCTCGCAGGTGCCCTTGAATCTTCTTCACCTTCTCTACTGTACGAACAACCAACTCTGGCCCAAGAATCTGTCTCTCACCTATATCGCTCCAACATACTGGGGAACGATACTTCCTTCCATACAACGCTTCATAGGGAGCCATCTGGATGCTCGCTTGATAGTTGTTATTGTAGGAAAACTCGACCAAATGCAAATGGTCCTTCCATGATCCTCTAAAATCAAGCATGCACACTCTTAATATGTCTTCCAATGTCTGAATGGTGCGCTCGGACTGGCCAACTGTCTGTGGGTAATACAATGTGCTAAACTTCAGGCGGGTACCGAGACTCTCTTGTATACTCCGCTAAAAGTAAGATGTAAACCTCGTATCCCTGTTAGACACGATACTAACTGGCACTCCGTGTAGTCACATAATCTCCCTCATGTAGATATCTGCTAAGACCTCTATAGATTGTCCAACTCTGAAGGGTAGAAAGTGAGCGAACTTGGTGAGTCTATCTACGATTACCCATACTGCATTGCGACCACTAGGACTCCTCGGAAAGCCCGTAACAAAGTCCATAGTGATGTTCTCCCATTTCTACTCCAGTATCGGGAGCGGTTGGAGTAATCCTGCAGACCTCTGATGCTCAGCCTTGACTTGCTGACACACCAGGTACTTTGCCATAAAGTGGGCTATCTCTCTCTTCATTCCATGCCACCAGTAGTACTGCCTTAAGTCTCTGTACATCTTCGTACCTCCTGGATGAATAGAGTAGGTTAAACTGTGTGCCTCTGACATCAGCTCCTGACGAAGTTCTCCATTTGGAATATAGAGACGATCTCCACATCTCAAAGTCCCGTCTTCATGTATGCATAATCCTGTCTGTATTTCGGCCTCTATCCTCTGTCGAAGCCTCTAGAATCTGGCATCTGTCGGCAAAGCATCCTTGATCCTCTCTACTAATGTCGATTGCAACTGGAAACTCGACAACTATCCGTCTATTCCGGGCAAAACAACCTTTATACCCATCTGCTCTAGATCTCTCAATAGATTTTATTGGGTAGTCAAGAAAAATACCATAGGTCTTCTGCTCAACACGTCAGCTACTACGTTGGCCTTTCTCGGATGGTGCTATAGCTCAATCTCGAAGTCTGTCATCACTTCAAGCCAACGTATTTGTCTCTGGTTAAGATCCTTCTGGGTGTAGACGTACTTTAGGCTCTTGTGATCAGTGAATATCTCCACTCTTTCTCCATATAGGTAGTGTCTCTAAAGCTTCGAGGAAAAGATTACTGCGGCAAGATCCAAGTCGTGAGTGGGATAGTTCTTCTCATGGGTCCTCAACTGCCTAGAGGCATATGCTACAACCTTTCCATGCTGTATCAAGACACATCCTAATCCTTTTCCGGATGCATCGCTATAGATCACGAATCCTCCGGGTCCAGAAGGTATGGTCAAGATAGGTGTTGTAGTTAGACGCTTCTTCAGCTCATCGAATGCCTTCTGACACTCCTCTGTCCAAGTGAACTCCTGCTCCTTACGGGTCAAGCGGGTCATCGGTTCTGCGATCTTCGCGAGTTCTTCATGAACCTCCGGTAATATCTGGCAAGTCCTAGGAAACTCCCCACTTTTGAGACATTGGTAGGGGTTGGCCATATCTCTACTGATAAAATCTTCGTCGGATCTACTGAAATGCCATCTCCTGAGATAACGTGTCCAAGGTAAGTAACACAATCTAGAAGAAACTCATACTTGCTCAGCTTGGCATAAAGCCTCTCTCTCCTCAATATCTCTAACACTAGTCTCAAGTGCTTTCATGCTCCTCGTGGCTCTCCGAATACACCAAAATGTCATTGATGAAGACTACCACGAACTGGTCTAAGTATTGGTGGAATACTCTGTTCATCAAGTTCATAAATACAACAGGCGCATTTGTCAGTCCAAAAGGCATCACTAAGAACTCGTAGTGACCATAACGAGTCCTGAATGTTGTCTTTTGAATGTCTTCTCTTCGCACCTTTACTTGATGATAACCCAATATTAAGTCAATCTTGGTGAACACCACTGCTCCTGTCAGCTAGTCGAACAAATCATCAACCCGCGACAGGGGATACT
The DNA here is from genome assembly GCA_036927795.1 of Iris macrosiphon. Taxonomy (NCBI): domain Eukaryota; kingdom Viridiplantae; phylum Streptophyta; class Magnoliopsida; order Asparagales; family Iridaceae; genus Iris; species Iris macrosiphon. The sequence continues at coordinate 68,339,226 of JAYESA010000007.1, read as the reverse complement.
TGTTCTTGATAGTCAAAGCATTAAGGGCTCTGTAATCAATGCACATGCGTACTGTCCCATCTTTCTTAGGTACAAACAACACTGGTGCTCCCCAGGATGATGCACTAGGATGGATAAATCCCTTGCTCTGTAACTCCTCTAATTGTAGCTTCAGCTCATCTAGTTCCTTCTTCGCCAATCGGTATACATTAGAAGATACCGGTGCTGCTCCGGGTACTAGTTTAATAGTGAACTCCACGTCTCTAACTGGTGGTAAGCCTGGTAATTCTTCGGGAAAAACATCCTCAAATTCTGCAACTATTGGTGGGGGTACCATCTCCATAGCCATGTAGGCTCCAGGTATCTGTCCTACTCCTTGCTCGACGGTCCCTCGCATATACTCGAACTTCGGTTGATCTGGCGAACTAAAAGTGACGCTACCTTTCCGATAATCCAGTACGGCATTATACTGGCTTAACCAGTCCATGCCTAGCAAAACGTCAAAGTATGGCATGGGTAATACCAAGAATCGCGCTCTTATCTCTCTACCACATATGACTACCGAACACGTTCTAATAGTGCTGGTAACCGGCACGATACCTCCTCCGGCAAGAATCTTCCAACTCTTAGGTAAGGAAGAAGTAGCTACTCTATGCATTGCTACAAATCTACTAGATATGAACGATAGCGTAGCTCCAGAATCAAACAATACAATTACAGGTAATGATGCAACAAAAATGGTACCTGTGATAACTTCCCCTTCTGTTTCCTCCTCAGTAGTTGTTAATGTAAAGGCCTTTCCGTGCCCCTGCCCTCTGGTCTGCTGTCGGGCTCGATCAATCTGTGCCTGCTGTGGGGCCAAGGGTGGTCCCCTCTGAAATCCTCCGGGTGCTGGTTGACGATGTCCTCCTAGCGGGGGTAGTATCCTCGGAACTGGTGCTACTGGCCTCTGTCCGGTCTGCGGTGCTACGTCTCTACTTTGTTGGCAGTCTCGAGCGTGGTGCTGGCTCGCTCCACAAATCATGAATGTTCCCAGTCTCTTTCGGCAATCATTTTGGAAATGTCCTACCTTACCACAGTAGTGGCAATTCGGAAGCTCCTTTTTCTGGTACGGTGCTATCCTCTGTTGTGTCTGCTCTCCGGGACGACGAATCGGTCCTCCTGCTCCGGGCTGGGCTCTGGCTGGTGTGGTCGAGCTGGAACGTCTTGCTCCTCTGCCGATGGCCTCCCGGATCCTCGTCTCTGCAAGAACCTCCTCATAAGAAATCCTTGCCTGTGTGGTAGTGTACCTCTATAACTCGAAAGTGAGGCCGTGATGGAATCTCTGGGCCTTCTCTAGATTATTGGGTATCAGGACGGCACCAAATCTGCTAAGACGGCTAAACTCTACGTCATATGCGTCAACAGTCATATTCCCTTGTTCTAGATGTAGGAACTGGGAGTACAGGGTATTTTTGACTGTAGTCGGGAAATACTTCGCGTTGAAGTACTCTAAGAACTGTTCCCAATTCTGGTTCTTGCCTATAATGTGCTCAATAAAATTCTACCAGTGATGGGCGTTGCCTTTCAGTTGGTCCCTCACTGTGGTCATCCAAAGGTCTGGATGCAGTTGTGAAGCCTCTAGTAGCATCTCCGTGTTGGCGACCCAATCGAAGATCTCCTCTATAGTCTCATTGCCTGAGAAAGTATCTAGTCCCATCTGTCGGAACCATCTAACAGTGTCACCTGTCTGGGCTGGTGGAGGTGTTGGTACTGGTGCTATGATAGGTGTCCTCTCTAGTACTGCCATCAAACTCTATCTCAACGTCTCATTCTGATGCCACTGTGCTTGTATCATAGTCTCGAAGAACTGAAGCATCTGTGGCTACCCATCTAATTATGGCATCTGAGGTGGATAAGGTGCTGGTGGTGGTAATTAAATCTCTGGCTGTGCGGTAGATGTCTTCTCAGATGTCAGCCTCTCGGTTTGCGGCATTGGTGTAGCCCCTGAAGTCTGGCCCCCGAAATAATCTGTTGGGATCGTCTGGGAAGTCTGTCCGTCGTGCTGTTGGGTAGGATCGCCCTGAGAAGTCTTGCGCCAATGTATCAGCGGGGCCTATAGCGGTGGTTGCCCTCCAGGTAGTCCCTGGGGTACCTCCTCTCTTTGGGTGGTGTCGTCTGGCACCTTGGCACTGGGTGCTCCTCGTCCACTGCGTAAGTTCATCTTACTGCAAGAGATAGGACTTCATTAAAAAGAGTACGGAATCAAGCAAACATGATGTAGATATTTAGAAGCAATAAGAAGGATGTAAACCCCCTCGATTTATTCTGTAGATAGTTAGGGTTGGAATTAGAAAATTTTGGTTTTGGTAGCAGATGTTGAGGTTTATAGTAGAGTTAAGGTTGTATATTTTTTTAATTTATTTAATTAAAACCTTTGGTGCGCCCTATCATTGCTTAATTATTCGGAGCCCAATATCAGCCCATAAATTCTATCAGATTATTGTATTTCTGACTTGACCCGCCAAATTAGGCACTAAAATTTTTTGTCACTTAAAATCAAATTTCGTAGTGCTCTAAATTAATTGCACAATTTTCCGAATCCGTAATCCATATTTAATTTTGTGTCGGACACCTGTGTCGTTATCCTAAATTTTGAGATACCAGCTTAACCCGTTGAGTCGGACCAACTAAAGGGTCCAAGACTAACTCCAAGCCCCCACCATTTTTGACCTTTGCGTCATTTCTGAATTTTGACCCCAAGTGCCCCCATTTAATTTAAAAGCATGGGACACTTTAATTCTATTCAAATCGGGGATACCAACTTTGCCTAATCCTATTTTAATCCTTAATTAATCCCATTGGCCATAAAATTAAATTCGTGCCAAACCCCCAACACCCCCTCGCCATGCAAATCATCACCCGTAATTTTCTCTATAATTTTGGCATTATTTTATGTGTTCATGCAATTTCCCAAATTTAAGGGGCTAAGTTGCAATTTAGTAATTTTAGGTGCCTTCACCCCATTGGCCAAAACCACATGGAGTGGTCACAAAATTTGGGACCGAATTAAACTTCCCCTCATCATTTTTCTCATGAAGAAATGATCCTTCTCATGAGTAATCCTATCCCTCCATTTTGAATAGGAGTATCTCCACCCTCCATCCATTCACCACTCCCCTATAAAATATCATATCACCTCACCCTCACCCTCACAACTCCCCAACCGGCCCTAATCCCTAGGTATGGAAACCCCCTCTCTCTCTCTCTCTCTCTCTCTCCCTCCTCAATTCTCCATTTATTTCTCTATGCATTAACCACCTCCCTCCATTCTTCTTCTTCTTCCTTTGTTTCTTCTAGCCCCTAGGGACCCGACCGGCCACCCGACCGGCTCGGCTCCGACCGTCGACCCTCGCGGCTGTACTCCGACCGGCCGTGCATCGTCCCCGTCGCCCGCTGTGCAACTTTAGCCAGCCACTCCGACTGCAGCTGACCGCTGTGTTCATCTCGACAGCCCGTCGACCTTCCCGCCGGACTCAGCAGCTGATACTCCGCCGACTGACGGACAGTACAGACTCCTCCCCGCTCCGGTCCAGTCCCGTCGACCGACTGGATAGGGCAGACTCCTCCCTGCTCCGGTCCAGTCCTGCCGACCGACCGGACAGTGCAGACCCCTCCCCCGCTCCGGCAGACTCTCCCCCGACCGTCGGACTGAACAGCCCGACCGGACTGAGCAGTCACCCCCGCAGTTGTTTTCCCGACCACCCGCGGCTGTGCATCTTCACTCCGGCAGACCCTCCCCGACCGGCCGGTGACCGACTTCCCTAGCCCGCTGGCCTGTGCTTCCCCCGCACTCTGGCGACGGTGCACGTCCGGCCTCCTCCCGGTCCAGTTCATTATCACCACCACCATTACACTTCCATCTCCACCACCACCACCCTCGGCGTTCACTGTCCAGCTCATTTACACCACCCTACTCCGGCCATCAACTCCGACCAGCGAGCCTCGTCGAGGTATACCACTCTCCCCCTCCTTTTTGATATTGTTATATATTGTGTTATGTTAGTTAGGGTATTATTATATATGGGTTGTGTGCATAGCTAGGGTTAGAGTTTAAAATGGTAGTATAGTTGTGGTGTAGTATAAATAATCATGTGTTAATAAAGTGATTAAGGTTAATGTTGACTAAGGCCAATGATGATTTAGGTGAATGTTAATTATGAAGACTTGAGAATAGGGTTTAATGTAGGTTAGGGTTTATGTCTACGTAAATTAATATGAACTTTAATGATTTGCACGGAGGTTTGGAATTTGATTTTTGACGAGATATTATGAATATATTACATGATGGTAAAATCCTAATTTATTTACGGAGAATTAAATTGAGGAGAAACAAGGCTCTGAATTGACTGAACAATGATGAACACCGAGGAGCACGGGATTGATGAAGGATTTATGTGTAGTGTAAAATATTTAATTTAAATGTATGATTAGTAAGGACAGTAGGTAAATGACTGATTGAGGACTAGTGTGATCGGTAATTTAGAAACTGGAAATTTAAGGTGATTAACTTAGGCAGGCACCTGGTGACTGGTAATAACGATATAAAATGAATAAATTAAAATCATAAACTGTATTTTGAGGATGGCTTGATGATATAGTACTGATGACTAGATGTTTTGACTATCGTACCGATAGTCAACTATGGTCAACCCCCTAGTGTCTTGTCCCTATGAGTCGTAGCTGAGTTTGAGGTTAGTTGTAGATGCGTGTCGCATCCCTGTCTTACGTAGAATAGATTATTGATTATTGGTTTGTATCTCATCTCTAGGTACTGCGGGACCTGAGGACTTGGACGCTGTACCAGATCCCCATCATCAGCAGCCGCACGCAGGCAAGTGTACCTTGCCGCCCTGTATTTCAGTTACTTATATTCATTGTTCGTTATGTACATTGTGCACATATTTATATTGACGTTCGATACCTTGCGTTCGGATCACAATTGGGTGCTGACATTCGACGTAACGTCTTAGAATAATTGCTAGATGCTTCATAGCACCTCGATGCACGTATCTGAGTACATCGATACTCCAGGATACACTCATATACTGTGATCGTGCCAGATTCCTGTATCTTAATACTGACATCATAATCAGAGACTGGGACGACCTTAGGGTCGCGTCTATTGAGTTAATTCTGTGTGTCGAGACTGTAGTTAGAGGTTCAGGTTCAACGCACCATCGTTGACTGCTTGGAAAGGGGAAGACAGTTACTAGACATTTGGGCTCCTCTGCACGCGCTTATATATGTATATATAGTGTTCCTGTATTATAGTGTAGTGGTATCACCCATGTGTCTTTATGCTCGGAGCTACGGTATGACCCGTATGTCTCTGTGTTCGGAGCTACGATTTATTTTAGAAAGCCCACGCATCGAACATTGTCTTTAAATTGTGTCTCACTTGTTTGGATATGCTAGAGTACCCTGTTGTTGCACTTGTACTTTCTGTTTACTTGGGATGTTGTACTTTTGTACCTTGGTACGTCCCTCTGAGTACCTGGTTCCCTTCCAGGTGTAGGCTACGAGGATTACCCGGAGGAGTACGGACCGGGCATTTATCCAGCAACTGTACTCACTGCCGAGGACGAGGTCATACGTGAGGACTTTGCCTGATCGCTGGTAGTGACTCTTTCCTTGGGGCGGTATCATTACCTAGTTACCTACTGCCGTCCCAAGTTATCTTGCTTACTTTTATTCCAGTATATTTGTACTAGCGGGTTTGTTCCGGTGTGACTACTCTAGTATTTATATTTGATACTTATCTGGATATTTCCTTCCTGCACATTAGTTGTTGTATTTACTTCTATTATGCTCTTATATTGCTGCCTGTGGATGAGATTTAGATTGAGTATATTTGTGTTATGTGATGGGTTATTCATTGTACTTTATAGCTTAAGTATACTCCAACGGGCCCATTAGATTGGAATGCCCGTCAAAGTATGCTGCTGGCCATTGCCACGTGTCTTGGTTTCTTTACCTATGGAACCGGGGCGTGACAAGATTTTTGTGGTGGCCCATGCAGGTCCGATATAAATCGTCTTGGTCACCTGACTGTGCCAAGCGAGCCTGCAAATTAGGAATAGAGTTAGTATCTACAAAGTTTGAAACCTTCACATGACACCTCTATCTCGATATCGTTTACCAAGTTGCATCTTGTTTATTTTCCTCAAACGCTGATCGTAGTCATGACTTCTTTTCAGAGTTATGAATCTCCGCAGTGGACGTGTCGCGCAGCCTGGCGACGTTCCCCGAGACGCAGGATCATCCGGAGAACCGGAGCTGGAGCAGGTCCTTCTACTGACTCCAGCTCCCATGGGGCAGTCATCAGGACATCCAGAGGTGCCTTCAGATGGACACCAGACTCCACATCAGGCAGGACCTGAGGATCGGAGGATCCCGAGTCAGGAGGAGCAACAACTGCCACCTCCTCCACTATTCCCGCCCAGATGCCCTTTAGGCCATTTCCCACAGGGCAACCGATGGATGGAACCCAGAAGTTTCAGATAATATATGCGATGATGCAGGCCCAGCAGCAAGTCCAGTAGCAGGCTCAGCAGCAGGCTCAGTAGCAGGCCCAGCAGCGCCAGGCTGAGACCCTGAGAGAGAGCATCGTGACGGCCTTAGGGAAGGCATCACCACCAGCATACGAGCTGTCATGACCCACACCCATTTTAGGGGCACGAGTACGCGGGTACGTCCAGCCTACGCCGCAGCATCGGCGGTAGAACGCTGTCTAGGTCAAGTACTATCTAAACAATCTCACACTAGTATCCAACTCCATAAAGAGACACGGATAACAATATAAAAGAACAACATACTCAATCACATGACTACAGCACGATATGAAATCAAAGAAATAAAATAAAATACAACACAATTCTAATGTGATTAAATCTAACTCAACAATAAATCCAAGTCTCAACAAAATGCCGGAGACAAATCCGGTACCAAAAACTACTGAAGGAAACTAACTAGATATCTGGTGATTCTGGCTAGACCTTCCGGAATCATAACTGAACTACTAAATCCAAGACTGCAGCTACTCACCCTGATGGTCCACAAGTGTCAGATACCAGTCCTGTAGGCATAGTCTGGAAAATGTTTTCCAGTCAGGAAGGAGCAAAGTACATTTCTAAATAGCAGTTCTATATCAATGATATAAACTATGTAGCAGTATATAGATGGAAATATACAATATGCATGTATATGTACTGGAAATGTACAATAAAGGATATACTAGAAATACTGTAAGTAAATGTAGGAAAAGAAATAATATGTCAATGAACAAGAATCCTATGACTAAGTATGTGAGTACTAGCTTTAACATGTGATCGGCTTGGGACTGGTAAACTCATTACATTGGTTAGCGATCATCCTTGAGGTCAGGCTAATCCGTAGGAATAGCTATAATGCGAGTAATAGTCAGACTAACCATATGTAACAGTGATGAGGCATATAATGGTAAGGCTGCACCGACGTGAGGCGTGGGTGAGCTATGATGCATGTAGAGTTGGGTATGATCACATATCTACACTAAAATACTCTACACCCCCGACTGGTATAGTAGATCCAATCATGGTACGCTATGGCACGGGATTCCCTAGGGAGGTAGCAAATCTCCCCGGAAATCAGTGCCTATACATGTACAAGATAACAATGAAACAAGACTTGTACAAGCTACACCATGAACAAGGAATAACATCTCATGACGAGATCCGTATATACCAATCTATGTAACCATCGTGTCAAGAGCATGGATATTTACACTAGATACAGTGAACATAGGGGATATCATAAATAAGAACTAATCAGAGAATGTACTCGCCTTGGGTCCTTAGCTGGTAAAACCAATGTCCTGTCCCAGAGTATCGTCTGGAGGATCCAACAGTCCTATAGGCAAATCACAAATACAATATTTACATCAGATGCTACACTAACACAACACAAATGTATTAAACTCAGGGGCTATGCCAGGTATGATACTGGTCAACTAGGGTCATCTAGTAGACAGACATCTAAAACACATTACACCTATTTAACTAACATATACCTTAATGCTTACAATATATATATATACACCAATTTAATACATATACAATATTTATATATGTACCATTTAATTACATATATAATATATATACAGGTTGAACAATATATATACCATATATATTAATTATATATATATATATATTGAAATTATACTAAGTATATAAAAAATACATGTATATACATATATCAATCATATATATTAAAATATACTAAGCAGGTATACAAAATACGTATATATACATATACCAATTATATATATTAAAATATACTAAGTATGTATACAAAATACATGTATATACATATACCAATTATATATATTAAAATATACTAAGTATATATATAAAATACATGTATATACATATACAAATTATATATATAAAAATATACTAAGTAGGTATACAAAATACATATATATACATATACCAATTATATGTATACTATACATTATACTAATAATATACACTATTCATTACATTGGGCATTAAAGAGGAAAGAAGGAGAGGGACTCACCGGGGTGGTGGTTCTGCTTGCCGGAGGGGAGAGGCTGAGCTGGCTGGACCCAGGGCGGAGTCGAGAGGACTCGCCGGAGGTCACGGTGGTGAACGGGAAGGAGGCAGGGGCTTCGGGTGGCAGTCTGAGTGTAGTCCGGTGAGGGCTCGGGTGAATGTCGATGGTGAAGGTGCTCCTCGTGGCTGGGGCTGCCGTAGCCCAGTGGTCGGCTCCGGCTGATAGGCGGTTCAGGGATCAGGGAGAGTCGGCTCGACAAGGAGGGATCGAGCACAGTGGTGCAGCTCCGGCGTGCTGGGCTCGAGTTGAGGTAGGGGGATCTCGTCAGGAAGACGAAGTCGAGGGTGGTGGTGTAGGCGTTGCTGCTTGTCGTCGGCGGACGGGATCGAGGTAAGGAGGAGGAGGGTGCAGGAGAAGACGGGAAAGAAGCAGTAGCAGCCGAGGTTGGCTCGAGCGGTTGGCCGGGCCAGAGTAGACGTTGTCCAGAGTAGGGGTCGGGGGCTCGACGCAGGGATATAGAGGAGCTTCGGGTGGAGAAGAAGCAGTTGGCAGGATCTAATGGGGTTGCAGAGGAGTCGAGGGGTGGTTCGGCCGCCGGAGAGGAGATTGATGGCACTGGTGGTGGTCGGGGATTTGCAGGCCGGGTGGTCGGCAATAGAGATGGTGATCATGGTGGAGGAGCTAGGAGGATGGGAGAGAAGTCGAGACTGCCTGGGAGGGAGGCTGCCGGTGGTGGCGAGCTTCGGGCAGGGGATCCGCGTGTAGCGAGGGTCGCCGGGCCGGAGTTGGTGCGGGCCGGGGGTCGAGGAGGCCTCCGGTGAACAGTGGTGATGGTTTGTGAAGGTTTTTCCCCCTTCCTTCCTGTTTAAATTTTGAAAGGAGAAGAAGGAGAAGAAAGGAAGGAGAAGAAGAGAAGAAGAAAAGAAGAAGAAAAAGAAAAATGGAGAAATTTTTAGAATGGGGAGGAGGCTACGGTTGGGGGCTTGGGGCTAGTGAGGAGGTGTGCTTTCCTAGGTTTTTTGGGAATTAGGGTTAGGTGATAGGACATTAAATAGGGTGATGTGAGAGAAAATGAATGGTGGTGATTGCATCCATCTAGAATGGGTGGCCATGACTAGTCATGAAGAAAATTTAATCATTCATGGAAAGGGTTGTTGACTTAGTCAAATAATTGGGCTCTCCGTTTGATTGAACCAATGGGGTGTTGACACCTAATATAATAATTACAAATTAGCCTCCTTAAATTTAGGTATTTGCACGGACGCATAAAATAATAAAAATTTGGCGGGCGATTCGGTGTTTGACGTTTTGTAGGGTGAGGGGGCATTGAGTGTTCGGTATGGGCTCAAATAGCAGGGTACTGGAATGTCGCTACCACATTCGGAAAATAGGGGTATTTTCGACTTTTTATAATTATTAGTATTGTGGTATTTATATAAAATTATTTCTCAATATTGTATTTAAATTAAATAATTTCATGAGGTGTGTATTTAAATATATTATATTATATACTGTGTTCTTAATGTCTGAGCTGGTAGACTTGACCTAGAGGCCACTAGACGAACACCTGATCGAATAATGGGGATTATGTATTTAATTATTTTATTTAGAATTAAATTATTAGAGGTTGTAATTAACCACCATAATTTATTTAATTATTGTGCCTTGCCCTTGCTTCGATATTTGGAGCGCTACCCTAGCTTTTGCCTTCCAACAAATTTTACAACATTGCCCTAGACATGCCCGCCTTCCATTCTGTTATTTTTTGCAACTCATAATTATGCTCTCTGTACCTCATTTTTAGCCGCACAAAAATCGTCGCGGACGTTTATTTAATTCCTAAATAAATTCCTATTTTGTATCGTTGTGCGTTCCAATCAAAATTGGAGGCAATCTTGACCTATTTTTCGTGCGGCCCAAATTAGGGTAATATTCTGTTCTGAGTCTTCTTTATTAATGATATTGATGACCCGACCTAATTTTGGCCCCATGTACTCCTAATTAATTTTTAAACACAACTTGTATTTATTCCTAATTAAATTGAGGATACCATTTTATCTGATTCCGTTAATCCCGTTTAATTTCAGTACCCTGCAAATTAAGCCGTATCAAACACACGGCGCCCCCTCACCCTACAAAACGTCGAACACAGAATTGCCCGCCAAATTTTTATCATTTTATGCATCTGTGCAAATACCCAAATTTAAGGGGGCTAATTTATAAATTTACATTTGGTGTCAACACCCCATTGGTTCAACTAAATGGAGAAGCCCAACATTGACTAGTCAACACCCTCATTCCCACATAAAAAATTTATTCATGTTTAATCTTGGCCATCCATTCAATGGGTCAATCACCACCCTTCATTCCCTCTCACATCACCCTATTTAATGTCCTATCACTAGCCCTAATCCCAAAAAACCTAGGGAAGCACACCTCCTCACTAGCCCCAAGCCCCCCAAATCGTAGCCTCCTCCCAATTCTAAATTTTTCCATTCTTTTCTTTTTCTCTCCTTCTTCTCTTTTCTTCTTCTTTCTTTCTTCCCCTTTTCCTTGTATTTTGAAATTATTAGAGGGGGAGGGAATCACCACCATTCTGTACATCGTCTCCGATCCTTCCCCGGCCGGCCTACGGCCAGGCCCCGACCCCCATCTCCCTCAGAGCCACTTCAACTCCGGCGGGCTCCTCCACTCCTCCCCACTGTCAACTCCTCCACTCCTCCCCACTGTCAACTCCTCCACTCCTCCCCAGTGTCAACTCCTCCTCTCCGACCTGCATTTCCTTCATCCCCTCCCACCCACTGTCGATCGAGCCGACCCCCGGTCTGTGCTCCGACGTGGTCCAGCCATCCTCTGGCTGCCCTCAAGCCACCCCGACCCCGGCCTAGTCCACCGAGCTCTTCTCCACGTCGAGCACACTACGTCCAGACGAACCACCACCAGAGCCAATCATCTACATACAGCCACCACTGTTAGCCAATACTCCCCTCCGTTCTGCTGCACAACTCCGGCGCGGCTCACCGACTTCTTACTCCACCACCCCATCAACTCCGGACAGCCGCTCTCCTCCAACTCCTTCCCCCGGCCGAGCTTCTCCTACTGCATTCCTCTCTCTCAACTCCGGCAGCCTCGACTTGACTGCTCCTCCATTGCACCACCGGTTCAGCCTCCTCCTCCAGTCGGCCTGTCCCCCTGCTCCGATCCAACTCCGGCGTCAAGCCCACATCCTCCCCGACCAACTCCCAACTCTGGCACCACCACCACTGTGAGGCTCCTCCCCTCTTCCATCCTTCTCTATGTATTAAATTCATGTATTGGTATAGTTAATGTAATGTATTGTTAATTAATGTAATTAATGTGTATAATTAATGATAATATGTATATGTATATGTACATGTATATATTTAATATGATTTATATATAAATACGTATTCTAGTATATATAATTAATTTGGTATATGTATATATGTATATATGTATATATATATATATATATATATATATATATATATATATATATATATATATATATATTGTATATACTATATATATATTCTCAATATATATATATTGGTTTTTTTTTTTTATATACAACATCTATTTAATAAAAGGTATATACTAGTACAAATTAAATTCATGTATTGGTATTTATGTATTCCTCATATAGGTTAGTATTGTATTTTTAATTTAGTATATATATATATATGTACTCATATGCAAGTATATAGTATTGTATTTTTATTGGTATATCTGTATATATATATATATGTAGTATAAATTTAATTTGGTGAATTAATATTAGCATATTTTAGTAATGATGTTGACAATATATATGTATATTTTTAAAATGTATTTTTGCATATATATGAGTATACGTATGGTTCAACTAGTATATATATATATATACGATATATGATTAATTGGTATATATATTGTATGTGTATTCAATTTGGGATATATATATGTATTGTAAGTATATATGTTAGTTAAATAGGTATATGTGTGTTAGATGTCTATCTACTAGATAACCCTAGTTGACCAGTATCATACTTGGCATAGCCCTGAGTTATGTTTTGTGTTGTGTTAGTGTAGCACCTGATGCAAAATTTGTATTTGATATGTCTTTAGGATTGTTGGTTCCTCCAGGCGAAACTCTGGAACAGGACCTCGGTATTCACCAGCTAAGGACCCAAGGCGAGTACATTCTCTGTTTAGCTTCTTATTTATGATATCCCCTATGTTCACTGTATCTAGTGTAAATATCCATGCACTTGACACGATGGTTACACGGATTGGTATATACGGATCTCGTCATGAGATGTTATTCCTTATTCATGGTGTAGCTTGTACAAGACTTGTTTTCCTTGTTACCTTGTGCATGTACAGACACTGATTCTCGGGAAGATTTGCTACCTCCCTAGGGAATCCCGTGCCATAGCGTACCATAATTGGATCTACTATACCAGTCGGGGGTGGGGAGTATTTTTATTGTAGATATGTGATCATACCCAACTCTACATGCATCATAGCTCAACCCACGCCTCACGTCGGGTGCGGCCTGACCATTTATATACCTCATCACTGTTACATATGGTTAGCCTGACTATTACTCGCATCATAGCTATTCTTACGGATTAGCCTGACTTCAAGGATGATCGCTAACCAATGTAATGAGTTTACTAGTCCCAAGCCGATCACATGTTAAAGCTAGTACTCGCACACTTAGTCATAGGATTCTTGCTCATTGACATATTGGTTCATTTTCTGCAGTTATTTCTAGTATTTCCTTATTGTACATTTCCGTACATATACATGCATCTTGAATATTTTTATCTATATACTGCTACATAGTTTATATCATTGATATATAACTGCTATTTAGAAATGTACTTGCTCCTTCCTGACTGGAAAACATTTTCCAGACTATGCCTAGAGGACTGGTATCTGACACTGATGGACCACAGGGTGAGTAGCTGAGACTTGGCTTGGTAGTTCAGTCGTGATTCCGGGAGGTTTAGCCGGAATCACTAGTTATCTAGTTAGTTCTTCTAGCATATTATTTTGGTACCGGATTTGTCTCCGGCATTTTGTTGAGACTTGGACTTCATGTTGAGTTAGATTTTTACATTAGACTTGTGTTGTATTTCATTTTATTTCTTAATTTTTTATCGTGCTGTAGTTATGTGATTGAGTATGTTATTCATTTATTTGTGTCATCCGTACCTCCTTATGAAGATTGGATGCTCGCGTGAGATTGCTTAGTTAGTATCATTACCTAGACAGCGTTCTACCGTCGATGCTGCAGCGTAGGCTGGACGTACCCGCGTACTCGTGCCCTAAAGTGGGTGCGGGTCATGACACATTTTTAGTGGTGGCCCATGCAGGTCAGACTTCGCTAGTTGTGCGATATCATGGTAGTGCGACGTCATAGTTATACTACTGCGTGCCTGCTATAGAATATAGGACATAGGATACTTGGATGAAAGAGGATACTCAATCACAAATTCTTAAGAGATTCCTGGGATGACCCCTTGAGAATCTTATTATAATTTCTAATTTTAAATCCTTCGCCTTATTTCCGTCCGTCCTCACTCGTTGATATTGAGTTTGATTCCTGTTGACCAGTTATTAAATTAGGATCTTGGTTTCATTGTAGAGTTTGATTTCATGCTGAGATAAATTTTGTGGACTAAATTTTACGATATTATCTGATGACATATATTGATGAGAACAGTGTAAAAGGTGAAACGTCTGCTTTGGTTATGGAACCTAGAGTTTATCGCAGCTGTACCGGTTGGCGTGGCGATGATTCTAGATGACATGACTATAGGGTTACGTACTTTAGTTACGGAACCTGTCGTTTACCGCACCTATGCTTACTGACATGGCGAGGATTCTCAGCGTCATAATTTCTGACCGACGTGTATGAATATCAGGTTGTGTCTTAAAATTTGTTCTTAAGGTATCATCTCAACACTTATATATTTCTGTTATTACAGGACTTATTCCATCATTTCTTGGGTTGCTAGCAGTAGAAATACCTTTAGTCCTCAACCCAGTTTCTTTAAAGGTTCTATTCTTTGAGGATTCCTTGTTAAGTATGATAATTAGCGACTTGTAATTATGTCTGTGTCTTGAGTATTAGTATTGACTGAGTGTTGCTAGTAAGTTGTAAGTATTTCCTAGTTGGACATGTGAGCAGTAGGCATTAATCTAAAGCCCATAGCGTAATGCCTTGTAGCAATAGCTCTATGATAGGTGTAATATAGTTAGTATTGGCACTATAAATAGAGGAGAAGGAGAATCAGTGATGATGATCATTTGGAAGTAATAGTACAAATAATTCGGGCAGTACAATCTTCGTACACAGTTGAGGTTGTAAATAATTAGTGTATTAGCGTGCACCTTGAGTATTAGAGACTGTGAATATTTATATGTATACTTGAGGATTCAATTTTATCGTTTGAAGAATGGGAATGAATTGTAAATCTTTTGAATTTTAAGGAGTTGAGATTTTTATGTTATTTAAATGTTTGAGGACTAAATTTGATTCAATAAACATGGTCAAGGCTATAAAGATTTTAGAATTGATTACCATTTTACTTCGATATTTAGTATTGGATTTTGAGGAAGTAAATGCATTTTATTTTTAAAGGGGTTAAAACTTTGATGATCTTATCTTGAGGGTTAATTTTTTGGTGGGTAAGAAATGTATAATAATATATGGGTGGATGAAGTGCATACGTAAGGATCCGTTGACTTGGGCATGATTGAGATGGTACTGCAAACGGACTTGGGTGTCCATCTAGAGTTGTATTAGGGAGAACAGTACTTAGTATGGTGTGTTGCACTTGGCGTGCACTTGAGCGACAAGAACAACTAGTATGAACAATTTTATTAGGTAAGAAAGCTAGCAGTGAGTGTGCTTGTAGTAGAACTGTGGTACCTAAAGAGATAGAGGTATCAAACCTTGGATGCATCGTTGACCTATGCAATCACAACTAGGAATATTCCCATCTAGTTATCTTGAATGTTGCTTCTTTAGAACTTTACTGTCCTTCCTTGATGATATCGCATCTATTGCCTTAATTAATTCTTTTGGATCTGTCTTCAGGATGTCACCGAGGACACGATCTATGAGAGTGGAAGCACCAGCTTTAGAGGGGTCTGCCACCTCTCCACCTGATGGACAGACAGCCGTAGTTCCTCCTACATCCCCGATACATGTGGGAGTATCTGCACTTTCTGGGGGTCTTCCTTCCCCACCTGTTCAGAGGATAGCCGCAGCTGTGACGGACAACCAGCCTCCTTCACCGACTTCGATTTCCGGAGGTGTGCCCATTGACGGGGCACAAATGTTTGCCTTGATCCAGGGCATGGTAGATGCCCAGAAAGTGATGGCAGATGCTCAGCGAGTTCAAGCTGAGGCTTTGAGGGTGCAAGCAGAAGCGCAACAGGCACAGACTGAACTAATGAGAGAGAGCATGGAGAACGCTCATCAGATGGCACTACAGGCAGTTGAGAGAGTTGCCCAGCAGTATCCTGGCCAGCGACAGCCGAGGGCATTTTAGTATCAACAACAGTACCAGGCACCAGTTCGTGTTCAGCAGGATCAGACTTGTCTTTACTGTAAGAAGCCAGGTCATCTTAGAAAGTGCTGTAGAGCGAGGCTGGGACTTTGTTTGTGCTGTGGCGATGCAGGACAACGAATGAGGGATTGCCCTCTAGTTCAGCGCGTAGCTCCAAATTATAGAGATCCAGTTAGGCTACCTGTGGAACCGTATATTGCTCAGCACCCGCGAAGGGAACCACCCCAGCAGGGCGGTGCATTTGCGATGACGGTCGAGGAGACCGATACTGCAGGTAACGTGTTAGTATATTTTGTTCTTTCCTTCCTTCTGTTCCTTTCTGTTGATCGATTGACTGAGTTTTCCCTAGTACTGTAGTTCGTATACATGATTTTTCTTGTTAGGATATAGTTAGTAGTACACCCTGACAGAGAATGCAATACCATGATATGACAGACCATAACCATGCATGTTTCCTCTAAGTTGTATGTTGTATGACTGTAGGTAAAATTTTTCTTAGACCATGATCATTGGGATTTTGACCATAACAAAGATCTATGAAGAGGTTATGACTTGACAAAAGGGACAAGATGATTAAAAATTTAAGGATAAGCATTCATTTAAATAAAGAGTTAAGGAGTTAATATAACAAAACTGATGGATCATTGATTTTACGAAGATTGAGGATGATTAAAACTCGAGGATAAAAATTAACTTAAATGGAGAGTTAAGAAATTAACATGGCAAAATTGAGGATTTATTAATTTTAGGAAGGTTATGATACGATAAAATTGGTGATGAAAAAATTAAGAAAATTTAGGAGATTGTCATTATATTTATTTGACCGCAAGTTATGAATTTTTAAAATTTTATACTGTAGATGTTGCAGTGTCACACTGTTGAGTATTTTGAGGAAAAAGGAAACTGAAGAATCAGATCATTGATGGATTATTGTTTGGATTCAGACTTTTTGAGACGAGATTCAATACATTGATTTAAATTAAATTTGAGGAACAGATATCAAATTTTGAGTATTTAATTTTTAATTTAAATTTGGAGGGAATTGTGAGGAAATGGAAACTAATTTTTATTTTTGAGGATATTTCAAGAATATAGTAATTTGAGAAATTTTTGAAGATTGTGAAACGACAAGGTGGATTATTTCAGGATTATGTGGGTTATTGAATTTTACTATTTATGAAAAATAATAATGTGTATGAGTAAATACTACTATTGAGAATTTTAAATTTCGAGAGGAAATTATTTTAAGGAGGGTAGACTTGTCACTACCACATTCAGAAAATAGGGGTATTTTCGACTTTTATAATTATTAGTATTGTGGTATTTATATTAAATGATTTCTCAATATTATATTTAAATTAAATAATTTCATGAGGTGTGTATTTAAATATATTATATTATATACTGTGTTCTTAATGTCTGAGCTGGTAGACTTGACCTAGAGGCCACTAGACGAACACTTGATCGAATAATGGGAATTATGTATTTAATTGTTTTATTTAGAATTAAATTATTGGAGGTTGTAATTAACCACCGTAATTTATTTAATTATTGCGCCTTGCCCTTGCTTCGATATTTGGAGCGCTACCCTAGCTTTTGCCTTCCAATAAATTTCACAACATTGCCCTAGACATGCCTGCCTTCCATTCTGCTATTTTTGCAACTCGTAATTATGCTCTATATACCTCATTTTTAGCCGCACAAAAATTGTCGCGGACGTTTATTTAATTCCTAAATAGATTCCTATTTTGTATCGTTGTACGTTCCAATCGAAATTGGAGGCAATCTTGACCTATTTTTTGTGCGGCCTAAATTAGGGTAATATTTGTTCTGAGTCTTCTTTATTAATGATATTGATGACCCAACCTAATTTTGGCCCCATGTACTCCTAATTAATTTTTGAACACATCTTGTATTTATTCCTAATTAAATTGAGGATACCATTTTATCTGATTCCGTTAATCCCGTTTAATTTTAGTACCCTGCTAATTAAGCCGTACCAAACACACGGCGCCCCCTCACCCTACAAAACGTCGAACACCGAATCGCCCGCCAAATTTTTATCATTTTATGCATCTGTGCAAATACCCAAATTTAAGGGGGCTAATTTGCAAATTTATATTTGGTGTTAACACCCCATTGGTTCAACTAAATGGAGAAGCCCAACATTGACTAGTCAACACCCTCATTCCCACATGAAAAATTCATTCATGTTTAATCTTGGCCATCCATTCAATGGGTCAATCACCACCCTTCATTCCCTCTCACATCACCCTATTTTATGTCCTATCACTAGCCCTAATCCCAAAAAACCTAGGGAAGCACACCTCCTCACTAGCCCCAAGCCCCCCAAACCGTAGCCTCCTCCCCATTCTAAATTTTTCTATTCTTTTCTTTTTCTCTCCTTCTTCTCTTTTCTTCTTCTTCCTTTCTTCCCCTTTTCCTTGTATTTTGAAATTATTAGAGGGGGAGGGAATCACCACCATTCTGTACATCGTCTCCGATCCTTCCCCGGCCGGCCTCCGGCCAGGCCCCGACCCCCATCTCCCTCAGAGCCACCTCAACTCCGGCGGGCTCCTCCACTCCTCCCCACTGTCAACTCCTCCACTCCTCCCCACTGTCAACTCCTCCTCTCTGGCCTGTATTTCCCTCATCCCCTCGCACCCACTGTCGACCGAGCCGACCCCCGGTCTGTGCTCCGGCGTGGTTCAGCCATCCTCCGCCTGCCCTCAAGCCACCCCGACCCCGGCCTAGTCCACCGAGCTCTTCCCCACGTCGAGCACACTCCGTCCAGATGAACCACCACCGGAGCCAATCATCTACATACAGCCACCATTGTCAGCCAACACTCCCTTCCGTTCTGCTGCACAACTCCGGCGCGGCTCGCCGACTTCTCACTCCACCACCCCATCAACTCCGGACAGCCGCTCTCCTCCAACTCCTTCCCCCGGCCGAGCTCCTCCCACTGCATTCCTCCCTCTCAACTCCGGCAGCCTCGACTTGACTGCTCCTCCACTCACCACCGGTTCAGCCTCCTCCTCCAGTCGGCCTGTCCCCCTGCTCCGATCCAACTCCGGCGTCAAGCCCACATCCTCCCCGACCAACTCCCAACTCTGGCATCACCACCACTGTGAGGCTCCTCCCCTCTTCCCTCCTTCTCTATGTATTAAATTCATGTATTGGTATAGTTAATGTAATGTATTGTTAATTAATGTAATTAATGTGTATAAGTAATGATAATATGTATATGTATATATTTAATATGATTTATATTTAAATACGTATTCTAGTATATATAATTAATTTGGTATATGTATATATATATATTTATTTATATATATATATATATATATATATATATATATATATATATATATATATTTTGTATATACTATATATATATTCTCAATATATACATATTGGTTTATTTTTTATATATAAGATCTATTTAATAAAAAGTATATACTAGTACAAATTAAATTTTTGTATTGGTATTTATGTATTCCTCATATATGTTAGTATTGTATTTTTAATTTAGTATATATATATATGTACTCATATGCAAGTATATAGTATTGTATTTTTATTGGTATATCTGTATATATATATGTAGTATAAATTTAATTTGATGAATTAATATTAGTATATTTTAGTAATGATGTTGACAATATATATGTATATTTTTAAAATATATTTTTTTGCATATATATGAGTATACGTATGGTTCAACAAGTGTGTATATATATATATATATATATATATATATATATATATATGATTAATTGGTATCTATATTGTATGTGTATTCAATTTGGGATATATATATATGTATTGTAAGTATATATGTTAGTTAAATAGGTATATGTGTGTTAGATGTCTATCTACTAGATAACCCTAGTTGACCAGTATCATACTTGGCATAGCCCTGAGTTATGTTTTATGTTGTGTTAGTGTAGCACCTGATGCAAAAGTTGTATTTGATATGTCTTTAGGACTGTTGGTTCCTCCAGGCGAAACTCTGGAACAGGACCTCGGTATTCACCAGCTAAGGACCCAAGGCGAGTACATTCTCTGATTAGCTTTTTATTTATGATATCCCCTATGTTCACTGTATCTAGTGTAAATATCCATGCTCTTGACACGATGGTTACACGGATTGGTATATACGGATCTCGTCATGAGATGTTATTCCTTATTCATGGTGTAGCTTAAACAAGACTTATTTTCCTTGTTACCTTGTGCATGTACAGACACTGATTCCCGGGGACATTTGCTACCTTCCTAGGGAATCCCGTGCCATAGCGTACCATGATTGGATCTACTATACCAGTCGGGGGTGGAGAGTATTTTTAGTATAGATATGTGATCATACCCAACTCTACATGCATCATAGCTCACCCCACGCCTAACGTCGGGTGCGGCCTGACCATTTACATGCCTCATCACTGTTATATATGGTTATCCTGACTATTACTCGTATCATAGCTATTCTTACGGATTAGCCTGACTTCAAAGATGATCGCTAACCAATGTAATGAGTTTACTAGTACCAAGTCGATCACATGTTAAAGCTAGTACTCACACACTTAGTCATAGGATTCTTGCTCATTGACATATTAGTTCATTTTCTGCAGGTATTTCTAGTATTTCCTTATTGTATATTTCCGTATATATACATGCATCTTGAATATTTCCATCTATATACTGCTACATAGTTTATATCATTGATATAGAACTACTATTTAGAAATATACTTGTTCCTTCCTGACTGGAAAACATTTTCCAGACTATGCCTAGAGGACTGGTATCTGACACTGATGGACCACAGGGTGAGTAGCTGAGACTTGGCTTGGTAGTTCAGTCGTGATTCCGGGAGGTTTAGCCGGAATCACTAGTTATCTAGTTAGTTCTTCTAGCATATTATTTTGGTACCGGATTTGTCTCCGACATTTTGTTGAGACTTGGACTTTATGTTGAGTTAGATTTTTACATTAGACTTGTGTTGTATTCATTTTATTTCTCGATTTCTTATCGTGCTGTAGTTATGTGATTGAGTATGTTATTCATTTATTTGTGTCATCCGTGCTTCCTTATGGAGATTGGATGCTCGCGTGAGATTGCTTAGTTAGTATCATGACCTAGACAGCGTTCTATCGCCGATGCTGCGGCGTAGGCTAGACGTACCCGCATACTCGTGCCCCTAAAATGGGTGCGGGTCGTGACATGGAATTAAACCGGGATTAATGGAATCAGACAAAATGGTATCCTCAATTTAATTAGAAATAAATGCAAGCTGCGTTCAAAAATTAATTAGTAGTACATGGGACTAAAATCAGGTCGGGTCATCAATATCATTACTGAAGAAGACTCAGAGCAGAATATTACCCTAATTTGGGTCGTATGAAAAATAGGTCAAGATTGCCTCCAATTTCGATTAGAACGCACAACGATACAAAATTGGAATTTATTTAGAATTTAAATAAACGTCCACGATGATTTTTGTGTGGCTAAAATGAAGCACAAGAGAGCATAATTATGAGTTACAAAAAATGGCAAAATGGAAGGCGGGCACGTCTTGGGCAATGTTGTAAAATTTGTTGGAAGGCAAAAGCTAGGGTAGCGCTCCGAATATCGAAGCAACGGCAGCACGCAATAATTAAATAAATATGGTAATTAATTACGACATCCAATAATTAAAATTATAATTAAGACAATTAACACGAAATCCTATAATTCGGATAGGTGTTTGTCTAGTGGGCTTCTAGATCAAGTCTACCAGCTCAAACATAAATGAACACTGTATATATATAATATATTTAAATACACACCTCATGCAATTTTTAAATTTAAATACAATATCGAGAAATCATTTAATATAAATACCCTAATATTAATAATATCTAAAAAGTCGAAAGTACCCCTATTTTCGGATCGTGGTAGTGACAAGTCTACCCTCCTTAAAAGAATTTCGTCCTCGAAATTTAAAATCCTCATAGTATTATTTACTCATACACATTATTATTTCCCATCAAAATTTAAATTCATCTACCCACCAAATCATGAAATAATCCACATTGTTATTTTATAATTTTTCCAAATTCTGTAATTATTGTATTCCTGAAAAATTCTCAAAAATAAAATCAGTCTCCATTTTACTCACAATTTCCTCCGAATTTAAGTTAATTAAATACTCGAAATTTGATATCTACTCCTAAATTTTAATTTCAATAAATGCATATATAAAATTTAATCTCATCCCAAAAGTCTGAATCCCAACAATAATCCATCAATGATCTTATTCTTCGGTTCCCCTTTTCCTCAAAATACTCAACAATGCGACACTTATGGATCCTTCAAATGTAACGTCTGCAATATAAAATTTTAAATTACTATCTTGCAATCAAATAGATATAATGATAATTTCCCAAATTTTCTCAATTTTAATCACCAATTCTATCATATCATAACCTTCCTAAAATTAATAAATCCTTAATTTTGCCATGTTATTTTCTTAACTCTCCATTTAAGTTAATATTTTATTCTCGAGTTTCAATCATCCTCAATCTTCGTAAAATCAATGATCCATCAATTCTGTTATATTAACTCCTTAACTCTTTATTTAAATGAATGCTTATCCTTAAATTTTTAATCATCTTGTCCCTTTTGTCAAGACATAACCTCTTCATAGATCTTTGTTATGGTCAAAACCCTAATGGTCATGGTCTAAGAAATTTTTTTACCTACAGTCATACAACATACAACTTAGAGGAAACATACATGGTTATGGTCTGTCTTATCATGGTATTGCATTCTCTGTCAGGGTGTACTACTAACTATATCCTAACAAGAAAATCATGTATACAAACTACAGTACTAGGGAAAAAATCAATCAATCGATCAACAGAAAGGAACAGAAGGAAGAAAAGAATAAAACATACTAACACGTTACATGCAGTATCGGTCTCCTCGACCGTCATCGCAAATGCACCGCCCTGCTGGGGTGGTTCCCTACGCGGGTGCTGAGCAATATACGGTTCCACAGGTAGCCTAACTGGATCTCTATAATTTGGAGCTACGCGCTGAACTAGAGGGCAATCCCTCATTTGGTGTCCTGTACCGCCACAGCGTAAATAAAGTCCTAGCCTCGCTCTACAGCTCTTCCTAAGATGACATGGCTTCTTACAGTAAAGACAAGTCTGATCCTGCTGAACACGAACTGGTGCCTGGTACTGTTGTTGATACTGAAATGCCCTCGGCTGCCGCTGGCCAGGATACTGCTGGGCAACTCTCTCAACTGCCTGTAGTGCCATCTAGTGAGCGTTCACCATGCTCTCTCTTATTAGTTCAGTCTGCGCCTGGTGCGCTTCTGCTTGCACCCTCAGAGCCTCAGCTTGAACTCGTTGAGCATCTGCCGTCACTTTCTGGGCATCTACCATGCCCTGGATCAAGGTAAACATCTGTGCCCCATCAATAGGCACACCTCCGGAAATCGGAGTCGGTGAAGGAGGCAGGTTGTCCGTCACAGCTGCGGCTACCCTCTGAACAGGTGGGGGAGGAAGACCCCCGGAAAGTGCAGATACTACCATATGCATCGGGGATGTAGGAGGAACTACGGCTGTCTGTCCATCAGGTGGAGAGGTGGCAGACCCCTCTAAAGCTAGTGCTCCCACTCTCATAGATCGTGTCCTCGGCGACATCCTGAAGACAGATCCAAAAGAATCAATTTAGGCAATAAAGGCGATATCATCAAGGAAGGACAGTAAAGTACTAAAGAAGCAACATTCAAGATAAATAGATTAGAAATATTCCTAGTTGTGATTGCACAGGTCAACGATGCATCTAAGGTTTGATACCTCTATCCCTTTTGGTACCACAGTTCTACTACAAGCACACTCACTGCTAGCTTTCTCACCTACTAAAATTGTTCATACTAGTTGTTCTTTATCACTCAAGTGCACACCAAGTGCAACACACCATAGTAAGTACTGTTCTCCCTAATACAACTCTAGATGGACAACCAAGTCCGTTTGCAGTGCAATCTCAATCATGCCCAAGTCAACAGATCCTTTCGTATGCACTTCATCCACTCATATATTATTATACATTTCTTACCCACCGAAAAATTAATCCTCAAAATAAGATCATCAAAGTTTAACTTCTTTAAAATAAATGCATATACTTCCTCAAAAAATCAAATACTCAATATCGAAATAAAATTGTAATCACTTCTAAAATCTTTATAGCCTTGACCATGTTTATTGAATCAAATTTAGTCCTCAAATATTTAAATAACATAAAAATCTTAACTCCTTAAAATTCAAAAGATTTACAATTCATTCCCATTCTTCAAATGATAAAATTGAATCCTCAAGTATACATATAAATACTCACAGTCTCTAATATTCAAGGTGCATACTAATACACTAATTATTTACAACCTCAACTGTGTACGAAAATTGTACTGCCCGAATTATTTGCACTATTACCTCCAAATGATCATCATCACTGATATTCCTTCTCCTCTATCTATAGTGCCAATATTAACTATATTACACCAATCATAGAGCTATTGCTACAAAGCACTACGCTATGGGTTACTTTAGATTAATGCCTACTACTCACATGTCCAACTAGGAAACACAAAAAACTTATAAGCAATACTCAGTCAATACTAATACTTAAGACACAGACATAATTATAAGTCACTAATTATCATACTTAACAAGGAATCCTCAAAGAATAGAAGTTCAAAAGGAACTGGGTTGAGAACTAAAGGTATTTCTATTGCTAGCAACCAAAAGAACGATAGAATAAAGTCATGTAATACAGAAATATATAAGTGTTGAGATGATACCTTAAGTACCAATTTTTAGATACAACCTGATAATCATACATATCGGTCAGAAATCATGATGCTGAGAATCCTCACCATGCCAATAAGCATAGGTGCGATAAACGACAGGTTTCGTAACTAAAGTACACAACCATATAGTCATGTCATCTAGAATCTTTGCCATGCCAACCGATACGGCTGCGATAAACTCTAGGTTCCATAACCAAAGCAGACGTTTCACCTTTCTCACTGTTCTTATCAATATATGTCATCAGATAAAATCATAAAATTTAGTCCGTAAAATTCATCTCGGCATGAAATTAAACTCTACAATGAAACCAAGATCCTAATTTAATTAACTGATCAACAATAATCAATTCAATATCAATGAGTGAGGACGGATGAAAATAAGGGAAATGATTTAAATTAGAAATTGTAATAAGATTCTCAAAGGGTTGTCCCAGGAATCTCTCAGGAATTTGTGATTGAGTATCCTCTCTCATCCTAGTATCCTATGTCCTATATTCTATAGCAGGCATGCAGTAGTACAACTATGACGTCGCACTACCACAACATCGTACAACTTGCGAAGTCTGACCTGCATGGGCCACCACTAAAAATGTGTCACGACCCGTACCCGTTTTAGGGGCACGAGTACGCGGGTACGTCCAGCCTACGCCGCAGCATCGGCGGTAGAACGCTGTCTAGGTCAAGTACTATCTAAACAATCTCACACTAGTATCCAACTCTAAAAAGAGACACGGATAACAATATAAAAGAACAACATACTTAATCACATAACTACAGCACGATAAGAAATCGAAGAAATAAAATAAAATACAACACAAGTCTAATATGATTAAATCTAACTCAACAATAAATCCAAGTCTCAACAAAATGCCGGAGACAAATTCGGTACCAAAAACTACTGAAGAAAACTAACTAGATATTTGGTGATTCCGGCTAGACCTTCCGGAATCACGACTGAACTACTAAATGCAAGACTACAGCTACTCACCCTGATGGTCCACAAGTGTCAGATACCAGTCCTCTAGGCATAGTCTGGAAAATGTTTTCCAGTCAGGAAGGAGCAAAGTACATTTCTAAATAGCAGTTCTATATCAATGATATAAACTATGTAGCAGTATATAGATGGAAATATACAAGATGCATGTATATGTACGAGAAATATACAATAAAGGATATATTGGAAATACTGTAAGTAAATGCAGGAAAATAAACAATATGTCAATGAGCAAGAATCCTATGATTAAGTGTGTGAGTACTAGCTTTAACATGTGATCGACTTGGGACTGGTAAACTCATTACATTGGTTAGTGATCATCCTTGAGGTCAGGCTAATCCGTAGGAATAGCTATGATACGAGTAATAGTCAGGCTAACCAAATATAACAGTGATGAGGCATGTAATGATAAGGCTGCACCGGCGTGAGGCGTAGGTGAGCTATGATGCATGTAGAGTTGGGTTTGATCACATATCTACACTAAAATACTCTCCACCCTCAACTGGTATAGTAGATCTAATCATGGTACGCTATGGCACGGGATTCCCTATGGAGGTAGCAAATCTCCCTGGAAATCAGTGTCTGTACATGTACAAGATAACAATGAAACAAGACTTGTACAAGCTACACCATGAACAAGGAATAACATCTCATGACGAGATTCGTATATTCCAATCCGTGTAACCATCATGTCAAGAGCATGGATATTTACACTAGATACAGTGAACATAGGGGATATCATAAATAAGAACTAATCAGAGAATGTACTAGCCTTGGGTCCTTAGCTGGTAAAACCAATGTCCTGTCCCAGAGTATCATCTGGAGGATCCAACAGTTCTATAGGCAAATCACAAATATAATATTTTTATCATATGCTACACTAACACAACACAAATGTATTGAACTCAGGGGCTATGCCAGGTATGATACTGGTCAACTAGGGTCATCTAGTAGACAGACATCTAAAACACATTATACCTATTTAACTAACATATACCTTAATGCTTACAATATATATATATATATACACCAAATTTAATACATATACAATATTTATATATTTACTATTTAATTACATGTATAATATATATACAGGTTGAACAATATATATACCATATATATTAATTATATATATATATTAAAATTATACTAAGTATATACAAAATACATATATATACATATATCAATCATATATATTAAAATATACTAAGCAGGTATACAAAATTCATATATATACATATACCAATTATATATATTAAAATATACTAAGTATATATATAAAATATATGTATATACATATACCAATTATATATATTAAAATATACTAAGTAGGTATAAAAAATACAAATATATACATATACCAATTATATATATTAAAATATACTAAGTATGTATACAAAATACATGTATATACATATACCAATTATATATATTAAAATATACTAAGTATATATATAAAATACATGTATATACATATACCATTATATATATAAAAATATACTAAGTAGGTATACAAAATACATATATATACATATACCAATTATATGTATACTATACATTATACTAATTTATATACACTATTCATTACATTGGGCATTAAAGAGGGAAGAAGGAGAGGGACTCACCGGGGTGGTGGTTCTGCTCGCCGGAGGGGAGAGGCTGAGCTGGCTGGACCCAGGCCTGAGTCGAGAGGACTCACCGGAGGTCACGGTGGTGAACGGAAAGGAGGCAGGGGCTTCGGGTGGCAGTCTGAGTGTAGTCCGGTGAGGGCTTGGGTGAATGTCGATGGTGAAGGTGCTGCTCGTGGCTGGGGCTGCCGTGGCCCAGTGGTCGGCTCCGGCTGACAGGCGGTTCAGGGATCAGGGGGAGTCGGCTCGGCAAGGAGGGATCGAGCACAGCGGTACAGCTCCGGCGTGCTGGGCTCGGGTTGAGGTCGGGGGATCTCGTCGGGAAGACGAAGTCGAGGGTGGTGGTGTAGGCGCTGCTGCTTGTCGTCAGCGTACGGGATCGAGGTGAGGAGGAGGAGGGTGCAGGAGAAGACGGGGAAGAAGAAGTAGCAGCCAAGGTTGGCTCGAGCGGTTGGCCGGGCCAGAGTAGACTTTGTCCGGAGTAGGGGTCGGGGGCTCAACGCGGGGATATGGAGGAGCTTCGGGTTGAGAAGAAGCGGTTGGCCGGAGCTAACGGGGTTGCAGAGGAGTCGAGGGGTGGTTCGGCCGCCGGAGAGGAGATTGATGGCACTGGTGGTGGTCGAGGATTTGCAGGCCGGGTGGTCGGCAATGGAGATGGTGATGATGGGGGAGGAGCTAGAAGGATGGAGGAGAAGTCGAGGCTGCCTAGTAGGGAGGCTGCCGGTGGTGGCGAGCTGCTGGCAGCGGGTCCGCGTGCAGAGAGGGTCGCCGGGCCGGAGTTGGTACAGGCCGGGGGTCGAGGAGGCCTCCGGTGAACAGTGGTGATGGTTTGTGAAGGTTTTTCCCCCTTCCTTCCTGTTTAAATTTTAAAAGGAGAAGAAGGAGAAGAAAGGAAGGAGAAGAAGAGAAGAAGAGAAGAAGAAAAGAAGAAGAAAAAGAAAAATGGAGAAATTTTTAGAATGGGGAGGAGGCTACGGTTGGGGGCTTGGGGCTAGTGAGGAGGTGTGCTTCCCTAGGTTTTTTGGGGATTATGGCTAGGTGATAGGACATTAAATAGGGTAATGTAAGAGGGAATGAATGGTGGTGATTGCATCCATCTAGAATGGGTGGCCATGACTTGTCATGAAGAAAATTTAATCATTCATGGAGAGGGTTGTTGACTTAGTCAAATAATTGGGCTCTCCGTTTGATTGAACCAATGGGGTGTTGACACCTAATGTAATAATTAAAAATTAGCCTCCTTAAATTTGGGTATTTGCACGGACGCATAAAATAATGAAAATTTGGCGGGCAATTCGGTATTTGGCATTTTGTAGGGTGAGGGGGCGTTGAGTGTTCAGTATGGGCTCAAATAGCAGGGTACTGGAATTAAACCGGGATTAACGGAATCAGACAAAATGGTATCCTCAATTTAATTAGAAATAAATACAAGCTGCGTTCAAAAATTAATTAGGAGTACATGGGACCAAAATCAGGTTGGGTCATCAATATTATTACTGAAGAAGACTCAGAGCAGAATATTACCCTAATTTGGGTCGTATAAAAAATAGGTCAAGATTGCCTCCAATTTTGATTAGAACGCACAATGATACAAAATTAGAATTTATTTAGAATTTAAATAAACGTCCACGATAATTTTTGTGCGGCTAAAATGAAGCACAAGAGAGCATAATTATAAGTTACAAAAATGGCAGAATGGAAGGCGGGCACGTCTACGACAATATTGTAAAATTTGTTGGAAGGCAAAAGCTAGGGTAGCGCTCCGAATATCGAAGCAACGGCAACGCACAACAATTAAATAAATACGGTAATTAATTACGACATCCAATAATTAAAATTATAATTAATATAATTAACACGAAATCCTATAATTCGGACAGGTGTTCATCTAGTGGGCTCCTAGGTCAAGTCTACTAGCTCAAACATAAATGAACACTGTATATATATAATATATTTAAATACACACCTCATGCAATTATGAAATTTAAATACAATATCGAGAAATCATTTAATATAAATACCCTAATATTAATAATATCTAAAAAGTCGAAAATACCCCTATTTTCGGAACGTGGTAGTGACACGAGCCGACGCGAAGGTCTGTCATAGACTTTCGTCATTTGATGCCGCAACCTTTTGCGGGCACAGAGGAGCCGACAGAGGTCCACGCTTGGCTCACCAGCTTTC
Organism: Iris macrosiphon; assembly: GCA_036927795.1. Lineage (NCBI taxonomy): Eukaryota > Viridiplantae > Streptophyta > Magnoliopsida > Asparagales > Iridaceae > Iris > Iris macrosiphon. The sequence goes on along the minus strand of JAYESA010000007.1, from coordinate 68,309,391 downwards.
AGCACCAGCTGGAGGCTACTAACCTCCCCCGACACCGATGGATGACGGCTGTTAGGATGCAGCTCACCGGCAACGCGCATCACTGGTAGCTTTCCGAGGAGCAGCGTTTGGGACCAGATCTTGCCACATGGGAAGAGTTCTCTAGGCTCTTCCAAGAGATGTACAAACCCTCTACAGCCCGAGCAGAACTTCAGGACAGATTTCAGAACCTCAGGCAGGGGAGCATGATTGTAGAGGAATACAATTCTGAGTTCCTCCGCCTGAGCAGATTTGCACCATACCTGATCCCCACTGAGGAAGTGAAGGCTGAGAAGTTTTATGAGGGCCTGAGTTTTGAGACCCAGAGGCTTATCGGGTCCAACGCCCCCAGCTCTTACTCTGAGGTACTACTTGCAGCACGACGCCAGGACCGCATCAACAAGATGGAGGCCAACCAGAAGCGCTCCTATGCGTCGTCATCAGCAGTCCGAGCCCCGCAGGGAGGACCTGTAAAGCGCCCTCTCGTACAACAACAGCAACAGAGGGCAGTACCACAGCAGAGAGCTATGATTTCCACATGCCATTTCTACGGCAAGAGGGGACATTTGATGAGGGACTGTCGACGGAGATTGGGCGTATGTTTGAGATATGGATCGAGCCAGCATGCCATCCGAGATTACCCTGAACAGAGAGATCCAGTACAGATGGTTCATCAGCCAGCCCTGCCAGTGCCGAGGCATTATCAGCAGCCTCCTGGACCGAGGCCGCCTTACGCAGGAGCTGGAGCACAGCGACCACCAGCACCAGGGGGAAACCAGAGGAGGCCACCCTTGGTCCCACAGACAGGTCAGTTCTACCAGGATCGACATCAGCCGAGGGCACCAGCACCGAGATAAGGACAGTCCTACGCTATGACTATAGAGGAGGCAGAGACAGCCAGAGAAGTGATTACAGGTACTATCTTAGTAGCTTCATTACCAGCATTAGTCCTATTTGATTTTGGTGCCACACACTCTTTTATAGCTGCTAGTTTCGTGGCTACCCATATAATAGCCACCGCACCCCTTCCGAAGGTCAAGAAGATTCTTACGGGAGGTGGAATAGTACCTGTTAGCGACACCTGTATATCATGTTCAGTAGTTGTCTGCGGGCGAGAGATGCGTGCCCGATTTTTGGTTTTCTCCATGCCGGACTATGACATTATCCTAGGCATGGATTGGTTGAGCCAATACCATGCAACGCTAGATTGCCATTATGGTTGTGTCATCTTGAGACCCTCAGATCACCCAGAGTTTGAGTTTCTTCGGGGAGCCCGAGAGCATGGTGTCCAACCTACCCTAGCGACACATATTACGGAAGGTGAACCGATGTACCCTCACTTTATAGCAGAGTTTGAGGATGTGTTTCCTGAGGATCTCCCAGGACTGCCACCTGACAGAGAGATTGAGTTCACTATAGAGTTGACTCCAGGAGCCGAGCCAGTTACTTCCTCCGTTTACAGACTAGCACCGAAGGAGTTGGTTGAGCTGAAGGTCCAAGTAGATGATCTCTTAGATAAGGGTTTCATACGGGCTAGTGTATCTCTATGGGGAGCACCCATTCTGTTTGTACCGAAGAAGGACGGGACAGTACGCTTGTGTATCGATTACGGGGCGCTAAATGCTGTAACGATAAAGAACAAGTATCCACTGCCGCGTATCGATGATTTGTTTGATCAACTTAGCGGTGCATGTGTATTCTCAAAGATCGATCTCAGATCCGGTTATCATCATATCAAGGTACGAAAAGAGGACATCCAGAAGACGGCCTTTCGGACGAAGTATGGTCACTATGAGTTTTTAGTTATGTCGTTTGGTTTAACCAACGCGCCAGCAGTATTTATGTGTTTGATGAATAATGTCTTCCACCAGTACTTGGATAAGTTCGTGGTGGTATTTATAGACGACATCTGGATATATTCTAAGAGCCAGGAGAAGCATGAGAGGCATCTCAGGATCATGTTGGAGACGCTGAGACAAGAGAGGCTGTACGCCAAACTCAGCAAATATGAGTTCTGCTTGGATAGAGTACCATTTCTGGGGCACATAATCACCGGAGATGGACTATCAGTTGACCCAGAGAAGATAGCTGCAGTAGAGACCTGGCCTACCCCTACATCAGTTACGGAGGTTAGGAGCTTCCTCGGACTTGCCGGATATTATCGGAGGTTCGTGGAAAACTTCTCGAGGATAGCTGCACCTATGACGCGACTAACGCGTAAAGTCGAGGAGTTTATCTGGACCGACGAGTATCAGGCGGCTTTCGATGAGCTGAAGAAGCGTCTGACCTCAGCACCGATTTTGACACTACCTTCAGGATTAGTAGGATTTGTAGTGTACAGTGCTATGTCATGGAGCGGATTGGGATGTGTACTGATGCAACACGGCAAGGTGATAGCATACGCATCGAGACAGCTGAGAGTTCATGAGAAGAACTATCCGACGCACGACTTAGAGCTAGCTGCAGTGATATTTGCACTAAAGCTATGGAGACATTACCTTTATGGTGATCGTGTTGAGATTTACACAGATCATAAAAGCCTGAAGTACGTCTACACGCAGAAGGAGCTCAATATGAGGCAAAGACGTTGGCTAGAATTGATGACAGATTATGACATTGAGTTGCAGTACCTCCCTGGCAAGGCGAATGTCGTAGCAGATGCCTTAAGCAGGAAGCCCATGGCTTACTTTTTGACGACGCAGCGGCAATTGCTAGAGGATCTCCAGGAGCTTGGGATAGAAATTGTAATGCCAGGCATGGATGGACAAATGGCCAGTCTTGAGGTTCAGTCTACTTTGATTAAGAGGATCAAGGCAGCTTTGCCTAAAGATACGAGATTTCGACGTCTACGAGAGAGGAGAGAAGCTAGCATGCAGACGGGACTTAGGATTCATGAAGACGGAACATTGAGGTGCGGAGATCGCCTATATGTTCCGAGTGGCGAGCTATGCCAAGAGTTGATAACCGAGACTCATAGCTCAATTTATTCTATTTATCCCAGGGGTACGAAGATGTACCAAGACTTGAGGCAGCATTTCTGGTGGCATGGGATGAAGAGAGAAATTGCAAGATTCATGACGAAGTGTTTAGTTTGTCAGCAAGTCAAGACTGAACATCAGAGGACTGCAGGATTATTGCAGCCACTTTCCATTCCCGAGTGGAAGTGGGAACGCATTACCATGGACTTTGTCACAGGATTCTCGTGAAGCCCTAGCGGGAAGGATGCAGTTTGGGTTGTCGTAGACAGACTCACCAAGTCTGCACTTTTCTTGCCTTTCAGAGTTGGGCAATCCACAGAGATACTAGCTGATATGTATATGAGGCAGATAGTATGATTACATGGAGTGCTTGTCAGCATCGTATCGGATCATGATTCCAGATTTATGTCACATTTTTGGCGGAGTATGCAGGAGAGCCTAGGAACTCGTCTCAAGTTCAGTACTGCATATCTTCCACAGACTGATGGTTAGTCAGAGCGTACAATATAGATATTAGAGGATATGTTGAGAGCGTGCATGATTAATTTTGGAGGATCTTTGGAGGACCACCTACACTTGGTGGAATTCTCCTACAATAACAATTACCAGGCCAGCATACAGATGGTACCTTATGAGGCACTGTACAGCAGGAAATATAGGTCGCCAATTTGTTGGAGTGACGTGGGAGAGCGTCAGATACTTGGTCCAGAGTTGGTGACACAGACAGTGGAGAAGGTCAAGCAAATTCAGAGCCACCTGCATGCAGCACAGGACAGACAGAAATACTGGGCAGATGCGCACGGCAGACCATTGGAGTTCAAGGAGGGTGACCATGTGTTTTTGAGGATATCGCCCACTCGTGGTACCATCAGGTTCGGAGGCAGAGGCAAGCTGAGTCCGAGGTACATCGGACCTTTTGACATCTTGGAACGAGTTGGCGAAGTGGCTTACCATCTTGCATTGCCTCCATCATTAGAAGGAGTGCATGACGTATTTCACGTATCACAGCTGAGGAGATATATCGCAGACCCATGTGCTTGATCATTCAGAGATTACAGTCAGGCCCAGTCTGTCTTACTTAGAGCAGCCAGTCGAGATCCTCGACCACAGCGAGAAGACTTTGAGAGGGCAGACGATTCGACTTGTCAGAGTGGCATAGAAGCACCATTCACCAGGCGAGTCTACTTGGGATCGCGAGGATTTTATTCGGCAGTGGTTCCCGTACTTATTTGAGGAGCAAGGTACGAATTTACGTACGGAATTTGATTACTAGTTGTTTTAAAATTCTTTTAGCTATCATCGTGCTTTACTTATAATTTCGGGGACAAAATTTTTTTAAGTCGGGAAGAATATAAACCCCCTCGATTTATTCTGTATATAGTCGGGTTGGAATTAGAAAATTTTGGTTTTGGTAGCAGATGTTGAGGTTTAGAGTAGAGTTAAGGTTGTCAGTTTTTTTAATTCATTTAATTAAAACCCTTAGTGTGCCCTATCATTGCTTAATTATTCGGAGCCCAATATCAGCCCATAAATTCTATCAGATTATTGTACTTCTGACTTGACCCGCCAAATTAGGCACTGGACTTTTTTGTCACTTAAAATCAGATTTTGTTGTGCTCTAAATTAATTGCACAATTTTTTGAATCCGTAATCCATATTTAATTCCATGTCGGACACCTATGTCGTTACCCTAAATTTTGAGATACCAACTTAACCCGTTGAGCCGGACCAACTAAAGGGTCCAAGACTGACTTCAAGCCTCCACCATTTTTGACCTATGCGTCATTTCTGAATTTTGACCCCAAGTGCCCTTATTTAATTTAAAAGCACGGGATACTTTAATTCTATTTTAATCGGGGATACCAACTTTGCCTAATCCTATTTTAATCCTTAATTAATCCCATTGGCCATAAAATTAAACCCGTGCCAAACCCCTAACACCCCCTCGCCATGCAAATCATCACCCATAATTTTCTTTACAATTTTGGCATCATTTTATGTGTTCGTGCAATTTCCCAAATTTAAGGGGCTAAGTTGCAATTTAGTGATTTTAGGTGCCTTCACCCCATTGGCCAAAACCACATGGAGTGGTCACAAAATTTGGGACCGAATTAAACTTCCCCTCATCATTTTTCTCATGAAGAAATGATCCTTCTCATGAGTAATCCTATCCCTCCATTTTGAATAGGAGTATCTCCACCCTCCATCCATTCACCACTCCCCTATAAAACATCACATCACCTCACCCTCACCCTCACAACTCCCCAACCGGCCCTAATTCCTAGGTGTGGAAAACCCCCCCTCTCTCTCTCTCCCTCCTCACTCCTCCATTTATTTCTCTATGCATTAACCACCTCCCTCCATTCTTCTTCTTCTTCCTTTGTTTCTTCTAGCCCCTAGGGACCCGACCGGCCACCCGACCAGCTCGGCTCCGGCCGTCGACCCCCGCGGCTGTACTTCGATCGGCCGTGCATCGTCCCCGCCGCCCACTGTCCAACTTCAGTCAGCCGCTCCGGCTACAGCCGACCGCTGTGTTCATCCCGACAGCCCGCCGACCTTCCCTTCGGACTCAGCAGCTGATACTCCGCCGACCGACGGACAATGCAGACTCCTCCCCGCTCCGGTCCAGTCCCACCGACCGACATGACAGGGCAGACTCCTTCCCGCTCCGGTCCAGTCCCGCCGACCGACCGGATAGTGCAGACCCCTCCCCCGCTCCGGCAGACTCTCCCCCGACCGTCGGACTGAACAGCCCGACCGGACTGAGCAGTCACCCCCGCAGTTGTTTTCCCGACCACCCGTGGCTGTGCATCTTCACTCCTGCAGACCCTCCCCGACCGGCCGGTGACCGACTTCCCTACCCCGTCGGCCTGTGCTTCCCCTGCACTCCGACGACGGTGCACGTCCGACCTCCTCCCGGTCCAGTTCATTATCACCACCACCATTACTCTTCCATCTCCACCACCACCACCCTCGACGTTCACTGTCCAGCTCACTTACACCACCCTACTCCAGCCATCAACTCCGACCAGCGAGCCTCGTCGAGGTATACCACTCTCCCCCTCCGTTTTGATATTGTTATATATTGTGTTGTGTTAGTTAGGATATTGTTATATATGGGTTGTGTGCATAGCTAGGGTTGGAGTTTAAAATGGTAGTGTAGTTGTGGTATAGTATAAATAATCATGTGTTAATAAAGTGATTAGGTTAATGTTGACTAAGGCCAATGATGATTAAGGTGAATGTTAATTATGAAGACTTGAGAATAGGGTTAAATGTAGGTTAGGGTTTATGTCTACGTAAATTAATATGAACTTTAATGATTTGCACGGAGGTTTGGAATTTGATTTTTGATGAGATGTTATGAATATATTATATGATGGTAAAATCCTAATTTATTTACGGAGAATTAAATTGAGGAGAAACAAGGCTCTGAATTGACTGAACAATGATAAACACCGAGGAGCACGAGATTGATGAAGGATTTATGTGTAGTGTAAAATGCTTAATTTAAATGTATGATTAGTAAGGACAGTAGGTGAATGACTAATTGAGGACTAGTGTGATCGGTAATATAGAAACTAAAAATTTAAGGTGATTAACTTAGGCAGGCACCTGGTGACTGGTAACAACGATATGAAACGAAGAAATTAAAATCATAAATTATGTTTTGAGGATGGCTTGATGATATTGTACTGATGACTAGATGTTTTGACTATCGTACCGATAGTCAACTATGGTCAACCCCCTAGTGTCTTGTCCCTGTGAGTCGTAGCTGAGTTTGAGTTTAGTTGTAGATGCGTGTCGCATCCCTGTCTATCGTAGAATAGATTATTGATTATTGGTTTGTATCTCATCTCTAGGTTCTGCGGGACCTGAGGACTTGGATGCGGTACCAGATCCCCGTCATCAGCAGCCGCACGCAGGCAAGTGTACCTTGCCACCCTTTATTTTAGTTACTTATATTCATTGTCCGTTATGTACATTGTGCACGTATTTATGTTGACGTTCGATACCTCACAACCGGATTACTACCGGGTGCTGACATTCGACGTAATGTCTTAGAATAATTGCTAGATTCTTCATAGCACCTCGATGCACGTATCTGAGTACATCGACACCCCAGGACACACTCATACACTGCGATTATGCCAGATTTCTGTATCCTGATACTGACATCATGACCAGAGACTGGGACGACCTTAGGGTCGCGTCTGTTGAGTTAATTCTGTGTGTCGAGACTGTAGTTAGAGGTTCAGGTTCAACGCACCATCGTTGACCGCTTGGGAAGGGGAAGACAGTTACTAGACATTTGGGCTCCTCTGCACGCGCTTATATATGTACATATAGTATTCCTGTATTATAGTGTAGTGGTATCACCCGTGTGTCTCTGTGCTCGGAGCTACGGTACGACCCGTGTGTCTCTGTGTTCGGAGATACGGTTTATTTTAGAAAGCCCACGCGTCGAACATTGTCTTTAAATTGTGTCTCACTTGTTTGGATATGCTAGAGTACCTTGTTGTTGCACTTGTACTTTCTGTTTACTTGGCATATTGTATTTTTGGACCTTGTTACGTCCCTCTGAGGACCTGGTTCCCTTCCAGGTGTAGGCTACGAGGATTACCCGGAGGAGTAAGGACCAGGCATCTATCCAGCAGCTGTACTCACTGCCGAGGACGAGGTCATACCTGAGGACTTCGCCTGATCGCTGGAAGTGACTCTTTCCTTGGGGCGGTATCATTACCTTGTTACCTGCTGCCGTCCCAAGTTATTTTGCTTACTTTCATTCCAGTATATTTGTACTAGCGGGTTTGTTCCCGTATGACTACTCTAGTATTTGTATTTGATACTTATCTGGATATTTTTTTTCTGTGCAGTAGTTGTTGTATTTACTTCTATTGTGCTCTTATATTGCTGCCTGTGGATGAGATTTAGATTGAGTATATTTGTGTTATGTGATGGATTATTCATTGTACTTTACAGCTTAAGTGTACTCTAACGGGCCCATTAGATTAGAATGCCCGCCGAAGTACGCTGCTGGCCATTGCCATATGTCTCGGTTTCTTTACCTATGGAACCGGGGCGTGACAAGGGAAGTTCAAAGACGTAATGAAAGTGGATGAGTCCTAGTAATTTCTATCCTATTGCAGGCTCGCTTGGCATGTTACCATACCACAAGCGAATCAGAAGACCTGCATGGGCCACTACTAAAACCATGTCATACCCTAGTCCCAAAATACACAGGACCAGGCCACGTGGCAATAGCCAGCTATCACGTCTCTCAGGATATCTCAATTTAATGGATCTTAACGAAGAGTGCTACACTGTCCTAAACTACTAACATGTCCAATATCAATCACCAATAGGTAATCTAATCTCATCCATAATATAAACAGCAAGAAAGTACTAAAATAAATGCTGGAAGATAAATGCCAGTCTCAAAAATATCATAGTACAACCAAGAATGTCTGGTGGGAACAAACCCACTACTAAGACGAAATAAAAGTACTGAATGACAGATAAAAAGAGTAATGACTAGGGCATCGGTTGACTAGATAATGATGCTCCCAATCCTAGGCAGAAGACCTACTAACTGATCACGGAAACTCTGACGGTAGCACCTCTAGCTCCTCAGCTGTAGCGTACCTAGTCTCCTGTCCTGGGCCATACACTGTGGGGTAATATGCCTCATCCAAATCTGGAAAGGTACCAGGTCCTCGGAGGGACGTAACAAGATACATAAAAATATGCCATATATATAAATACTGAATAAAATAAATACAATAAAGGGCGTGCTAACCATCTAAGTGAATGCAATGTGAGGACAATATTGGTACGTATGGGTAGGTGTAGGCATAACGTCCATACCGCTCCGAAGAACGTAGAAGCTGTATTGTATATATATATATATATAACGTCCATATTGCTCCGAAGAACGTGCAATCTGCATAGAATATAACGTCCATATCGTTCCAAAGAACGTAGAATCTGCATAAAGGGAGTCATTGGATCTGTGGCTCCTCTGGATACTAAGGATTCCAATATGTGTATCCATATGCCTACTAGTTGTCCTCCCCGCCCAATGTAGATACACAAGTCGAATACTCGACGGGCATATACCACGTATCTATATGCCAAGTCTCTATAACTAAAATAATTCTGAATTACGTACTAACCGTGATGCATGTCACACACACCGATAGCTAGTCGAGTACGCGAACCCGCATCCCAATATGAATTTGTCACCGTGAAACGTATAAGGGTGTCAGGTCTCGGAAGATATCAGAGTATCCTCCAATGGGGTGAGTCTACTAATGACTAGGTCAAGTACAATACTCATCGACGCAACCTTCGACTGCACCCGAGACAATCTCGGGCGTGCACAATCATATAAAATAAAGCTACAAGATATTATACAACATAGGCATAATTTAAATTAGACAGTAAATATGGCAATGTAACTTGCCTGGGTCCTCAAGCTGTGAATACCAATAGCCTGCTCTTGCAGTGTCTCCAGGATGGTCATGTGACCCTAAACATATAATATAATATAGCAATCTAGCATCAGACACTAAAGCAAAATATACACAACTATGACGTTGCTCTTAGGTATTGACGGAAGGGTCATGGCTGGTCGACTATAGAGTCGAATGTGCACGTAGTTAGGGTGTACACGTATTCTGTCCTCGGTTAACGTGTACCTCACGATAATAAGTTACCGAAGTTATGGGTTACCAAACTATTTATGTTTTGTACAAATACATGTCCTTATTTTCCATATTGAGTATACTAGGTCTATGTCTACGTTTTTAGGTGAAGTACAAGTCCCTAATGACAAGTCTTATGATTAGGGTAATTATTATTTATTAATTACTAATTAATCTAGTAAATCATACAAACACACACATCTAGGGTTAAATATTTACTCGTGTCCATGCAATGACACATGACATAAATGACACCACGACACCAAGACACGATGATACAACGATCTTAATACACAACGATACAAAGAAGAAAGAGGAACAATACAATGGTTACCTAGGTGTGGCTGAACTGGAGAGGGGCCTTTGCTCGTCGAATGCATATACTCCGGCAAGGGGACGGGGCTCCAGTCGACCGGTGGCAACCACGACAGCGAGTAGTTACAGCAGCGGTAATAACTGCAGCAGGTGCAACAGCGGCAGCAGCAGCCTGACAGCGGCGGCAATGACGTCTTGGCGGTAGGGGAAGGTGGTCCGGGTCGTGGGGGAGATCGGGGTCGGCCTGGAAGTGGTGGTTGGCGGTGGAGGAAGGTGGTCAGAATAGGTTAATACCCTAATTTGGGTTATACGAAGTTGGATTGTGGTTGTGCCTCAAATTCAAATGGGAATGGGCAATTATGAGAAATTGGTTTTATTGGTATCATACATAGACGTTTGTAACGAATATTGTGCAGCTCAAATGAAGCACAATATTGAGTATCTAAAAGTTACACAAGGGTCAGATGGGTAGTCTGGCATGTTTAGTAGATGTGTATTTAATTAATTTGAGGGTAACTACTAGTGTAGCGCTCCAACATCGAAGCAACGGTAAGGTGTATTAAGTCACATAATTGATGCACATTAATTCTAATTGTATCCAAATTAATCCTAGTCTCTCAATTTAAATTAAATGAATCCTAAATTGGTCGAGGGGGTTTACAAGTATGGACTAAAAAACCTAGTTTAGCCAAGGAATTGACCCTAGAACTAAGGTATTGACTAATAGTTAAGGTATTTGAGATACTAGCAAAGGTATTAGGTAAATATTTGATACTGGTTAAGATATCGTGATACGGGGTAAGGTAAATAGATATAGGCCAAGATATTAAAAGAAATTATAGGTAGAATTATATATTAGGGTAATATATTATAGAAAATTATTAATATAGCCTAAAAACTGAGTATTGTTCTAGTATTAACTAGTATTGACTAGTTTGACCTAGTTAGCACCTAAAAACAAGTAGTAACTTGTTAAGACCTAGTATAACTTTATAAAGCTTGTAAATAGATAAAATCAACCTATAAAATATGAAATGGCCTAGTTTGACTATGTTGACCTAGATTTAACCAAATTTGACCTAGTTTGACTTAGTTTGACCTAGTTTAACTTAGTTGGACCTAATATTGACTTAGAGCCCTAGTTTTAAGTTAGTATACATGTTTATGATTCCAAAATACTGTTTTGATTTGATATTTCATATTTAGGTCTTTGAGGCACCGATACAGATACGATTGACATTCATTGCTCTGGACCACATGCAAGTATATTCTATGATAATTTTAATTATTTGATAATTATTATAATACAAGTATTTAAAAATATTTTACTTGATTTCTGATACGATGATACACGGACTAGTACACATATGGATCTTCAGTCATGACATGTTATTACATATTTATGTTGTTTCTCGTATTCTTGTATGGTTATTAAATAATATTTAACATTAGGCAATGTTTAACTCTAGATAATCCATTGAGTACCTTGCATTGTAATGTGTCATGGTTGGATCAATTATACAAGTTGGGGAAAAGGGAAAATGCTAGCTAGATATGTGATCAAAGCCTAGACAATGTTCAATTGTTCAATATTTAAGTTAAGACAATATTTATCCATGTTTAAGTAGATAATGTTCAACCCAAGCCGATCACATATCTAACTAGTATTTCAAACACTTAGTGTAGTTACAGTTCTTCACTATATTCTATTTTATTATCTTTATTTTAATTTATTGTGATCAGTTTATGCCATATTGCTCTAGATTTTCTGTCTTTTTTCTACCATAATATGATATTGTTCATTATTTTTTATCTTGTATTACATTCTCTATTTCTATTTATAATCATTATCAATTAACTTGGAACTGCTATTGGGTTGTGCTTGCTTATCCTGACTAGATATATTTTTCAGAGTTGTAACCACCCTACTTTGGGCACGCTTATCGGAATGTAATAAAACTTGTGCCATTGGATTCATGGTGACACGATGGTACCATAACCTAGGTTTTATGTGATTCCGAGAAAGTTGATCGATTCGCCTATTTGAGGGCCCCACGGTTGACTTGACGGGCAAAATTGTGATCGGCTCACCGGAATCCAAAATTGGACATATCGTTGAGTTTGTATTGTCATAGGATTTTTTTTAACCTATAATTTGTCCAATTTAGAGACCTTACCCCTGACACGCATTTGGATCTAATAAACCCCTTATCCTGCAGTTCATCTACTTTCTTCTTTACTTCGACCAGCTCGATGTTATTCACTCTATAGACATATTGTGAAATCGGCTCTGCACCTGGCACCAAGTCTACAAAGAACTCAATATCTCGATCTAGCGAAAATCCTGACAATTCCTCAAGAAATACATCCAAGAATATTGCTATCAAGGGATGCAGCAACTCCTTATCTTCCACTATAGCTCGATAGATAATGCCTTCTCCTTGCTCATAAGCTCCTCTAGCAAAATCAAACTTTGGCTCTCCTGGTGGTCTAAACAAAACTCTACCTCCTTTGTAATCTATATTGGCATGGTGCCTACTTAAGCAATCCATCTCGAGTACAATATCGTAGCTCAGAGGTAGCATTACTAGTAGACACACACTCAGCTCTCAGCCCCCCAGAATAACTCTTTGATATTTACAAACATCACTAACTAGGATAATGCCTCCCCCGGAAATGATTTTACAAGTCCTAAGCAAAGATTCAGCTAAAAATGATGTTTCAGACCAAAAAAATAGATACAAAACTATGGAAAGCACCTGAATCAAATAATGCTAAAGCTAGAATAGAATCAAGAAGAATAAAACCTATGATGACATCCCCGGTGGGCTCGGCCTCCTCGACCGTCATAGCAAATGCTCATCCCTGAGGTGCACCTCCCAGATGCTAGTTCTAGATGTAATGTAACCACTGTATCCTAAAATTCTAGCTTAAATGTTATTTTTAGGTTAATTTGGGGCTAGTGGAATTTTTCCATAATTTTTAGTTAATTAAAAACTAGTAACACTAATTTTCTAGGACTTTCAAGAATTTATTTTAGGGTCAAACTTAATTAAAAATATTCTAAACTTTTATTTTAGGTTCTAAATAATAAAATATATTTTCTAGAATTATTTGGGAATTTTTTGATTATTTTTAGCATTTATTTTTAGTTAATTATGAAAAATTAAATTAAAAACTAATTTCTGAAATAGAAAACACAAAAAGTAATTATTTCTACCCATTCAGCCAACCGGGGCCCACCTGTCAGCCTCCCACAGCCAACAGTGCGGGGCCCGCCTATCAGCGACTGCGGGATGGGTGTAGGTGCGTCGAGCCGAGCCGAGCCGCGTCCTAGTCCGAGTCGGACTGAGCTGAGCCGAGCCGCAGTGAACCCAGACCGTTAGATCTGAGAGGGTAGCATCGGATGGCTGCCACGTGGCGCTCTCCGAGCCACGGCTGCTCTCTCTCTCCTCTGTATATATATTAGTTTAAGTTATTAATTTCTAGGGTTTTCCTTGAGCCGAATTTTGGAGAATTGCCACTTAGGGTTCCTTCATCTTCCAGAAGCCATTGCGCATAGCTCCGGACTCCAAACAAGGCCCAATTTCTTGTGTTAGAATGATATTGAGGTTAGATTTCAGATTATATAAATTATTTTACGAAATTATGAGGATTAAATTCTGGAAAATTCGTAGAACACAGCATGTCCAAAATAGACGTGTTTCGATGTTTTCACGATTTCGGGAGGACCAGGAATCAGAATTATGAACCGTTTAAAGTTTCGAAAAGATAATGTCTAAAACATTGACATATGTTTTTCCCAGAATTTATTTCGAAGTATTTACATACTTTTAATTCTGTAGAACTTCTAGGTTAGAATTTAACCATCGGTGCACGATACGAAACTTGTATGTGCCATAATTCCCAAACGAATTTGAATTCGGACGAGCCGTAAATTCTAGCATGTTTTTGATACTAAAATCTACAGGAAAACATGCATGAAAGTTGAGTTTGTGTCGGTTAACTTTTTGGTCAACAAATTACCTCGATTTGTGTGCTATGAGTCTCGAGTCGGTAAAATTTAGGTTCTTTTGGGCAAAATTTAGGAATTAACCTAAAAATCAGAATAATAAGATTAAAATAGGATTTTAGAGTAATTATTCCAGAATTAAATAAATTAAAATAAATTACCTTTTGACGTGATAAATTTGTAATACATAGGCTATTTGGACTGTGACTTGGACTCTGATTTATACCAGCTAAGGTCCACAGGCGAGTACATTCTCTGACAATTTCCATTATATAAATTATCTCTATAACTCTTGTTGTATAGTGTACATGACTCTGATACTGTTGTTTACACGAGTTGGCATCATCGAGACCTGTCACGAGGAGTCGTGATTGGAATCCATCGTGCTAGCTGGGGAAAACGGGGAAATATTAGTAGATTATGTGATCATACCCAACTTTATATACATCATAGCTCACCCACACATCACGTCGGTGCAGCCTTACTCTTACATGCCTCATCGCTGTTACATGTGGTTAGCATGACCTGTTAGGGATGATCGCTAATCAATGTAATGAGTCATATAGTCCCAAGCCGATCACATAATATGCTGATGTTTCACACACTTAGTTAGATAATTCTTGACATGTATCTCTAGTATATTGATCTAGCATCTCTATATGTTCTAGTCATGATTCTAGTATTCACATATATACCAGTTCATTGTTCTTGCATGTACTTGGATTTATATTTCATTGCTAGATATACATTAATGATGATATGCTCCAGTATTCTATTTATTCTAATATTTCTTATTGCCAGTATTCATATATGTCTTATATTTCTTTACACTGTGCTATAGATTTTGTCAATATATGTGGAACTACTGTTAGAGGTATATTTTGTTCCAATCCTGACTGGATATTTTTCCAGACTGTGACATAGAGGACTTGTTTCCGGCATACTTGAAGACTTGGATGTTATTGATTGCATGTTAGATTATTTATTTTGTTTAGACTTGTCTTGTATTTTATTTGTTTGCTTCGATATCTCATCGTGCTCTAGTTTATGTGATTGAGTATATTCCATATTATATTGTGATATCTATGTCTCCTTATGGAGTTGGATATTCGTGAGAGATTATTTAGATAGTATTGTGACCTAGACAACGTTCTACCGCCGATGCTGCGGCGTAGGCTGGACGTACCCACGTACTCGTGCCCCTATACCGGGTGCGGGTCGTGATAAGTAATCAAACTTTGGATGATAACTTTGATAACTTTGACAATTCTTTACCCCTAACGCTACTGATGATAACTTTGATTATTGGAAGTAATAGTGCAAGTAATCCAAGCAATACAATATTCAGTACACTGTTGAGGGTTGTAGATAATTGGTGTATTTGTGTGCACCTTGAGTATTAGAGATTGTGAGTATTTATATGTACACTTGTGGAGTTAAATTTATAATTTGAAGAGTGGAAAGGAATTTCAATTTTTAAGAATTTTGAGGAGTTAAGATTTTTATGTTATTAAATTTTGAGGATTCAAATTCAATTCAACAAACATAGTCAAAGCTATAAAGATTTTTGGAAGTGATTAAAATCTTATTTCAATATTTGAATATTTAACTTTTGAGGAAAGTATATACATTTTATTTTAAATTGTTCGAGAAGTTAAATTTTGAGAATTTTATTTTGAGGACAAAATTTTATGGTGGGTAAGAAATGTAATTTTGTATAAGAGTGGATGATGTACATGTATGAGGATATATTGGCTTGAGCATGCTTGAGATGGCACTGCAAACTGACTTGGGGGTCCATCTAGAGTTGTATTAGAAGGAGTAGTACTTAGTATGGTGTGTTGCACTTGGTGTACACTTGAGTGATAAGAACAACTTGTATAAACAATTATAGTAGGTAAGAGAGCTAGCAGTGGATGTGCTTGTAGTAGAAACAGTGGTACCTAAAAGGATAAGGGTATCAAACTTTGGATGCATCATTAAACCTATGGTTGTGTTAGAAGATTATGTTCTGTTCCTTCCTTCTGTTCCTTTTCGTCTATTTGAATGATTGATTTATTTCTTAGTACTGTAGCTTGTATCAGTAATTTTCTTGTTAGAATATCGTTAGTAGTACATCCTAACAGAGACTTCAATGCTATGACAAAAGTGACCATAACCATGTAGGTTTTCTAAAGTGCATGTTGTATGACTATAGTTAGGATTTTCATAGACTTTGATTGTTGAAAGTTTGACCGTAGCGAAGATTAATGAAGAGGTTATGATTTGATAAAGAGAGACAATGTGCCTTAAATTTCGAGGATAAACATTAATTTAAATAAGAGTTAAGAATTTAATATGGCATAATTGACGATTTTGTTAAATCATTAAATTTTATGAAGATTATGAAATGATTAAATTTATCATTAAATTTTGAGGAATTTAAGAAGATTATCATTATATTTATTTGACTGTAAGGTATAAATTTAAAAATTATTTTGAATGTTGCATTTGAAGATCTTATAAGTATTATATTGTTTGAGTATGATGTGGAAAAAGAATCGAGGAGTAAGATCATTAATGGATTAGTGTTGAATTCAAATTTTGGGATAAGATTTTATAAATTTTATAAATATGCATTTACTGGATTTTAATTAAAGGATTGGATAGTAAATTTTGTATTTAGTGAATTACTCAAGATTTGAGGAGTAAGATGATTAATGAGTTAGTGTTTGAATATAAACTTTTTGGATGAGATTTTAACTTTTATAAATGTGCTTTGATTGGATTTAAATTAGAGGATTGGATATTAATTTTTTGAGTATTTAATTATTAACTTAAAATTTTGGAGGAGATTGCGATAAGAATGGAATTTGATTTTATATTTGATGATTTTCAGGAATATGATATTTATAGAATTTTGAGAAATATTGTGAAATAAAAATATGGATTTACTTCATGATTATATGATTTGATGAATTTAATTTTGATGGTAATAAATAAATAAATAAAGCAATTAAGGATTTTAAATTTCAAGGACAAATTTTTTTTAAGATGGGTAGACTTGTAACCTCTGTATCCTGAAATTCTAGCTTAAATGTTAATTTTAGGTTAATTTGGGGCTAGTGGAATTTTTTCATAATTTTTAGTTAATTAAAAACTAGTAACACTAATTTTCTAGGACTTTTAAGAATTTATTTTAGGGTCAGAATTAATTAAAAATATTCCAAACTTTTACTTTAGGTTCTAAATAAAAAAATATATTTTCTAAAATTTTTTGGGAATTTTTTGATTATTTTTAGCATTTATTTTGAGTTAATTATTAAAAACTGAATTAAAAACTAATTTCTGAAAAAAAAAACCCAAAAAGTAGTTATTTCTGCCCAGTCAGCCAACAGGGGCCCACCTGTTAGCCTCCCGCAGCCAACAGTGTGGGGCCCGCCTGTCAGCGACCGCGGGGTGGGTGTGGGTGCGCCGAACCGAGCCGAGCCGAGCCGCGTCCTAGTCCGAGTTGGACTGAGCTGAGCCGAGCCGTAGCGAACGCAGACCGTTAGATCTGAGCTGGCAGCATCGGATGGCTGCCACGTGGCGTTGTCCGAGCCGCGACTGCTCTCTCTCTCCTCTGTATATATATTAGTTTAAGTTATTAATTTCTAGGGTTTTCCTTGAGCCAAATTTTGGAGAATTGCCATCTAGGGTTCCTTCATCTTCCAAAAGCCATTGTGCATAGCTCCGGACTGCAAACGAGGCCAAGTTTCTTGCGTTAGAACGATATTGAGGTCAGATTTCAGATTACATAAATTTTTTACGAAATTATGAGTATTAAATTCTGGAAAATTCGTAGAGTACAGCATATCCGAAAATAGACGTATTTTGATATTTTCACGATTTAGGGAGAACCAGGAAACAGAATCATGAACCGTTTAAAGTTTCAGAAAGATAATATCGAGATCATTGACATATGTTTTTCTCAGAATTTATTTCGAAGTATTTACATACTGTTAATTCTGTAGAACTTCTAGGTTAGAATTTAACCATCGGTGCACGATACGAAACTTGTATGTGCCATAATTCCCAAATAAATTTGAATTCGGATGAGCCATAAATTTCAGCATGTTTTTGATACTAAAATCTACAGGAAATCATGCATGACAGTTAAGTTTGTGTCGGTTGACTTTTAGGTCAACAGATCGCCTCGATTTGCGTGCCATGAGTCTCGAGTCGATAAACTTTAGGTTCTTTTGGGCAAAATTTAGGAATTAACCTAAAAATCAAAATAATAAGATTAAAATAGTATTTTAGAGTAATTATTCCAGAATTAAATAAATTAAAATAAATTATCTTTTGACGTGATAAATTTGTAATACATAGGCTATTTGGACTGTGACTTGGACTCTGATTCATACCAGCTAAGGACCACAGGCGAGTATATTCTCTGACAGTTTCCATTATATTGATTATCTCTATAACTCTTGTTGTATAGCGTTTATGACTCTGATACTGTTGTTTACACGAGTTGGCATCATCGAGACCTGTCACGAGGAGTCGTGATTGGAATCCATCGTGCTAGCTGGGGAAAACGGGGAAATATTAGTAGATTATGTGATCATACCCAACTTTACATGCATCATAGCTCACCCACACATTACGTCGGTGCAGCCTTACCCTTACATGCCTCATCGCTGTTATATGTGGTTAGCCTGACCTGTTAGGGATGATCGCTAATCAATGTAATAAGTCATATAGTCCCAAGACGATCACATGATATGCTGATGTTTCATACACTTAGTTAGATGATTCTTGTCATGTATCTCTAGTATATTGATCTAGCATCTCTACATGTTCTAGTCATGATTCTAGCATTCACATATATACCAGTTCATTGTTCTTGCGTGTACTTGGATTTATATTTTATTGCTAGATGTACATTGATGATGATATGCTCCAGTATTCTATTTATTTCAGTATTTCTTATTGCCAGTATTTATATCTGTCTTGTATTTCTTTATACTATGCTATAGATTTTGTCAATATATGTGGAACTGTTGTTAGAGGTGTATTTTGTTCCAATGCTGACTGGTTATTTTTCCAGACTGTGACATTAAGGACTTGTTTCCAGCATACTTGGAGACTTTGATGTTATTGATTGCAGGTTAGATTATTTATTATTGTTTAGACTTGTCTTGTATTTTATTGGTTTGCTTCGATATCTCATCGTGCTTTAGTTTATGTGATTGGGTATATTCTATATTATATTATGATATCTGTGTCTCCTTATGGAGTTGGATATTCGTGAAAGATTATTTAGATAGTATTGTGACCTAGACAGCGTTCTACCGTCGATGCTGCGGCATAGGCTAGACGTACCCACGTACTCGTGCCCCTATACCGGGTGTGGGTCGTGACACGTAACGCTGCTGATGGGTCAGAAGTGGCGGTCCCCTCGGTTGTACTATATGTGGCCTCACATATGCTCTCTAAGGTAGATCTTCTCCATGAGCTGCACGACGAGGGTTAGAAGGAAAATCTCTCATCTGATGCCCCTCTGTGCCATAATACGCAGAAACTCCCAACCTCTTCCTGTAAACTTTCCAGATATAGCTAGGCTTCGTGCAGTAGTAGCAGAAAGTATGTTTTGAGTGTCTCTACTGCTACTGTGGTGCCTTGTAAACTGGTGCCCTAGCTGGAATCTGGTACTGTTGTGGCTGCTGAAAAAGACTAGATTGGAGATGCAGATGCTTAGCAGGCACTGCGCTGCACTAGCCCCCATAAAAGAATTGCGCTCTCTCTTAGGCTTCAAGCTTAACTCTCGCTCATCCTTATGTGCCTCCGCAAGTATCTTATAATACATCTCTTAGAAAGATGGAATGAAGATCTTTACTTTCCATTTTAGACCCTCACGGAAGCAGATAGCCCAAACCTCTGGCTCCCTCACCAAGTACTCCGCAAATTGGCTCAACATCTCGAACTCTGTAGCATACTCCTCCACGGACATGCTTTCCTGAGGAAGTCCCTCAAACTGCCTCCCCATGTCCAATTTGTCCGTCCGACCAATGAACTTTATCTTGAAGAGGTCCTTAAACACCTCCCAAGACTGCCCTATATCAATAAGAAGTAGCTCATTCCTGAACCAAGTATAGGCAATATCGAGCAACTGAAGTTCCACTGCCTCAACCTTCATATCCTTAGCAAGACGTGACACCCTCATGAGATGCTCGATATACTCGAGCCAATCATCAACGTAGATGATGCCCTTGATCCCGTTGAAGACCTAAGGTTCCAGCTTCTTAAAGTCCAAGATATTACCTGGCCGAAGCTGGGCAACCTGCGGAGCAATTTGCTGCTGGACCGGAGCTCCTTTCTCAACTACAGCAAGGGCAACCTGATGAGCACTCTCACTACCCTGTTGCATCACAGCGGCCTTTCTCTGGTGTGCCTCTGACTGGGCCCTCTGAGCCTCCATCATCTTGCAAAATAATTCGAACATCTGAGTCACATCTTCCAGCATAGGAGGTAGAGGTGGAAGTCCCTTCGAAACTGCTGGAACAATCCTCTGTACTGGATGTGGACTCCCGAATCTAGCTGATAAGCCAATCACCAAAGAAGTGACTAGTATAGGCTCTCAAAAAGTCGCAGATCCCTCAGAAGCTTCTCCTTTCTGCTGTGATCGAGTCTTAGATGGCATCCTGAGGCAAAGCGAAAGAAAAGAATCAATATGCCACAAGATAGAATATATTCAAATAATTAAAGCTCAATTATCAAATATAAAGAAAGAACAGTTAAAATGAGCAATGGTTTTTTTTTTAGTTATAATTGAGTATTCACATCCTATAGCCTATATCCTATATCTTAAAACATGCTCATAATAGCACTCAAATTAGAGAACCACTACGAATCGCACAAATTGTGATCTAGAAGACCTGCATGGGCCACCACTAAAAATATGTTACGACCCACACCCGATGTAAGGGCACGAGAACGTGGATACGTCTAGCCTACGCCGCAGCATCGACGGTAGAATATTGTTTGGGTAAACTATAATATCTAGAAATAATGATCATCAAGATATATAATGCCACCAATAAAATATGAATACTCAATCACAGAACTATAAGATGGAACAATGCACAAATATGATATAAAGAACTAAAGAGTCAAAATATAACTCATAAGACAAAAGATAATATACAATGAGTCTCAAATGTAAAAGAGTACTGACTGCCAAAGCTGGAGACAAATATAGTACAAAAATAAACTTATCAACTAAGCTACAGGTAAAGTATCATGTGTCTCTACCGGGATGAGTCTCCCCTGAGCCACAGTCTCTAGATCTAAGCCAACTACGTCCTGAGACCCGTAGTGAGTGGGATACCATTCCTCAGTGTCATATGAGAAAAATATATTCAGTCAGGATTAGAGAAAAGTGCACCTCTAGCAACAGCTCCAATAAATGATAAAGACTATGTAACAGTAAATAGAGAGCATATACAAGATGAATAGTCATGGCAAAAATATACAGGAATAATAAAATACGGGAAATATATACTAGAGATATGAACATCATATATACAATCAAGAAATAGATCTAAGTGGGTGAGTACTAGTGACAACATATGATCGGCTTGGGAACTTGCTCGGGAATCATGTCCTAGTTAATCATACGTATGGTGTATGATTAATAGTATGCAAAAAAATAAGAACTGCAGGGTATGATCACATATCTACACTAAATACTCCCTACCCCCGATTGGTATAGTGGATCCAACCATGACACGCTATAACACGAGATTCCATGAGAAGGAAGCTAATATTCTCATTAATCAGTGTCCATACATGTAAAAAAATAATGGGGCTCGCACAAGAAATATGCCAAAAACTAGAAGGAATAACATCTCATGACGAATACCAATCCCCGAAACCAAGTGTCAGAAAATCAAGGATATCTACACTAAATACAAGAAACATATAGGATATCATAAGTAAAAACTATCAGAGAATGTACTTGCCTGAAATCCAATGAACAGTATCAAAGATGTCTGAAATGGTACCTTTGAGACTTAAATATAGAATATTACATTAATACAAGGTTTTGGAATAAATACAAGTTAAAATAGTCCAAATCTAGGTCATTATCCCAAGTCTAAGTCAAACTAGGTTAACTCTAGGTCAAACTAGTCAAACTTGGTTAAACTAACACTACAAGAAAAATAGCATTTTTGACGGTCTATTTGTTGATGTATAGCCAAAACCGTCAAGAAAACATGTTTTATTGACAGTTTTGGCTATACGTCATAAATACCTTTTATGTGAGTATTATTGACGGTTTTAGATTGACCGTCAAGGTAACCTAGTTTATTCTCGACGGTTGTAAAAAAAATCGTTAATAAAATCTCAATTTTTATTCACAGTTATTTCATAACCGTCATCTATTATAAGGCGGCAAAATTTCCACGTGTAATTTCGTGTGCCATTTTGGTAAATATTTACATTTTTTTTCTTTTATTCCCCCGAGCCCTCTCCCCCCTCTCTATTGCTCCACAACTTTTCCTTCTTCCTCCCCTCTGATAAAGACCATCTCCATCTCCATCTCCTCCCTGAGACCCACCACCGCCTCCTCCTCTCCCTGTCTACGACATCGGCAGTATCAATCCTTTAAGACCCCCAACCTCTAGATCTCTCTCTCACTGTCCTCCTCCTCCTAGAGCTCGTCAACTCGGTGCTCTCGCCCGCCAAAGATAGGAGCGAGATTGGGTTGGTGAGGTTACTACACACAAAATTTGCTATTTTTTAATTTTTAGGGCTTCTCCTCTTTCGGTTAGGGCTCATCCTCAACCGGTTAGGGTTTTTCTCAATTTTTTTAATTTTTAGGGCATTCTTCTTCTTCATCATCATCATCATCATCATCTTCTTCTTCTTCTTCTTCTTCTTCTTCTTCTTTTTCTTCCCCTGGTGTGGATCCAATTACTTCGTTGATTATTTTTATGACTTTTTGTATTTGATGTAGCATCTTGTCGATTATTTCTTCCATATGGGTTTTAATTTAGTTTCTTTTATTAGAGGCTCAGAGACAAAAATGATGAAGGGGGCTGAGACGATTGGGAGGAACGATTATGGGTTGAGGAGGCTTGGGGAGTGTTGCTTGCAGGTGGTGAAGCAGCAAAGGACCAAGTGCTACTCTGTTGGGGATATCTAATCGAGGTGCTAGTAGGGGTTCTCATCCACGATCTTGCTCCCGTCGAACCTGAACAACGGGGAGATCTACTCCCTGCAATCATTGAGAAAATTTTAGTTTCTTGCCCGCTAGTCCAATCAAGCCTTATAGGTGCCAATTTCTTTTCTTGTATTTTATTTCCTTTCTAAATTGATAAAAAACTAATCGATCGTGTGCGTTTCTGTGTCCAAAAATAAAGACTATGTGAATTATGTTCTCTATAACTTGTGTCCAAGTATGACACAGCTCTGTGTCCGTAGGAGTCAGACACTCAGGTATTGGCTTTCTTCCTCCTTAGTTTTCTACTTTCTATTAATGGTTTGTTATAGACTATAGCCAATTCTTGAAAATAGAAACTGTGATGAAGTAAAGAACTTCCTTATTAGTTGGGCCAAGCCTGGGATTTATTAAAGGATTTATTTAGAAATTCAAGCAGAACTAGCAATTCTTGTTTCAGTAATAATAAGCGAGAGGTTATTTCAGTTAAAAATTCGAATTTTGGAACAGCACCTAAGAACGCGGGATTTCTTTTGAATATAATTTAATCTGAGCATTGTGCACAAATGTAATGGGCTAGTTTTGTATGTAGCGAGAAAATTTTGAACTATGTTATTTATGTTATTGTTAGTTCAGTATTAGATTTTGCTCAAATAAATATGTAGATCTCTTGCCGTATTGAAAATATTCTTTATTTTGTTTATCTCCATTGCATCATTATTTGTTGCCCTTTATCTTGTTGAAATTGATCTGGTATTAGTTGTATTTGCATGTATTGTTTTCATCCCATGTTTGGTGGATGTATTGTTTGCTTATAATAGTATGAAATAATTTGTTTGCCAATCTAAACATTTCTAGGAGAAGAAAAAATAGCATACATGTGAAACAATAAATTTAAAAGTATCATTATCATTATTAAAATTTTATTAACTACTTTTTTTTTCTAGAAATGATATCAAATGCCATGAAGTGGACTATTTTATTCAATATTTATTTCCCTAGTGCTTCATGAACTCAACTTACAAGTATAAGGAAATTACACATTACCTAAAAAATCATAATAAAGAGCTAGAAGATCTATTTATATATATAGAAAGAACTTCTTCAATTATATGTATCTACAAATAGTTACACAACCTAAGAAGTGAAAGACTTCCATTATATAATCCACTAACATTAGAAATTATGGACAAAATGGTGAATTTTTTATGGTTAGTGAAGCAAATTATGGGCAAAGTATAATAATTGGTTTCACATTTAATTACCTATTCATTTCTTAGATTTGTTTGTCTGTCCATGTTTTCATGATACTTTAGGAGCTAGATTAATGGTTTTTGTAAGAAAATTGATGAGTTTTGTAGTTAGTTATCCCTTGTTCATGGTTGGATTATGTAAAACTAATTTATAAAGTAGTTGGTTTCACGTGTAATTACCAATTCTCTTACTATAATTATAATTACCTATTGATTTCTTATATTTAATGGGTGTATCAATAATTTTTCCTAAAATTTTAGTAGGAAAAATTATTATTGGGTTTTATCGTCTGTGTTTGGGTATATGCTGAAGTAATAAATAAATCAAATAAAAAAAAAACTATTTATTCTAATTACTATATAAGAAAAACAATGATAGATTTTTACTTTAGCAAGGTTGAGTACAAGAGAAGCCATCAAGATACTTTTGATTCATTAGCAGCAACCTTGCTTCTTCTGAAACAAATATGAATGAATGAATGAATGAACTTAATATGTTCGGTACATTAAATAATGGCAAGTTGGTGCTAATATAACTCCACAACAAATAATGAAAAATATGTTTTTATTGAAGCATCTTCACAATGGAGACTAGTAATGACAATCTTGATAGTATGGAATGAAATACATGAGATTGATGCCTCTCCAACTATATTGCAAGAATAAGAAGACGAGATATACAAATAGATAAAATAGTAGCCCCTTATCTTGCATGAATATGGATATGAATACGAGAACGAACATGATATAGATACGGACACCATTTTTCTTTATCCATGGGACATATAGCTCTCGCGTTCGGCTGATGCATTCATCTCCAATCATGCTAAGTAGTACTTCAACATCACCATTTACAATTTTTTAGGTAACAGAAATATGTAGTTTTTTTGACACACTTGGAGATCATATTAACATAGTTATTCTGATAGAAGAGTACATTTGGATATGTAGCACTAATACGGTAATTTTAAATGCATTCTATTTGCATGAGCTTTAAGTTACTCGTTCCCATTACGTGTTCTATCAGAAAGACCTAGACTTTCTGATTTCCTGGATAAGTACAAAGCTAGTATCTATTTTGTTTCTTATCATCACATGATATTTCTAAAGATGTTAGATTATTGATATTTATTAGATTATTGATGTTTACTTGGTAACTTTATTTTATCTTTGCCATTCTATCACTGTTTCTTTGAACTATCTCCATCTAGAGAAAAGGACCAACAACCATTAGTTTAAATACGCTTGGTACCCTCTCCTAAAAGTATGGCATGCACGATTCTTGGTAAGTAGAAGCTTCTTCAGATTAATACCTTAATAGGTTCATATTCTTCGAATGGCTTCATGTTTAACTTATGATACTACTATATCAGTCGATATCTTCATATATGGGACCAATTCTAAAGATCAAATATGAGGCCACACAAATTTTTGTAAAATTACAATGTATTTTTAGTGATCATCAGAAAAATATCAATATGCATACCAATTGTAGACTAAAAATACTAGCATTCTAAATTTTTGGAGGACAAGCAAGCATCAAGGTGCCGCAGAGAAGTATGCCAGAAATAAAATGATCATATAGCGTGAATTACAAATTGATAGGTGCAAAGTTACTTGATAAGCTTCTTGTTCTTACCTATTTTTTGCCACCTTTGGAGATCTAAAAGTTTGTCTATTGGTAAATATAGGCAGAGCCTTACCTTTGGAGAAATTACAGAGAAACATATAAGGAAGTATTATGTATTGGTTCTGCTTTGAAGTACCTATGCACTAAGCCTGTAAGCACATCAATATTAATCTTGCACTTAATTTTTATAATTTTATTTATGCAAGTTGGACAGCTTACATAATATTTAACAGGGTTCATGTTTGGGTATCTATGTGTGGAGTGAACTTTTCACAATAGGCAATTGCAATGCAGGTATGTTAGATCATCAATTTTATTTTATTTTCTTTACTCGTCTTAAGACTGTTAACTGGGAATTTCTGTGTTGTCGCTCAAAAGTTGAGTCTAAAAGTTTTGGCTATTTTTTCCTTTGCCAAACCTATCAAATATCAATGCCAATGTCAAATATCGATGCCGTTGACTTATGGGTTGATTTAATTTTTTTTTCTTGTAGGAATTAGTTGAATTGAATGCTTGGCATAAGGCAAAATTTGGGTTTATTTTTCTCATATGTGCGTAAGGGAGGAGCACACCAGAAATACTAGCTGAGTTGAAGGTGAGGTTCATGTTTACTTTTAATGGTGTATTAGTTTATGGCTAGCAACTGAAAGATGAGTTTTAAATATTTGCTAATAACAAGTCAATATATTGAACTATGACTCACTCCATCCAAACTTCCCTCTCTTATTTCCTTCTCATTTATTTTTGTTATATAGTCACCTTAGATCCATGTTTCATGTTGTTTGCCAATGATATTAATTGATGGTACTAGAGAGTGTTAGTTTCTAAAACAGAAATGTGCAAAGGAGTTTTATGATCAAGAAATTAGTAAGAGAAAATTGAGTTATATAAAGTGGAACTTATAAAAAATACAAAAAAAAGTAATGGAGTAGTTCACATTGAATGTTGAACTTTTAAAAAATACTAACAACTCTAGATATAAATTCTTAGTCATGTAGAACATGAATTTTTTGAAATAAAGTCATGATAGGTA
Source organism: Iris macrosiphon (assembly GCA_036927795.1). Classification (NCBI taxonomy): domain Eukaryota; kingdom Viridiplantae; phylum Streptophyta; class Magnoliopsida; order Asparagales; family Iridaceae; genus Iris; species Iris macrosiphon. The sequence goes on along the minus strand of JAYESA010000007.1, from coordinate 68,282,258 downwards.
TAATACATCATAAGATATTGATAGAAGATTATTCCTATGAATCTATGATAAACTTACTTCATCTCTGGTGATATTGATTATTGAGATATCATTTCGATAGGCCACTTTATAGCCTGAAATTCTATTAAACCTATATTGGAGATATTGTAATTTGTAACTAAGTAATTTTACTCACTATTATTTTCACTTCCTACGTAATTTGTAACTAAGTAACTTTTCTTTGAAATTGAGTCATGATATGCCACTATCTAGAGTCATGATAGGTATCACACATCATAAGATATTACCAGGTTTCTGATAGTGTTACGATCCGCACCCAAAATTTGGGCATGAGTCGTGGGTACATCCAGCCTACGCTGCAGCATCGACGGTAGAACGCTGTCTAGGTCTCAATACTACTAACATAACTCACAGAAATAATCTGTCAACGATCTCAACGCATATGATCATCAATTCATAAGGTACTCAATCGCAATAACTATAAGAAGATAAATGATGAAAGATATAAGAAGTTCTGACATAAGTCTAGAATAAAACTAAAAAAAAAGTCTAGAGTCTAACTGTCTCAACATAAATAAGTCTCAACATAAATACACCCAAGTCTCACAGTTATAACAATCTAATACATAAATAAACTAGACTAAGTGTTGTCTAAACAACTGTGGGTGGTATCTCCTCTAAGGGGAGTGGCTCCTCTGGAATCTCCGGAATGTAATCTCCATCTATCCTGGACCATAGTGGATAGGGAAAAAAATCCTCGAAATCCTCTGAAAATGTTATCCAGTCAGGATTGGAGCGAAGCACAAACACTAACAATAATTTTAATTATGTTGACAAAAACTATAAGACAATGTAAGGAAATACCTGATGAAGAAAATACTGCAAAATAAGGAATACTGGAGAGACATGTAATCAGCATATAGAACTAACTAGTAATGGACAAATATATGCGAATGCTAGAAATAAATATACTAAAATAAAAGAATAGGAATTCTAGCTAAGTATTGTGAAATATCAGTTTGCTATGTGATCGACTTGGGACTAGATCAAGCTTGTTATATATGATTGGCTATGATACATGTGAGGTCAGGCTAACCATCTGATTAGCTATGATGCAAGAAATAATCAGGTTAATCATATATAACAGGCTATGAGGCATATAAATGGTTAGGCTACACCCTACGTGATATGTGGGGTGAGCTATGATGCATGTAAGATGGGTATAATCATATAATCTTGCTAATATTTCCCCGTCCCTATCTGGTATGCTGGATTCCAGTCATGACTCCTCCGGACAGGTATCTATGATACTAGTCCGTGTATCCGCTATGTCGGAATCAAGTATACACTACAACCAAAATCATACTAATGATTAAAATAATAAAAACTATCAGAGAATGTACTCGCCTGTGGTCCTTAGTAGTGTGTGAGGGTCAAGGTCCAAACTGGAGTCACACTGACCTAAATAAGGAATAAAAGTATTAAAGAGTAAAATAAAAATAGTTATCATGCTTAACTAGCTAGGATAATATTTCTAGGCTATTTCTAGGGATGTACTAGGTTAACTAGGTCGTCTTGGTGAAACTGGGTCAATACATTGATTCAGGTTCTAAAATATTTATAAAGTTGGTTTATAGGGTCATACAAGTAATATTAAGTCTAAACTAGGTTGTATCTAGATACCTCATTCATATCAAAGTATACTAGTTAATACCTAGCTAAAATTAGATAATACCAACTAATATTAGATACTACATTAACTATATAAGATATAAACTTAATGATATCAAAATCTATACAATAATTAATCTATAGATTGATACTTAACCAATCCTTAGTTTAGTACTTAATTGATACCCCATACCTAACTATAATACACTAGACTATATTGCCATCATCTCAAACTGAACTATCCCAGTTGCCCTCAAGCACTGTCACAACCCTTAATTTTACTCATACTTTGCTTTGGTGCACGCATCAACCTGGACATTTCTTCTCCTTAAACACATCTAGTTGTACAACCTACACACTCTCATATCTACAACATTCCCATATTATCTTGGGGTTGAGTTTGTTCATGAGCTGCTACACTGAGTACTACTGCCAAACACTTATGTGTATGAACCTGTTGGCACTAACTCCGATATCTACCCACCTATAACCATTAGTGTACATAGGTACAACATTTACTAATATTCTTTAGAATAAGTTTTTCTCCAAATGAATACTACACATTAACAGGTATCAGTCTTAATACTAATATCCTTAGAGTATCTCCAATAACTGATACCTATATCACTACACGTAATCCGATCTTTGAACTCACCCTCATCTCACTCTTGAACTGATACCATTTTCAGTCCACAACAACTGATACTCGAGCACCCCTTTCTCATTACTAATACAACTGCCAGTTGAATGACTAATACACTCAGTATCACATCCCCTTAATATACTTATTGCTAATCCTGAACACCATTATATCTGCCTGCCATAGAAACTTAACTCACCATCTGGATACACACCAGTGCAACCATATAAGACCCCATTGGTTGCATAAGCCCTCATATTCACTGATCTCCTGCACCCTCTATTACCTGCTGCTAGACTCTAACTCTGCCCTCAATTGAATCCAGTGCACACAAAAACCACCCTGTACACATACACAACCCTCTAGAGGCCATTGCACAGTTCTACACTCTACACTCATGTATATACTAACACACACACACTCATCACTCACTCGAACACTCATCGTTCACTAATACCTACACTCACATAGGTATATAATATTTGAACCTGTACTTACTCTCATCTGGCAACACCACTGATACTCAATGACACTCACTCCCAGTCCTCACTCATTTGCACTTAACCTTACTTGGTATCACATCCCCATAAATCTACACCAAGTTTACCCTACTGCTACCCTATACACTGCACTAAACAACAATTTTATTTCCCCCATATTGCTGCTGACTGCATCCTGTACTCCAGCATGACCCAGGTTACTGAGTGTTGCCTGCTGTTAGGCCTATCCAGGTTCCTTCCTGCAACTGTATGCACACACATACTAGATCATGCAGTTCTTTACACATTGCTACCACTGCTCGATCTACACCAACCCGTACGCATACCAAGTAGCATAAACACGACAAATAACTTATACTCTAGCTGTTAATCCCCCTTCCTAACCCAAGAACCAACTGATACTCACTACATCCTTAAAACAATATATATATATATATATATATATATATATATATATATATATATATATATATATGAATTAGGCACTATAAATAGGTATACTTCCTATTAATCATTTCATCAAACACCTTGAGTGCACCAATGTGATACTCTATGATACACCACCAATCTTCATGCCAAAATTCCCAATATACATACAACACCATGAAGAAAATATCATAAAAACCAATAGAGACTCATTTTCTTCCCTTATGGCTATTCCTAAACCATGGGTGGGCTCCTAATAGTCAAATAAATAATAAAAATAGAATTTAAAGTAGAGATTTCATATCAAGGGTTCTCTAGCCAAGCCTCTTTTTCTACAATGCTCCTTGTGGCCTAAGCTTCTAGACTTCCTAGATGAGAGAAATAAGAGGGATTGGATGTTTAATTTTTAAAATTTGGTGGAGGAAGGAAAGGGTTTGGGGCAGAACTACTTCAAGGGTTTTTTATGAGCTATGAATGACCTTGAGGGCGACTCCCTCTCTCTATTTAGGGCCGGCTACTAAGGGGACCTAGGGCTTGCAATGCATAAAGTTCTCAATGCCCCTATGGTTAGTCATGAAGAGTTATTCAAATAAGTTGTATTTAATCCCAAGTGAGGGGTCTAACTAGATTCTAATTAAAATGGATAGGGATTAACTAGTGGGTTCAAATATCTAGTCTAAGGTTGAGTCTAATGGTCTCATCAAGTCTAGTCCACTAACCCATTTTATTTATATATATCATGCAACTATAAACACAATATATATATATAGTATTACAATGACAACAATGCCCCTACTCTAGAAATATGGTAGTGACAATTTTACCCTCCTAAAAAAATTTGTCCTCGAAATTAAACTAAGTTAGCACAAGAATACAATAAGAACTATACCTCAAGTCTTGAAGAGATACGTGTATTGCTCGCATATTTTATCCTCCATCTCCCAGGTTGACTCACCTGGAGAGTGATGTCTCCATGCAACACGAACCAAATGAATAGTCTTGTTCTGTAATACCTTCTTCCTTTGATCCAAAATCCCTACGGGCTGCTCAGGATAGCTGAGAGTCGGACCAAACTCGATCTCTGATTGATCTAGTAAGTGACTAGGGTCTGCTACATACCGTCTCAGCTGCTATACATGGAACACATCATGTACTCCCTCTAGTGCAGATGACAAGTCTAGCATGTAGGCTACCGCACTGACCCTCGTAAGAATACCAAAAGGTCCGATGTACCGTGGACTAAGCTTCAGCCTCCACCAAAGCGAATCGTGCCCCGTGTCAGAGAAATCTGTAAGAAGACCAAATTGCCAACCTAGAATAAATACAGTCTTAACATGCAATCTAAAACAAAATAATCACAAATTTTTTTAACAAAACATATATCTCAAACTCCAAGGGTCTACGGTGGTTGTCGGCCCAATGCTGCTGTCTGTCCTGCGCTACTCGAAGTCTATCTCTGATGAGTTTCACCTTCTCCGCTGCATCCACGACCATCTCTCGTCCCAACAAGGCTCTCTCTTTGACATCATCCGAAGATAATGGTGTACGACACATCCGTCCATATAGAGCCTCTAATGGTGATATCTCAATACTGGTCTGGTAGCTGTTGTTGTAAGAAAACTCTACCAGGTGTAGATGATCCTTCTACGAACCTCCGAAATCCAGAACACAAGTGCGTAGCATATCCTCGAGAGTTTGAATAGTCCTCTCCGACTGCCCGTCTATTTAGGGGTGATATGCGGTACAAAACTTGAGTTGAGTGCCCAAGCTTGCTTGCAAACTATTCCAAAAGTGGGAAGTAAAATGACTATCCGGACCCAAGATGATGCTACAAGAACCCCATGTAATCTGACAATCTATCGCATATATATCTCTGCTAGCTTCTCCGTCGACGTACCCACTTTGAATGGTAAATAGTGGGTTAATTTGGTCAACATGTCTACGATGACCAAAATCGTGTTTTTTTCTCCTGGAGAATGCGGAAGACCTGTCACGACCCGCACCCGATTTAGGGGCACGAGTGCGTGGGTACGTCCAGCCTACGCCGCAGCATCGGCGGTAGAACACTGTCTAGGTCATGTAACTATCTAATCAAACTCGCGTGAATACCCAACTCCATAAGGAGACATGGATATCATAAAATAATATTAGAAATACTCAATCACATAAACTAAAGCACGATGAGATATCAAGGCAAGCAAGAAATACAAGACAAGTCTAACGACAAAATAATCATACCTGCAATCATTAACTTCCAATCCTCAAGTGTGTCAGAAACCAGTCTACTAAGGTCACAGTCTGAAAAAATATTTTTCCAGTCAGGAAGGAGCAAAGTACATCTCTAAATAGCAGTTCTATATTAATGATATAAACTATGTAGTAGTTCTAGATGGAAATATACCAGAAGCATGTATAGATACGAGAAATAAAAGAAATACTGGAAATACTGTAAGTAAATGCAGGAGAAGAAACAATATGTCCATGAGCAAGAACCTATGACTAAGTGTATGAGTACTAGCTTTAACATGTGATCGGCTTGGGAACTTGATCAGGCTGGTTACATGTGATTAGCTATGATTCTTGTAAGGTCAGGCTAACCGTTGGTTAGCTATGATGCATGTAGAGGTCAGGCTAATCACACGTAACAGCTATGAAGCATGTAAATGGTCAGGCTGCACCCGACGTGAGATGTAGGGTGAGCTATGATGCATGTAAGGTTGGGTATGATCACATATCTATACTAAAATACTCCCCACCCCCGACTGGTATAGTGGATCCAATCATGGTACGCTATGGCACGGGACTCCCTAGGGAGGTAGCAAGTCTCCCCGGAAATCAGTGTCTGTACATGCACAAGATAACAAAGAAATAAGTCTTGTACAAGCTACACCATGAATAAGGAATAACATCTCATGACGAGATCCGTGTATACAATCCATGTAACCAACGTATCAAGAGCATGGATATCTACACTAGATATAGTGAACATAGGAGATATCATAAATTAGAAACTAATCAGAGAATGTACTCGCCTTGGGTCCTTAGCTGTCAATACCAATGTCCTGTCCCAGAGTATCGTCTGGAGAATCCGACAGTCCTATAAACATATAATAGTATCACTTGTATCAGATGCTACACTAACACACAATAGAAATACCTTGGCCTCAGGGCTATGCCAGGCATGGCTCTAGTCAACTAGGGTCATCTAGTAGGGATACGTATATAGTACACATTTACACTCAGGGTATATACTAATAAAAACGTATATAATATATATATATATATAAGTATCTATTAGTAATTGTACAAAATATGTATATGTGTATATACACTAATAGATGTATATAAATATATATTTTTATACCAAAATACATATTTGTATATATATATCAATCAAATATTTTATATATGTATATTAACAAATCAAAGAATGTATATAATGCCACCCTCCTCAAGGTGATCCCAAATGAAATAGCAGTTAGTTCCAATGGGTCCGGAGCAGTCCAAATAGCTAGAAACTATATAAAGAAGTTCAAGATCGAAGTTCGGCGAGAAAATCGAGATAAGGATACCAGGCTAATAGGGGAAAGGGTTGTTTGTTCGTAATTAAGGTAACATCTTAGTTTAATGAAAATAATTTCAAATTTATTTTGAACAATAATTACAAATAAAAGTTTATTTATAAAATTTAGAATTTATGTAAAAGCCATCATATATTTTTACATCTATAGTAAAAATTGGTTACCAGCCCAATTAAACAATTTTGAACTTATTTTTATTATTGGAACTAATAATATAACCCAAAAATTATTATAGTTTTTCATATAATCAAATCCTTATATTTATTACTAAACTAAATAAAAACTAAACTAATTAAATATTACTAAACTAATTGATTCATAATTAACTACTGATTAATAATTAACTACTGATTATATAATTAACTACTAATTATAAATTAACTACTAATTATAAATTAACTACTAATTAACTAATAATAATTAACTAATCGCATAACTTAACTTAACCCAAAAATTACACAGAACAAAAGAGGGAAGAGGGAAGAAGAGGCTCACGATGGGGGTTTCGTCGTCGGCGCGGTGGGGGTTCCGCCGGGTCACGCGGTGGAGGTGGTCGACTCTCGTCTCGGGGCGGGGGCGGATCTTCGAGCTCGACGGATCTGAGGCGGCCACGGCTCGACGCGGGTGAGGAGGTCCGAGGCGGCCACCGGCGGCGGTCGAGATCTGCTGTAGTCGAAGCTCGGCGGTGGTCGTCGTTCTTCTCGGGCGGCGGCGGTGGAAACTCGAGAGCGGTCGAAGACCTAGGCGGTGGATCCAAGCCAGAGCAGCAGAGGATGGTGGCGACGACGTCGGCTTCGGTGAGGACAGCGGCTGATGGGTGACGCAAGGTCGAGGCGGCGGCGGTGCTCGGTACGAGGAGGAAGTCTCAGTTGCCAACGGCGGCGGGATCTAGGTTAGGGTTTGGAGTTGTGAATCGTGTCGGTTTGGATCGTGTGCGGGCTGGACACGATGGTTTGCTGTACTGTGGACGTGTCCGGGTTTGGACACAGAAATGATGTACTGTGGTAGGGATATGTCCAGATGGTGGACACGAGGATGATGTTTGCTGTGGTGGAGGTGGATGTGTCCGGGTGTGTCGGACACGAAAATCTGGTTGTAATGTTGTAACCGGACACAGGAAATGAATGGATACGATAGGACACCCGGGGTCGGACCCGAGGCCAACACGGCTGACACGGTAATGCTGGACACACGGACACGAGCACACAAAATGGTGATGGCTTGCTGGATTGTGGGGATTTGTGAGGGCTAGCTAGGGTTTCTTGGGAATGGTGATGAGAGACTTAAATAGGGAGAGAGAGTGTGGGATAAAGGGTGAGGATTGGCCCAAATAATGAATGGCCCAGATAGGTATGAATGGGTTCTCATGTGGGAAAAATTGAGGGTGTGTTGGCTAGTTAATGGAAAATGGCAATCTTGTAAAATTTTAAAAGAAAAGATTATAATTTTAGAAAATATTTTAGGAAAGCTAACTGATTCCCAATTAGCTACTAATTAATCCATATTGCAAAATCTTAGAAAGTACGAAATTTATTTATTTACTATCCCAATAAATATAAAATTTTATTATGAAAACAACTAGTCCTTCAATAATTTTATTAAACAAGTAATTTTATGATTTCAAGCCAATAAATATTCGAAGCTATAGTATTATATATATATATCATTATTTATCTATTTAATTTATAAGAAAGCGACATTTAGGAAAAATGATTTTTATAAGAGATTTTAAATCACCTTCTAAAATCAAACATTGTTCGAAAATCTAATACTAAAAATTCAAGGAGAAAATAATTTATAAACTTGATATTTAAAATAAATTAAAAATCTAATTATTTCGGAAATTTGGAAATCGGAGGTTACAAGTCTACCCACCTTAGAAAAATTTCGTCCTCGAAATTTAAGGTCCTCAATAATTGCATTTACACATTGTATTGTTCCATCAAAATTTAAATTTCAAACCAAATAATCATGAAGTAATTCCATATTGCTATTTCACAACCTTTCAAAAATTTTATAACATCATATTCCTGAAAATCTTCAAGTTTAAAATCAAATTCAAATTTTTCTCATAATCTCCTCCAAATTTAAGTTCGTATCTAAATACTCAAGAATTTTAATATCCAATCCTCCAATTGAATTCCAATCAATGTATATTTATAACATCGTATCTCAAAATTTAAATTTTAAACACTAATCCATCCATCATCTTACTCCTCTAACTCAAATTCAATTGATGCTTATTCAAATCTAAATCCTCCTCCCGAGAATTGAATTCGACACTATTCCATTAACGATTTTATTTCCCGATTTTTTTTTCCTCAAATACTCAACGATGCGATACTTTCAGAATCTTCAATGCAACATTCATAATATAAAATTTCAAATTTCTATCTTGCAATCAATTAGATATAATGATAATCTCTCAAATTTTCTCAAATTTTAATAATCAATTTAATCATATCAAGACCTTCCTAAAATTAATAAATCCTCAATTTTGTCCTGTGAATTTCTTAGCTCTCCATTTAAGTTAATGTTTATCCTCGAATTTCAATCATACCTCGATTTTCGTAAAATCAATGATCCATCAACTCTGTTATAGCAACCCCTAAATTCTTTATTTAAATTAATGCTCATCCACAATTTAATCATCTTGTCCCTTTTTGTCGGTCATAACCTTGTCATAGATCTTTGCTATGGTCAAACCCTAATGATCATGGTTTTAAGAAAACTCTACCTACAGCCATGCAATCAAAAAATATATAGGTCATGTATCTTTTGTCATGGTATTTCAGTCTCTGTTAGGGTGTACTACTAGTTATATTTTAACAAGAAAATCATGAATATGAACTACAACACTAGGGAAATCAATCAATCAATCAAGAGACGGGAACATTAGGAAAAAGAAGAACCTGCTACCATATTACTTGTAGTATCTGCTATCTCTAACAATCACTTAACTCTAGCACATTCACTAACTAATTTCCTATTCTTGTACACTGATACCCATATCAATTAATCATTAGTCCACAAGATCCATGAATACATCCATATCGCACACACCTGTCTATTAATGCCAAAATCTGATACCAAGAACCTCTAACACGATTATAGGTCAATTGGTGCATGTAAAGTTTGATACCTCTATCTCTTTAGGTACCCCTGTTCTATTATAGTACACCCACTGTTAGTTCTCGTTCCTACCACAATTGTCCATACTATTTGTTCTTATCACTCAAGTGCACACCAAGTGTAACACACCATACTAAGTACTGCTCTTTCCAATACAACTTTAGATGGACACCCAAGTCAGTCTGCGGTGCCATCTCAATCATGCTCAAGTCACCAGATCCTTACACATGTATATCATCTACTCATATATTAATATTCATATCTCTCATCTACCATAAAAATTAATCCTCAAAATAATCGTCAAGGTTTAACTTCTCGATCAACTTAAAATAAATTGTATATACTTCCTCAAAATCAGATACTCAACATCGAAATAAAATTTAATCACTCCAAAAATCTTTGTAGCCTTAACCATGTTTATTGAATTCATATTTGAAATCCTCAAAAATTTAATGACGTAATCTCAAATCCTCAATTATTCTAAAAATAAAATTTTATTTCCACCTTTTAATTTATAACTCCATAAATGTACATATCAGTGCTCACGGTCTCTGATACTCAAGGTGCACTCAATGCATCTAGTGTCTATAACTGTGTACTAAAATTGTACTGCCTGAATCACTTGCACTATTATCTCCAATGATCAAAGTTATCATCACCTGTAATTTCTTTCATGATTTTCAATTTATGTCAACTGGTATATCATCTAATTATCATCATACAGGGTGCTTACTGTTATTAACGTCATTCTTGACAAATTTTTGATATAGAATCATTAGCACTCTTGGTATTATATCGCAAGCTTCATTATTGTATCATCTCCTCAAACTTATTAGAACTCATGATTAGCTGTACCTTTTATAACACTCCTATTTCTTATTCTCATGGGCAAGTATATGGTTCCTCATCTCGATTATTGTGTAGGTATTTCCTTTTAACCTTTTATAGCCTGTTACACTAATCTGCGAAACGCTTTACCATCTTCATTACCGATTCCGATATTTCTCTACTCACGACACCTCATTAACTCTTTATTGCATATATCCTTCTTTACTTTTAACACGTCCGATATCAATCATCAGATTGTACGTTATGCTCCATTAATCCTTAACACAATTCCTTGATACCTAATTGTTTACATAGATCACTCAAGTGCATAATCATGATTATCCAGGGCGGGTATGTTAGCTCTGATACTAACTCTTGAACTATCACTGATACTCTATTCTCTCCTTCTACTCACAGTCTCTAATGACACTTATCCTAGAACCATTGGTACAAGGTACTATGCTAAGGGCTAACTCTAGATTAAAGCCTACTGCTCACATGTCCAACTAAGAAACACTTACAAACTCACAAGTCACACTCAGTCAAACTAATACAAGACACAACCAAAATTGCAAGTCACTAATTATCATACTAACAAGGATCCTTAAAGAAATAAGGCTCAAAAGAACTGGGTTAAGGACTGAAGGTGTCTTTACTGCTAGTAAAGAAAAGAAGCGATGGAACAAAGTCCTGGAATAACAGAAATAGATAAGTCTTGAGATGATACTTTAAGAGCCAATTTAAGATACAACCTGATAATCATACACGTCTGTCTAAAATCACGACACTCAGAATCCTCGCCACGCCAGTAAGCATAGATGCGATAAACGATAGGTTACGTAACTAAGGTATGCAACTCTATAATCATGTCATTTAGAATCTTCGCCACGCCAACCGGTATGGCTGCGAGAGACTCTAAGTTTCATAACTATAGTATGTACATCCAAGTCAGGTTCCTACGTTCTCATCACCACAGCTAATATGGCTGCGATAAACTCTAAGGTCCATAACCCAAAGTAGACGCTTTACCTTTCTCACTGTCCTCATCAACATATGTCATCAGATGATACCGTAAATTTTAGCCCATAAAATTCATCTCGATATGAAATCAATTCAACAACGATACCAAGAATTAAATTTAACAACTGGTCAACAAGAATCAAACTCAACAATGATACCAAGATTTTAATTTAATAACTGATCAATAAGGATCAAGTTCAATAACAATAAGCGAGAGCAGACGGGAACAAGGGGGAAAGATTTAAATTAGAATTTATAATAAGATTCTCAAGGGTCGTCCCAGGAATCTCTCAAATAATTTGTGATTGAGTATCCTCTCTCATCCTAGTATCCTATGTCCTATATTCTATAGCAGGTACGCAGTAGTACAACTATGACGTCGTACTACTATGACATCGCACAACTAGCGAAGTCTGACCTGCATGGGCCACCACTAAAAATGTGTCACGATCCGTACCCAGTTTAAGGGCACGAGTGCGTAGGTACGTCCAGCCTACGCCGTAGCATCGGCGGTAGAACGCTGTCTAGGTCATGTAACTATCTAATCAAACTCGCGTGAATACCGAACTCCATAAGGAGACGTGAATATCATAAAATAATGTTAGAAATAATCAATCACATAAACTAAAGCACGATGAGATATCAAGGCAAGCAAGAAATACAAGATAAGTCTAACGACAAAATAATCATACCTGCAATCATTAACTTCCAATCCTCAAGTGTGTCAGAAACCAGTCTACTAAGGTCACAGTCTGGAAAAATATTTTTTCAGTCAGGAAGGAGCAAAGTACATCTCTAAATAGCAGTTCTATATTAATGATATAAACTATGTAGCAGTTCTAGATGGAAATATACCAGAAGCATGTATAGATACGAGAAATAAAAGAAATACTGGAAATACTGTAAGTAAATACAGGAGAAAAAATAATATGTCCATGAGCAAGAACCTATGACTAAGTGTATGAGTACTAGCTTTAACATGTGATCGGCTTGGGAACTTGATCAGGCTGGTTACATGTGATTAGCTATGATTCTTGTAAGGTCAGGCTAACCGTTGGTTAGCTATGATGCATGTAGAGGTCAGGCTAATCACACGTAACAGCTATGAAGCATGTAAATGGTCAGGCTGCACCCGACGTGAGATGTGGGGTGAGCTATGATGCATGTAAGGTTGGGTATGATCACATATCTATACTAAAATACTCCCCACCCCCGACTGGTATAGTGGATCCAATCATGGTACGCTATGGCACGGGATTCCCTAGGGAGGTAGCAAGTCTCCGCGGAAATCAGTGTCTGTACATGCACAAGATAACAAGAAAACAAGTCTTGTACAAGCTACACCATGAATAAGGAATAACATCTCATGACGAGATCCGTGTATACCAATCCGTGTAACCAATATGTCAAGAGCATGGATATCTATACTAGATACAGTGAACATAGGAGATATCATAAATTAGAAACTAATCAGAGAATGTACTCGCCTTGGGTCCTTAGCTGTCAATACCAATGTCCTGTCCCAGAGTATCGTCTGGAAAATCCGACAGTCCTATAAACATATAATAGTATCACTTGTATCAGATGCTACACTAACACACAATAAAAATACCCTGGCCTCAGGGCTATGCCAGGCATGGCTCTAGTCAACTAGGGTCATCTAGTAGGGATACGTATATAGTACACATTTACACTCAGGGTATATACTAATAAAAACGTATATAATATATATATATAAGTGTCTATTAGTAATTGTACAAAATACGTATATGTGTATATACACTAATAGATATATATAAATATATATTTTTATACCAAAATACATATTTGTATATATATATCAATCAAACATTTTATATATGTATATTAACAAATCAAAGAATGTATATAATGCCACCCTCCTCAAGGTGATCCCAAATGAAATAGCAGTTAGTTCCAATGGGTTCGGAGCAGTCCAAATAGCTAGAAACTATATAAAGAAGTTCAAGATTGGAGTTCGGCACGAAAATCGAGATAAGGATACTAGGCTAATAGGGGAAAGGGTCGTTTGTTCGTAATTAAGGTAACACCTTAGTTTAATGAAAATCATTTTGAATTTATTTTGAACAATAATTATAAATAAAAGTTTATTTATAAAATTTAGAATTTATGTAAAAGCCATCATATATTTTTACATCTATAGTAAAAATTGGTTACCAGCCCAGTTAAACAATTTTGAACTTATTTTTATTATTGGAACTAATAATATAACCCAAAAATTATTATAGTTTTTCACATAATCAAATCCTTATATTTATTACTAAACTAAATAAAAACTAAACTAATTAAATATTACTAAACTAATTGATTCATAATTAACTACTGATTAATAATTAACTACTGATTATATAATTAACTACTAATTATAAATTAACTACTGATTATAAATTAACTACTAATTATAAATTAACTACTGATTATAAATTAACTAGTAATTATAAATTAACTACTAATTAACTAATAATAATTAACTAATCGCATAACTTAACTTAACCCAAAAATTACACAGAACAAAAGAGGGAAGAGGGAAAAAGAGGCTCACGATGGGGGTTTCGTCGTCGGTGCGGTGGGGGTTCCGCCTGGTCACGCGGTGGCGGTGGTCGACGCTCGTCTCGGGGCGGCGGCGGATCTTCGAGCTCGACGGATCTGAGGCGGCCACGGCTCGACGCGGGTGAGGAGGTCCGAGGCGGCCACCGGCGGCGGTCGAGATCTGCTGTAGTCGAAGCTCGGCGGTGGTGGTCGTTCTCCTCGGGCGGTGGCGGTGGAAACTCGAGAGCAGTCGAAGACCTAGGCGGTGGATCCAAGCCAGAGCAGCACAGGACGGTGGCGACGACGTCGGCTCCGGTGAGGACAGCGGCTGATGGGTGACGCAAGGTCGAGGCGGCGGCGGTGCTCGGTTCGAGAAGGAAGTCTCAGTCGCCAGCGGCGGCGGGATCTAGGTTAGGGTTTGGAGTTGTGAATCGTGTCGGTTTGGATCGTGTCCGGGCTGGACACGATAGTTTGCTGTACTGTGGACGTGTCCGAGTTTGGACACAGAAATGATGTACTGCGGTAGGGATGTGTCCAGATGGTGGACACGAGGATGATGTTTGCTGTGGTGGAGGTGGATGTGTCCGGGTGTGTCGGACACGAAAATTTGGTTGTAATGTTGTAACCGGACACAGGAAATGAATGGATACGATAGGACACCCGGGGTCGGACCCGAGGCCAACACGGCTGACACGGTAATGCTGGACACACGGACACGAGCACACAAAATGGTGATGGCTTGCTGGCTTATGGGGATTTGTGGGGGCTAGCTAGGGTTTCTTGGGAATGGTGATGAGAGACTTAAATAGGGAGAGAGAGTGTGGGATAAAGGGTGAGGATTGGCCCAAATAATGAATGGTCCAGATAGGTATGATTGGGTTCTCATGTGGGAAAAATTGAGGGTGTGTTGGCTAGTTAATGGGAAATGGCAATCTTGTAAAATTTTAAAAGAAAAGATTATAATTTCAGAAAATATTTTAGGAAAGCTAACTGATTCCCAATTAGCTACTAATTAATCCATATTGCAAAATCTTAGAAAGTACGAAATTTATTTATTTACTATCCCAATAAATATAAAATTTTATTATGAAAACAACTAGTCCTTCAATAATTTTATTAAACAAGTAATTTTATGATTTCAAGCCAATAAATATTCGAAGCTATAGTATTATATATATATATATCATTATTTATCTATTTAATTTATAAGAAAGCGACATTTAGAAAAAATGATTTTTTAAAAGATTTTAAATCACCTTCTAAAATCAAACATTGTTCGAAAATCTAATACTAAAAATTCAAGGAGAAAATAATTTATAAACTTGATATTTAAAATAAATTAAAAATCTAATTATTTCGGAAATTTGGAAATCGGAGGTTACAAGACCCGAAACAAAATCTATAGTCACATACTCCCACTCTCACTATGGGATGGGTAAAGACTATGTAACAGTCAGGAAAGGAGCAGAGTACATCTTTAACAGCAGTTATAATCAATGATAAAAACTAAGTA